>JAKSZT010002772.1:1595536-1607551 GCA_026826555.1 Tolypeutes matacus
AACTATAATTATATCTATGGCTCCATTGGGATGAGAAGAAAGGGAGAAGGCTCTAACTCATTAAGGGATAGGGGACAACTAGATGCACATTTCCATACACAAAACCAAAATTATGAGTATGAATTAAAATGGAGAACAGTGAAAGGTGGGCAAGCAGAGTGAAGCAGGAGGCAGAGCATTCCAGAAGGTGTTCCAGGAACCAGCATGCCTTTGTAAAGCAGCAGTGAAGACAAGGGTATGCTGCAGCAGAAAGCACAGGACAGATAAACACTGGGGATAACCAAATGTAAGAAGAAGAGGCAAGAAAATGTGAATTTATGGCAAGCTTTGGTTTTCAGCCAGACTCCTTGCCAGGGCATCCACTCCTTAGGAGAGAAGAGTTTTGATCCTATAGAGTCACTTGGCAGCTGAGTTCAAGAAAAACAAATGAAGCGCTCTCTGAGCAGATGGTGTCAAACATCAGGGTAGAGCCTGTGAACTGTTCCTGCTAACGGCCACCATGGGGTTAACAAAGTGAGATGTAGGGTGAACCAAGTTAGAAGGACAAGGAATGTCTTCCCTAATTGTGTGGAAAGGTCCTCACTTGTGGTCCTGGTTGTGTCAAGGTTGAAGTATGTGACAGTGACAACATCTGTAGCAGCAAAGGTGGGGCACCCAGATTTGGAGGATCCTAACAAAGATAATCCTTTCCATATGGAAAGCCCTTCACAGTTCAAAGTATACATGCACGCACCATTCCTTCGTTTGTTTTTTTAACATAATGGAGACAGGCCTGTCTGGTGACATTAGACTTATTTTACCTATGAGACTGAAGTTTAAGGAAGTGGAAAATCCTGGATTCTAAGTCATGTTTCAGAATGCTAGACCATTCCGAGGCTGAGATAGACAACTGATGATCTCATGGAGGTAAATAAGATGCAAAGTCCCTAAAGGACAGAAACTAGATTTTTTTTTCCAGAGATCTCAACTGGGAATCTCAACTCTACACACTCATCTTAGTCCCTAGAGTCTGATATTCTCAAATGAAGAGGTCCTAATCCCACAGCCCTCTAAAATAAACTCCCTTTTTGTAGCAAATACGGAAACATCACCCTGGAGTCACCAGATTGCAGCAGGTGTAGAAAAGTAGATACTATGAAAATGCAACTTTAATTTGTAACTCCTAATGTATTTTCACGAGGTAGACACACAGTTCTGTAGTGTCTAGAAGAAATATCCAATCCTAGAAGTTGGAGATATACACCAGGATTTTAACCTAAGTTCTTTCCATACTTCACCTCCAGAAAATCAAAGGTGGAAAAGGAGTATTGGATCTGTAGACGGGTAAGTTGGGGGCTCTGTGGAATTCAGCAACTAAAACAATGCCTAGAATACTATCAGTCCTCAGTAAAAGCTTTTGAATAAAATAATCCAATTTAGTTACCAGCTAACCCTGGGAAAGGGAGAGGTCACGTCTAGATTGGACATTTGCCTTGGTTTAGAATATCTATGAAAGGGTGTACAAGAAAATTTGTTTGTGGTTTAAAGTAGAAACTGCTGCTAATTAGAGCACCACCACCCTAATTGTATAGAAATACGAGCCCATTTGGCCTCACCCTTAGCAGGGGAGGCAACATGAGCATGCTTTGACAGGAATTACTTCTAATTAGAGTTACCCTCCCTGTCTGTTTCAATCTGCAGCTGGTACAATTCCAAACATATTTCTAGAACCAGTTTAGGCCATATGTTTCAGGAAAGGTTCTAGATCCTCAAAACAGTTGAGATTTTTCCGTAAATTAAAATAAAACAGATTTGGTTTGCATGACCATTTGTACACTATTAACTCTGACTTTGATCAGAGAACCCACCTGTGAAATGACTGTAATATCTTGAGGACTGTGAGTGTAACTTACTTATAGACCTTAAAGTCTCTGTACAATGTTTTCAATATATAAGATGCTTGATTTTTCTTTTGGATCGATTTGTCACTTTTTAACTCTAAGATTGGTGATATCCTTGTTTCTCTATCATGTTGTAAGGAGATGTGGCTTTGATTTCAGAAACTGCTTTATTTTTATTAAGTTTTTTAAATTTGAGTATCATTTTAAATGTCAAAGATATTTAAACACATATACTCAAAAGCATGTTGTCCTTCAATATGGATTCCATGGGATGTGCCCATCTGTTTCACTATTAGTGCCACTGATAAACATTTCAAGCACAGCCTCAGTCTAGCATTGCCTCCTCACACGTTTGATCAAATCAGTCTCATTTGCTCCTTTTGTCTATTGAACTGCCTTAGCTCTAAACCCTTGGGAATAAATACCACTCTAGCATTTTCAGACAAAATTTTTCCATGGAATATGACCCCTAATTATAAACAACTTCAACTGGAACTCAGCCAAAACAGGACAATTTAACACTAGGGTTAAAATCAGCAGCATTTTGACTTGCTGAGACACACTATAAATGTAAAATGAGCTTTAACAACAATTTCACAGATGTAAATTACATATAAGAAATATTAACTATTTTAATATTTAATAAATAATAATGATTTGATATTTAAATATTTCATATTAACTTAATAATCAATTTTTTTAAAAAACAAAAAGGTATTAGGACATACAATGAACATATGTAATCAACAAATAGCAGTGGATGTATAATCATATCAATAATATTGAAGCCCCATTATTACATTGTACTGTAACATCAATAAGCATTCTTCTTCAACATACTTTTAAAATTAGGACTGACAAATAGTTCCTCTTGTGAACTCATTTTCCCTGATGCGCAATATTCTATTATTTCTTATACCACAATTTATATAATTGTTGGTCAGCTGTTTCCAAAAATTTCTTGTGTGTTATATCACACAGACTGATATTTCTTTCTAAATATCATATTTGACAACCTCCAAATTTTAATGAGTTTGGTCCAGTGACATTTATTATCCTACTAATACATTTAGACTTATTTATGCCATCTCTTGTGATTTCTATTTGTCTTGCTCTTTTTCCAATTATTCTTTCTTCCTTTCATTGTCCCATCTGGATGAATTAATTTTAAAGTTCATTTATTCACTTAATTTTTATTTTTTACTATTTTTACTATTAATTTTTAACATTTTCGTAGTTACCTAAAACCAACACCTCTACGTTAAATTTTAAATACAAGAATTTTTGAGCACTTTAAATCTAATAAACCCCCAAATCTATTCGTTAGTGTTACCTGATATTTACATTTTATTTGCTACTCTCCCTCATGGACAATATTATTAAGATTTTATACTGCCTCCACTTATTCCAGTATACCCACCTGTTTGCTTACATTTATGCTCACCATTTCTTCTTGCTTCTCAGACCTTCTTCAGGCATCATACTCCTCTTCTCACAACCACAGCCTTTAGAAGCATCTTCAGTGCACAATTTTGATGGTAAAAGCTCTTCAGTTGTTTTTGCATGTAAATGTTTTATTTTATTCTCATTATTTCATTAACTTCTTATTTTAAAAATATAAAATCTTCAGGATAGCTAAAATGATAGCACAATGAACACTGTTACCCCCCGCAGCTAGATTCACCCAATCTTTTTTGCCTTATTTATGTTTTTTCTACATGCACATAAGGATAGATAGAGTTATTTGGTATATAAGTCTTATGCACAAAGAAAATCTCCTTTACAACCATTTTATCATGCCAAGGAATTTTATTTCAATAAAATATCTCCAACTATTATATACCCACTGTTCAAATTCCCCCTGCTTAACCAAACAATATTCTTTGAAGTTATTTTGGATTTTTCTCCCCAGATTTAGGATCCAAAGAGGATTATTTATTGAATTTAGTTGTAATGACTTTCTAGGATTTTTTTAATCTAAAATTCTTCCCGTGTTGTTTTGTTGCTTGTTTGCTTTTTGTCTTTTATGAAATTGACACTTGTGAATTGTCCAAGCCAGTTAATTTGTAGAACTTCCCATCACCTGGATTTTGTCACATTGATTCCTCATGATTAAATTCAGAATAAAATACTTTTGACATTAAAATACATAGGTGTTGTTACTCTCCCTTGTATAGTGCTTTGTTTTCTTTTGAGGTATCGGCCTGGGAATTGAACCCAGGACTTCTTTTGTGGAAAGCCAGCACTCAACCACTGAGCGACATCGGCTCCCTTGAGTTGGCCCTTTCGTTTGTTTGCTTCTTTGCTTATTTTGTTTTGTTTTGTTTTTAGGAGGTACTGGGAACTGAACCCCGGACCTTCCCATGTGAGAAGCAGGCATTCAATCGCTTGAGCCACATCTGATCCCCTGTATAGCTCTTTATGTAAGTGTAAAATTCTAGGGTGTGATCATTTACTTAGAGCGTTCTGAAGTTATTATTCTGCTCTCTTCTGGCTTTTATTATAACTATGAGAAATCTACTTTTCAGTCTTTTGTCTTCCCCTTCTCTCTCTTGACCTTTGCTGTGTTGCTCTTTTTCCTAATTGTTATTTCTAGGTGTGGACAATTTATACTGCTTGATATTCTTCATGCTTTCCAAATTTGTTAAACCTTGCAAGTTCTCAAAAATTCTCAACCATTATTTCTTAAAACAAAATTTACTCTTTTAACATACCAATTTAATACATTCTATTCTAACATCCATATTACTTGACTTCTCTTAAGAGCACATGAGTCCCTCACTCTAATATTCTGGGAAATTTATTCATGTGTATCTTCTAGCTAATTTTTTAAATTACAAGATAAGTTTAATTACTTGATCTGCAGGAATCTGGAAGAATCTAAAATATTGGTATATTCCTCCACAAGATTTTACTTTGTTTCAGCCATATAACCTAAGGTGCTCATACCCTGTACATTCTCAGGTGTGTCAAAACAGAAGCATTTTGTTTGTGTGTGTCAAAACAGAAGCAGTTTTCCATCAGGAGGATTTTTTCTAAGCCATTCTTTACTGAGGTTGTAACACTTCAAATGTCAATGCTGTATTTGGGTCCATCCGCACTTTGCATATCCAAGACACAAATTCCCGCTCCCCACTTAGTCCTTTAATTAAAGATCTCAGCTTCCTGTAATAACATAAATCCTTGACATAGTCCAAGCATTATGTCATAATCACCACTCAGGTTTTTGCAAGTTCCTTGCGATCTTCAGCTGATAGGCATTTTCTTTACTTCCTTGTGAGCTTGGTATGATCTTGTTTTATTTTACCAGCATTTCCTGGTGATTTGTACAATCCAGGTTTCCTCACTATCTCTGCACTACAAAATCTGATGAAGAAAGTTGAGAGATTTGCTAAAATAATTCCATCCACTTTGTATTCACACTTGTTTTGAATTATACCTCCAGGAAAAAAGAATTGCCGCTATTGATTTATATTCAAGAAGATAGACTTCAGATTCTGAAAACAATTAACAAGGAAAAGTTTTAAACTATTTTGTGAAAAGCATTATAACTGGTAGTAAGTACTCTGTATCCAAAGCCTTTTTAATGAGACAATATTCATTTCAATGTGAAATTTCTGGTAAAATATCAACCTTAATATTTCCTGGATTAATGCAAATAGATTTGATTCTTTTTATTTTACAGCCACTTCAACATACAGCAACCTTAATTTCTTGAATGCACAAATTCATAAATATTACAATATTGCAGCACAGTGAGGAGAGAACACAAATGGACTGAAAGTATCAGATATGCTTTCTTTTTCTTTTTTTACTGAATACTGCATTTTGAATCATTCAACAGACTCACAACTCACAGGAATAGGTTCTTACCGTAGTAATATTACTATTTACTGTCTCACAAGACTCAAAGTCACTCAGAATTAGTAGTACGACTATAATGAGAGCTGATTAAAACAAAATAGCAGCTGTAATAAATAAACACTCAAAATCTGAATGACTTAGTAGAGAAGTTCTCAATCACATAAAATCCAGTGGAGGAAGGGGGTTGCTGTACGACGCCTCTGCTCCACACAGTCATTCAGGAACCCATTCCAAAGGAGAAAGCCATAAGCAACACAGGTAGCACTTCCAATTTAGCAAACAAAAATACAGGGTGCCCTGTTGATTGTGAATTTGAGATAAACGGTGAAAAAAAAATGAGTATGCATTTTTTTTTGTCAATGCAAATGCATTGACAAGCATCAAGTCAATCTCTGCCATAGCAGGAGTCCATGATACGTGGATCCACATGTGTCATGATTAGCAACATACTATGGTGTTTAAAAACAAAGTCACTAGAGTCAGAGTTCAAGTGGTTGCAGTATGTGAAAAATCATGCATGGATTAATTTTAGCTGGATGTCTAATCAGGTACAGAAGAAGGATAACTTAGAAGTAGAAAATTAGAGATGATTTATTATTTAAAATGAGTTATCATTTGGTACTAATGAAATTTTTTAAAGTTGATTCTTCCTGCAGCTAATGGCTATAATTTAAAGAATAGCAATGTAATGGGAAATGAAGGCCTTTAATTTAGAAATCTTCATAAATACACAAATTTTATATTTATATATATATGGATTATAAGGCATGTGAAGAGCATCACCTAGAAAGGAGTTGCATGCTATAGATGGTAGTAGGAAGACACTATGCAGCATTGAAGTATGTTTGGACCATAAATATACCAGAAAATTCCTAACTAGTGCTACTAATTTGGAGAGCTTGGTCCCATGTCTATTAATAAAAGGCAGTGAAAAACTATAGGTAAATTAAAGATATACAATCATAGCTGAATATTGCTTGATGCAAATATGAATACCTGCTTACTATAGGGGAAAAGTTTGCTGATCTACGAGTCTTAGAACCACATATACTAGAAGACAGTCTTCTGTGAAAATCTTCCTTAATTTGATAAAGATCAATGAGTCAAGGATCACTGATTACCTGGGGAATTCTAATGAAACTAAACTGATAAAATACTTTCAAAGTAATAAATAGTGTTATAACTCTTTGACATGAAAATCTAAGACAAAAAAAGTGATGTGAAGCATATGAGACTTTCATTTCAAGAAGTCAAGATGATTTCCCTTCTTTTCTTCATCTTTCCCAGATTTTGGTAGCCATGACACAAGGAAATGGCACTGAAGTGACTGAATTCTTCCTTCTGGGATTTGGTACCCAACACAGGTATCGGCATGTCCTCTTCACTGTATTTCTACTGATCTACACAACATCCATAGTGGGTAACCTTGGAACAATTCTACTCATCAAGACAGATTCCAGACTTCAAACACCCATGTATTTTTTCCTACAACATTTGGCTTTTATTGATATCAGTTATACCTCTGCTATCACTCCCAAGATGTTGCAAAGCTTCATATCAGAAAATAAATCAATATCATTCGTGGGATGTGTAATGCAATTTTGGGTTTATGTAACATTTGCCACCAGTGACTGTTACCTCCTGGCTGCTATGGCAGTGGACCGTTATGTAGCCATCTGTAACCCACTTCACTATCCCATAGTCATGTCCCGAATAGTCTGCATCCAGTTGGTAGCTGGTTCTTATGTGATGGGCTCAATAAATTCCTCTGTTCACACAGGTTTTACATTTTCACTGTCCTTTTGCAAGTCCCACACTATCAACCATTTTTATTGTGATGGCCCCCCAATTCTTGCCCTTTCGTGCTCCAACATTGACATCAACATCATGCTAATTGTTGTCTTTGTGGGATTTAACTTGACATTCACTGTATCGGTCGTCATCCTCTCCTATATATACATCCTGTCTGCCATCCTAAAGATGCCCTCTACTGCAGGGAGGAAAAAAGCCTTCTCCACGTGTGCCTCCCATCTCACAGCAGTCACCATTTTCTATGGAACCCTCTTTTACATGTACTTACAGCCTCAAAACAATAATTCCCAAGAGAATATGAAAGTTGCTTCCATATTTTATGGTATTGTGATTCCCATGTTGAACCCCCTGATCTATAGCTTGAGAAACAAGGAGCTAAAAGAAGCTCTAAAAGTGATAGAGAAGAAGTTCTTCTAGACTGGATACAAATTATTAAAATTCAGCATGCAAATAACCAGTAGATATGTTTTATTAAAGTTTATAATTTCTGAAATTGAGACCATTTTCACATCTTATATCAGTGATACTTTTCTCAAAATACAAGATCTTAGAATGTGGGAAATTCAGTAAACATCTCTCAGAACTAATTTTTCCAGTATATAATTGAAAAACTTATCTCTACATCCTGTCAAGAAGAGCTTTATCAAGATTGTTTAAAATATTAAGAAGTATATATTAAAATTTAAAAACATTTAACTTTTTTGAATATGTTCCTGCATGCTACAAAAATCCTTATTCATATGTAATCAATATTTTAAAAGAATATTATATTCCATTTATTTCAGCATGTTCCCAAAATTTTCTATGAGACTCCTCATAAATCTATTCTAATTATTACACAAACTTAAATGTAAAATAAATTTATTACTTTTAAAATCATCTTGTGACTTGGAATATCCTCTCTGTCCAATATTCCCATGTTAGTGACACTTAAAAATAGTTCTGTCATGAGTTGCCCTCTATATTCTGAATCCATCTCTTTCTTCCCTGGAGAAAGGAAATTCTTGCAAACATTTTCTACTTCTTTTTGGAATAAGAACAGAGAATCTAGAATGTAGCTGGATCTAAAATCTTAATGGTGGAAATTCATTTATAAAAGGCATAAAATTCATTTTAATGCACACAAATAATTTAAACTGCACAATCTCAGTGGGAAGTCCTAGGAAGGCCACGAGTCCTTTGAATCAAGAAGAAAAGATGCTATGGATAAGCTTCAGGTGGAAAGCACCACCTGAAACTGACAGATGCCAGGCTAACTAAGTGAAGGCACAAGTGGAGCCACTGACTATACCATATTGGGCATGAAAGGACTAAAGGCAACACTCCATAAGCATAGTTAGGAAATGCCTAATTGCACTGGAAATGCAGCAACATCCTTGTTTTTGGCTCATGGTCAATTCCCTCTTTGCTGACTCCCTAATTGTGGTGTGATTCATCCTGCCCCCAGTCAGATGAATGTCCCCACCAAAGCAGAAGCATAGAGGTGAAGAAGATAACTTGCTCATCATTGGATCCCCAACATCCAGCACATTCCTAGCACATTATAGTTGCTCAAGAAATATTTATCGAATAAATGGACAAATGAAAGCATAAAGACCCGAAATCTAGACTGAACACTTGCACGTGAATTATAGTAAGCTGCAATCCAGGACACTTGCACATCTTCCTGTGATGAAAAGTAGCAACAGCCAGCACTTTGCTGAACTTATTGGGTAGAACCACTGCTGTACCATCACAATAGTATCATTGGAAATAAACACACAAAATGAAAATTTAAACTAAGTCTCTGTCATTTTATGGTAGAATGAAAGAGCACACTGAACACAGTGAGCAGATTCATTCCCTCAGATCCTTAGTGTCTTGAGGTTACCAGTTTTCATACACATTTCGTGGAATAAAAAGGTGAGACCAGCTTGAAAACTTGAGTTATCAGGGATTTCTTTCCTTTCCAAAACCTATTTTAGTGTATCTTGCTTCTCTTTTGTTATTATTTAAGTTGTTTTGCTTTGCTTTGCTTTTAAGGTCTTGTGTGCATGTGTATACATGTGTGTGTGATAGAGAACACATAGACAGAAGTGTCTAATGGCATAGGGGGACTATGGGCACTAGAGACAGTATGGGGAGGGGGTCATTTAACCCAAAGGAGCCATGGCCACTTGTGACAATGGATATGGCAGTGGTGTCTCCACTGTTTCTCACCAGTCCAGTCACACATTTTATTGATTAATTTCTAGTAGCTTATATGAGTCCTTGTGTAGGTAACTGATTTGTGACATTTAGGAAAGAGATAATCAGACAACTGCCAAGGATATTAGTTCAAGGAGGCAGAAGATGATGGTTTCCCACCACCATAGTGAAAGGGGGCATGGTTTGAGTAGGTATAAACAAGACACTATCTCAGAAACCTTCCAGGTGGAACAGCACCACTTTCTACTTACATTATGCTAAAGTGGGTTCCTAATAATATCACCATTAAACTCACCTGTCTGGGCCCAGCAAAACCCAAATGAAGTATGGCAGGTGATGCTGGACTGCCACAAATTTAGCCAAATGGTAGCACCAATCTCAGCTGCTGCGCCAGATGTGGTATTGGTAGTAGAACAAACCCAGCCCCTGGCACTATGCACTGGCACTGATGCAGGGATGCATTCTTTTCAACACTTATCTGAAATAAAAACTGGAAGCAAGGCACATTACCTTGGTATAGACATCAGTATACATTAAAAACCCTTCCCGGGAAGCGGCTGTGGCTCAATCAGTAGGGCTCCCGTTTGCCATATGGGAGGCCCCGGGTTCGGTTCCCCCGGCCTCCTGGTGAGGGCAAGCCCACCCACACGGCGTGGTTAGCTGACCCAGTGAGCACAAGCAGCAAGGGGGGGATAAATGAACAAATAAATAAAATCTTTAAAAAAAAAAAAAAAAAACCCTTCCCTGCTAATTCTCCTCAGTCATAATATAGTCTGTGGGGTCTTGCCTATATGGAAATTTATAGAACACTTCTCTAACCCACTATAGTGACCACTTCATTCTATCTGGGCTACATGGAATGGTGAGCACTTTGCACACTCAGGTAAGATTTCTGTGCATCTGATGGTTGGAGATAAACCTTCAATGATTCAGAGCTTGCCAGAGGAGTGAAGATTTTATGGATTTAGGGCTTTGGGCCATGGACAGACCTATTCCTAGGACAGCATGGGTTATTATACACCTTACAATTCCTACCACTAAAGAAGAGGCACAATGCTTGCTAGGCTTCTTTGAGTTGTAGAGGTAGTATAATCACATTGGAGAATTCTGCTCCAATGCATTTATCAGATGACTTGAAAGGTGGGGACAGAACAAAGGAGGGCTCTGAAGAATGCTCAGGCTTTAGTATGAGAGCTGCTCCTACCATGGCCTTTAGGTTCACCAGATCCCATGGTGGGAGAGGTATCTGTGGTAGAAAAACACCATGATGCAACTTTGCAAGCCTGAATAGAAGGGTTTTCATGCAGACCTTGAGAGTTTTAGAGCAAGAGTTGACAAACTTTTTTCTGTAACAGAGTTGGTGGATTAGGAATTAAATGTCAGGAACAAATTTTCAAACTCTGGTTTCACATTCCATGTAGGAGAAGATTTCCTAAAGACCCCTTAAATCTAAGCACCAAAAGCATGAATAAGTTCCAGTACATTAAAATTAAGAATTTCTATTCATTTAAAGATATTTGCAATACTTTACAAGTCACATAAGATTCATAAAAACAGATGAAAACACAATCAAAATGCAAAGAGAAACGGCAAATATTTCGAAGAAGGAGAACTACATATGGCTAATATATAAATGAAGCATGCTCGACATTTCTATTATCTGAGAAATTTTAGAATATTAAGATTCCAATTCATGCCATTTTGACTGGCAAGAAATTAGAATTCTGACAATACCAAAAGACTCTCTATTAATAAGATCTATTATACAGGGAGTTCTGAGGCAGAGAAGTAGAGAGATACCAGGGGATCTGGGCCACGAGTAGCACACACAGAGCTGTCTACCACAGATTAACTGAAACCAAACAGGTGAGAAGTGGTACAAGATACAGAGATTTCTGATATACCATGTAACACAGTTCTAGCCAATGAGACATAAGTAGAAGGCTGCTGTTTTCCTCATCAAAGACCATAGAAGTGGTTTTTACCTTGCCCTCCTTGCTCACTTCTTCCTACCTTGAAAGGGGATGTGACGTCTAGAGCTAGAGTATATATGGTAGACAATGAAGCAACGAGCACATAGGAAAGACTAAGCAAATCACAAGTGCTGGCCTTGGCCTCTACACCTAATGTCAGGAAGTAAAAAGAAGTCCCTCTTTTCTTTTTTTTTTTTCTTTTTTTTTTTTATTATGGGTAAAAATCAAAATTCTCACAATACATACAAACATTTGCAAAATTATATATAAATATATATGCATATATGTGTATTTGCTTA
>JAKSZT010002772.1:1622551-1636082 GCA_026826555.1 Tolypeutes matacus
CTGGGTGGCTAGGGAAATCAGCTGCGTTCCCCGACCAAAATCCCCCCTCCGGTTCACCGGGTGCTGACTAGCTCGTTTGCTCTGTTCACACAAGGTCCAAGGGGCGCCAGGCAGCCAGCTCCCCAGAAAATAAAACTTTTTCGCCCCGCCCACGGCTCCAAATGGCCGTTTTATTTTTTTTTCCGTAACCGCGGGGCTCAGCCGCCTGTGCCAACCTCCACCGGCAGCCTCAAAACTCACGAATCTCCACCGTTCGGTCCACGCCGCCGATCCGCGCAGATAGATGTCCCAAGCTTCTCACTCCACGCATGCACAGCACAGACCCCCGGGCAGGACCCCGTCCCCAATCCGCCTTGCTCTGGGAGCTTGCAGTGTGCGCCCTCCTACACCAACGCCATCTTGCCCTTCCTCGCCATATCAAGAAGTCCCTCTTTTCTAACGTAAGTTGGGTTTTCTATCCCTGTTAGTTCAACACATTCTAACTAACACACCTGCCATGCAACAAATAACGTGTGTCAATTCATCAGCCTTTTAACAATAACTCTCTTTCATGCGTATGCTTGTTAGTCAAAAATTCTAGCTCTTCCCTTAGGCTAATTAAAGATTTAAGTCTAGCAGCTATATATCCAAACACAATTCAAAGCCTCTTTTCCCACAGATTGTTGATATGCTCCTGTTGTTAAGTGCAACCGGAATAAAAGGGTGTCCTTACCTCAGGCTGATTTGGAAAAAAAAAAAAAATATATATATATATATATATTCACAAGTTTTTATAAACAAATAAGGGATCAAGAGAAAATTTTTCTTTAAAAAATGAGCAATGGTGAAATAATATAAAATATATTCAAGTAGAAGGAACTCTATTTGTCACATTAGAGTCCGTATCCCCTTAAATTTCCCCACAGGCTTCTCAGGGGAGAAGATGTGTGTTTCTTGTTATTACTTCTTTTCAGAAAACCACATTTTTTTTTGCTGATTATGGTGACATGGATTATTATCTGAACCTAAACACAGGTTCCTAGACACATAAAAAAACACATTCAATCTGATTCATAACAAAAAAAAAAAAAAAAAAAAAACAACAACAAGCAGCTGTTCTCTAACAGGGCAACTCTAAAAAAAGAAAGCAAGTCCCCAATGGCAGTTAAATGAAAATAAGATGTTTCCTCTCTGGAAAGCTTAACTTTTTCAGCAGAAAATAACAACGTTGTTTTTTCCAATTCCATCTCAGCTCGAGAAACCTCAGATTCTCAAGGGAAAAGCACGGATTCTTTAGGTCCCAGCTATAAACTCCCTGATGAGAAGAGGCCTTGGTGGGAAATCAGCCTGCACCAGTTGTAGGAAAAGCATCTGGAGGCATCTCCAGTGTAAGTAAAACAAAGCTGTTTTTCACAATCGCCGTGTGCCTGCAGTGTATGTGGGAAGTGGCAGAGAAAAGGGTCAGAGCCAAAGTTCCATCATGTTTCACCACAGGTCCAGGAAAAACCATTTCATTGCTGGTGATGCAAAGGAGTAAGGAAATTCTTTACCTGGGAAAGGCTATGAGTGAATAAATAATTGAATTATTGAATGAATGGATAAGTGAATATTATATGCCCATATTGTGTTCTTTGCATGCGTTATGGTTATTTGATGAGCCTTGCATGCCTGTCCCTGTGCTGGGAAGTTTACATAAATCAGTTCATTTGAACTTCACTTCAGTGCAAAACAGGCTTTACTTTTTTCTCTTCCACTTGCCTTTTAAAGCAATTAAAAAGTAAACAAAAAGTACGGAAGTTTCTAAGTCTAAAATTTTCTCTCTCCAATCCCATATCTAAGGATAACCATTAAGATGTTTAGTATATATCCTTCCCGACCTTTTCCCATGGGTAAGAGTCTGAGAAAGAAAGTTTAATTTTTAAAAGGGTCACATACTACATATTATTCTGCACTTTGCTTTTCTTATTTGATATATGACATGAACACCTTTCCATAAGAGTATAGATCAATTGTGTTCTTTTTGGACTCCGTATTGATCTATATTATGAAACTGCTGTTACATATTTAACCCTGTTTAAAAACTTATGCTATTATATAAACAGTTGCAATGAATATGATTACCTTTTAAGTAAGACCTATGATCCCCATTTTACAGAGGAACTGATGCTGAGGGGAATTACATCCTTTGTCCTAAAGGAGTAGTGGGGACAGAATTCAATCCTGTTTGAGAGATTTATCCATGTGGATTTTGTAGCCTCCAGTTCAATTAATAATTTGCATTTTTTCCATGACTAACGATGTGTATATATACACAAGTTGCATACATATACATGCATTTGTGTACATGTGTGCATGCATGTGTATGTGTGCCTGTTTGTGTGGTCAAGAATTTCTCTAGAATACTTATATAATGGAATTGCTGGGCTATAGGGAAATATATCTTTAATTTTACTAAGTATTTCCAAAACTGTCTCCAGTATGACAGTGGCTCCACATTCTCAACAAAACTTCACCTCTTAAATTGATGAGTGCAAAATTGTATTTCAATGCAATATTAATATACAATTAACTGACTACTAGTGAGCTGTGTACCTTTTCACATTCCTGTTGACAATTTAGACTTTCTTTCTATGAATTTCCCATTTTTCCATTGATTGATTACAAAAATTCCTTCTATATACTGGATATCAATCCTTTGACATTTATATGTGTTGCAAATATCTTGGTCCAGTCAATATCCAGTCATTTCTCTTTATAGTGTTAGTATTTTAAATTTTAATGTAGTTTAATTTCCAATATTTTATGATTTGTGCTTTTGTCTTTTTTTAAATTTTTCTGGATAACTATCATAAAGATATACTGCAATATTTTACTTTCAAGGCTTTACAGTTTTGATTCTCTTATTTAAATCTTTAATACATTTGGAATTAATTTTTGTAAAATTTGAAGTAGGAATACAATATTATTTTTTCACAAGTATAAGCATTTTAGCACCACAGTTTGTTGGGTCACTTCCCCATTGACTTGCAATGGACATACATAATCCTTTTATGTATCAAATTTTCATAGACATGTGGTTTTGTTAAGAATTTCTTTTATTCAGTTCCACTGATCCATTTGCCTATCCCCACATAAGTTCCACTCTCTTTATTGTTATAGCTTTATAATAAATTCTGGTATCTAGTAGGACAAGTTCTCACCTCGTTTTTCTTTAAATTTGCCTTAGTCTTAGCTCTGCTCTCTTCCATGTAAATTTTAGAATAAACTTTCCAAGGTGCACATAAAATGCTCTCAAGCATTTGACTGGAATTCCATTGAATTTATAGATTAATCCGGGAGAAATGTATTGTTTACAATATTGAGTTCCCACCTGTGAACCTGGTCGTTCTATTTTGGTTTTCCTCGAGCCTTTAAATATAATTCTATTTTCTCAATGAGTCATGAACATTTTTTGTTCAATTTATGTCTAGGTAATATATACTTTTATTCTTATTAATTTAAAACAAATTTTCAAATAGCATTTTTTCAACTGTTGCTAGTGAACAGAAATGCACTTGATTTCTAAATAATTACCTAAGCTCAAACAATTTTGCTAGACTCACTAAGAATTTATCTGTCAATTCTGTGGGATTTTCTGTGGAGACAATTACATCATTTAAAAAAATAATAATAGTTTTATTTCTTACTTTATCATCATAATACCTTTATTTTCTTTTGCTTGTCTTTCTGCCCGGGCTAGGTCTTCGAGAACAATATTGCCTAGATTCAGTCACACCAGACAGCCTTGTTTCATTCCTGAATTTACAGGCACTGTAAATTCAGGAATGAGACATTAGTAAGCATAATGTTTGGTATAGAAATGTGATAGATAACCTCTACCAGGTTAAAAAGTTTCCCACCTATATCCATTTTGCTAATACTTTGTCACGAAAGTTTATTGAATTTTACCAAATAATTTTCCATATCTAATGAGAAAATCATATGGCTTTTATCTTTTAATGTTTTAATATGGAAAATTATATAATAAACTTTCCAATGTTAAAAATTCCTTGCATTCCCGGATAATGTGTAATTCAAATCTCCCCCTCGTCATTTTATTCACACTCTTACTAGAAAGGAGAAGGGATATATCTGACTGGTAAATCTTAGAATAATAGCGTGGCGTGTTCTGCTCTGCCTTTATCCTCCTGGGAGCAGCCAGCCTTCAGGAAGCCCATGCTCCCTGCACTCAGAGGCTCTCTCTTACAATGAAGAGGAGGCATGTCCAGTCATTGCGGCCAAGACTGGATGGGTAAGCCTTCCCAATTATGATGTTCATTATTAGCGGACAACCTTGCCTAATAAACCTAAAGACCTGTCCCCCTGGTGTCTAATGGTGATTTTATAACCCCATATTCACACTTCTTTTTTCTCAACTTGCCCAAATCCTGGGAAAGGGAAGAAAATAGCTATTTACTGGAGCTTCTTGCCAGCCCCAGCAAAACTTATGTTTAACACAGGGCTGGATTTGGTTAGTGAAGATGCATTTTTTAAAAAAGCTCTTTGCATCTATATTCAAAAGTAAGATTTGTTATAATATTCTTTATTCATTCCTTATTTGTTTTGGTGTCAAGGTTATATTAACCTCATGAAATGATGTGGGGAATGTTCTTTTTTGCCATTTTCCGGAAAAATTTGTAAAATATCAGAATTAGTTGTTCCATAAATGTTTGGTAGAACCTTCTGGTAACATAACTGGGCCTGTTGGTTTGTAAGGAATATTTTTTTTTTAATAGCAATTGAAATCATTTAGTGGCTTAAAAATATTTTTATATTTTACATCTTTGAAGTATGTTTTGAGAAGGTATATTTTTCTAGAAAATTGTCCAATTGATCAGTTTTCATATTTATTGGCAAAAAGTTGTCCATAGTAGCCACTTGCTAACCTTTTAATGTCTGCTTTCCAAGATATTATGTCCTCTTTTTCTTTCTTAATATTTTTGTGTCCTCTCTTATTTTTCTTACTCAGTCTTGCCAGAAGTTAATCAATTATAATAACCTTACAATAAATCAATTTTTTGGCTTTGTTGATTTTACCTGTTATTTATTTTCTATTCCATTAACTTCTACTCATTTTTATTTCCCTTTATTTACATTTGTTAGGAATACAGATATATTTTGAATTATTTCTATTATATTTGTGTTTTACTTACTACCCTTTCTCTTTGTTCCCATTTCCTTTATTCCTGCCTTCTGGTGCAATAAAAAAATTCTATATTTCCTTTTTTCCTGTTTCTGGTTTGGAAGCTATAACTTCTAAATCTACTTGATTTTGTCTCTTGTTCATGTATGACATTAATTCTTAATGTCCATAGCTGAACTCCCAGCTATAAATGGTAATGTCTAGACCCCATGCTTAATATTTCCCTGGCTTCAGCCTCATTCATCACTTTGCAAATCCATTTAATATCAGATTGACTGAGATGTTTTCCTTTAATTGCCGTACTTATCCTTTTTCCAGGCTATCTTCCAAGAAGTATCCTCATGGTTTGTGCCATCATAGCCTTCCTGTCCATGCTTAATATAGACTTATTATTATTCTAGCAATGGAAGAACTTGTAACACCGCTATAAAGGCAGTGGTCACCAGAGTTTCTGAGAGGAGCGAAAGGGAAGAATAGATGTAACATGGGTCATCTTGGGGACACTGAAATTGTTCAGAATGAATCAATGATGGATACAGTCCATTTAAGGACTTCTAGTCAGTAAGGGTATCATAGAAGAAATTAATACATGTCAGAATGTGGGAAAAACTGTGATATTAACAACTGACAAGAGACTAAACTTTAGTATAAACAAAGCATCTATAAATAAGTGAAATAGATATATTGTCAAAAATACAAACAAGCAATTTACAAAAAAGTAGAATCCCAGAATTCCAGGAATATTAAAGAATAATCAAATTCATTAGTAACCATAGAAAAAACAAAAAAGAGATATTCTTTACACCTATTTTCCTGACTCCACAAACAAAATAGAATAATGCCATTGCTAACAAGGATGTGAGGATATGGCAACTCCCATGTACTGTTAGTAAGAGTGTGCAATGGTGCATCCATTCTGGAAAGTGATCTGGCGATATTTGGTCAAGTTAAATGTGTGCATACCCTCAGAGTCAACAATTTTGTCCCTAGTAATATAGACTAGAGAAATGTTCACATTTGTAGTGTGGGCAAGTTGTAAGCAAGTTGGTATCAATCACCAGGAGAACAAATAGGTAAATAATGGTGGAAATATGCCATACAGCAGTACTACTTAAAGTGTGCACCGTGGACCAGCTGTTACTAACACATGATTAAATAAGTACAGAAAATGATATTGAATATTTTTAAATTTTTACAGAATTTTGACAATGCTGAGAACTTTCTGTTACTTTTTACAGAGGGATTTGTCTGCAACAGACTGGAAATTTTTAAAAAGAAACTGGTCTTTCACCATTGAAAAACTTTCATTAAAGGATTCTGCATGGCTATGAGCCCACGATGACCAGATCAGAGAGTTAGCCAAGAGGGAAAAGTGTAAGATGTGTTTAGGAGATAAACTGCAGCAAGATCATATAGAAAACACTGGGTATGTCAATTTTGAGATACTAATAATTCATAAGAAGGCTGGCATATTTTAATTAAATATAGAATGCATAAAAATCAAAATTAAATAAAAAGAGGTTTTTATATGTTCCTTAATTGATACATTTATGAGTTGCATGTCAGTGTACACCCTGAAAATACTACTGATCCAAGACAACTTTCTGAAATAGTAAATGAAATTATCTAAGTGAAAGGGCAAGATTCAGACACCTGCAACTTTGCTTTAAGACCCAAATCAATTATGTCATTAAAAATATCATCTCAACCTACTATGAAACCAAATATTAAACCATTCACGGGTCTGCAGTTAGTTAAAAAGTCACAGTGATCTTAGTTTTTTATGCTCTTCTTTCTTTGCAACTTTTTAGCTGACATTTAACTTTTGCTATCCATGGAACAAGAAAATGGTACTGAAGGGACTGAATTCATTCTCCTGGGATTTGCTGGTCAACACAAGTTCTGGCATATCCTCTTCACAGCGTTTCTAGTCATCTATGGGACCACCCTCATGGGTAACATTGGGATGATCCTGCTCATAAAAATTGATTCTTGTCTGCACACCCCTATGTACTTTTTCCTCCAACATTTGGCCTTTGTTGATCTCTGTTATGCCTCTGCTATCACTCCCAAGATGCTGCAAAACTTTGTGGCAGCAGAAAAATCCATCTCATTCACAGGATGCATGTTACAATTACTAGTCTATGGTACTTTTGCAACCAGTGACAGCTACATTCTGGCTGCTATGGCAGTAGACCGTTATGTGGCCATCTGTAACCCACTCCACTATCCAGCAGTCATGTCCCGGAGAGTTTGCATTCAACTATTATTTGGCTCATACCTCATGGGTTTCCTAAATGGCTCTGTGAACACAAGCTTTACTTCTTCATTGAACTTTTGCAAATCCAAGGCAATTAACCACTTTTTCTGTGATGAACCCCCAATTCTGGCCCTTTCGTGCTCCAACACTGACTTCAACATCCTGCTACTGACGATCTTTGTGGGGTTTAACTTGATGTTTACTGTATTAGTTGTCATCCTTTCCTACATATATATCCTGGCTGCCATCCTGAAGATATCTTCAACTGCGGGGAAGAAAAAAGCTTTCTCTACATGTGCCTCCCACCTGACAGCTGTCAGCATTTTCTATGGGACTCTAGCTTACATGTATCTACACCATGGTACCAATGGGTTTCAAGAGCAGGAAAAGGCAGCTTCTGTGTTTTATGGAATTATGATTCCCATGTTAAACCCATTGATCTACAGCCTAAGAAACCAAGATGTGAGAGAAACTGTAAAAGGGATAAGAAAGAAGTGTTTCTATTTTGAACCTTGATTCTAACTTTCAGTGCAGTTAAACAACCAGACGAACAGTGCTCTCTTATTACTGAACTTTAGAAGATGTGACAAAAATGTGTGAGATATAAAGATGCTCTTTAATTTTATCAACAGCATCTGAAAGATAGTGAAAAATATCTCATGTATACTTAAGTTTATAATCATGTGTTTTTGAAAAAAAAAAACATCTGAGAAGATCGTCAAGTTTACTTTTGCACAGTTTTGATGTGCCCTTTTCTCAAATAATTGTCATTAAAAAGAAACAAAAAAAGAACATGCACAATCTTGATTGAGTCACCACAAAAGCTAAAATATAAAATCTCAACAGGCGGGGAGCCGGTGTAGCTCAGTAGTTGAGTGTCGGCTTTCCACACACAAGGCTCAGGGTTCCCCTGCCCTGGTACCTAAAAAAAAAAGATCTCAAGAGGACAAAAATCATTTTTGGTCTTCCTTGTAGGTACTGTTATGCTTGCCACTTCTCTGTAGCTAAGATCACTTGTTGTAAGGAAATTTTTGAAAGATCAATTTCTTTGGGAAAAAAGTGTACAGAAAAGAAGAGGAAAAGAGGACAATTGAATGAATCCTCATAGATATTGAGGTATTAGGGACAAATATCCCTCCTTACCCTATCAGATAGCTAACCAAATAGGAAATTGCATTGGTAAATGTAACTTGAAACTGCAGTTAACCCCGAATTGAGGCTAAATAACCCCTCAATCTCCAAGAATTTGGAGAGCTGCTGGACTCCAGGTTTAACTCTAGAAGTCAAACCTGAGCTCAGACCCTGGTGTTCTCATCATTTGGAGAAAAAAATCGACACATCCATCCTGTGTACAGGTAGGGTGAACAAGAGGCTGAGCTCATACATTCCATTTCTTCTCTCGGACTCATTAATCAGATAAGCCATAGGAAGAATTGAGTGAGAGAACTGAAAGATGAGCCATCACAACGTCTTCCAACATTTCAAAAATTTCCAAATCTCTTAGTTGAGGAAGGAACCCTAGAATAGGGAACCAATCAATCCAATGATACCAAAAAAAACCAGATAGTACCTGTATATGCAGTAGAATGCATTACAAGGGAGGAATCCCTAAATTAGGAATCAGTAATGTCAGTCATGATTGCTGGCAACATGTTCATCCTCCCATCTGGAGAGAAAAACCTTATTTTTACTCTGGTATAAACAAATCATATCCAGAAAGGGGAAGGATAAATCTTCACCTTTATCTAGGAAGTGAATTATCTCTAAGCTTTACTATCTTGCTATCACTCATTATACAAACATTCTTAGATTTACTGTAAATGCCTTTGCTAAAAAGAGTTGTACTGTGCAGAAATGTGAGACATTCATAGATAATCCATGGACCAAATAATATGACTTTAACATTCATAAAAGGAAATAATGAAATACATAGACAAAAGAAACACAATAGTAATAGTAAACGTTAATTTATGCCTTCCAGTCCATGGCAGATCAAGTTGAAAAAAAATTAAAAATAATGTTATAAGAGGGCGGATGTGGCTCAAGCTATTGAGCTCCTACCTCCCACATGGGAGGTCCCAAGTTTGGTTCCTGGTGCCTCCTGAAAAACAAAACCAAACAACACGAAAAACAAATGAGAAAACCAACTCAGGGAACCTGAGGTGGCTCAGTGGTTGAGCACCAGCTTCTCACATATGAGGTCCCAGGTTCAATTCCTGGTCCCTAGTGCCTCAAAATAAATAAATAACTAAATAAAGTTATAAGAGAACTAATTTGACACAATTAAAAAGATGAGTCAAATCCATATATAGGAACTCTATATTGTTAAAGTCCATCAATCAAACACACCTGGAGTCAATAATTTTGGTCCATTTTACTTACTGCAATAAGGGAAAAACTTTCTTCAGAGAAACTATGGGCATCTCAGTAAGAAGGAGTGGTGTTTTAGTTTCCTAGGCTGCTCAAGCAAATACCATGAAGTGGGTCAGGCTAAACAATTGTATTTTATTTGCTCACAGTTTTGAGGCTAAAAAAAAGTCTAAATCAAGACATCATCAAGATGATGCATTCTTCCCAAAGACCAGTGTTCCAGGGCTGGCTGCCTGCAATCCTTGACTCCTTTATGACATGGCAGCATCTCCTGGTCTCTCCCTTCTCTCCCAGCTTCTTGATATCAATGTCCAGCTTCTTGCTTCCTGTGGCTTTCTCTCACTTTGACCGAATTTCATTCTGCTTTTAAAGGATTCCAGTATTGGGATTAAGACCCATCCTAATGAGACTGGGCCACACTTAACTGAAGTAACCACATCAAAAGATCCTACTTACAATGGGTTCATACCCACAGGGTGAATTAAATATAAGAATATGTTTTTCTGAGGTACATACAGCTTCAAACCACCACAGGAGGAGAGAGATTTTTATAAAATTTGAGCTTTGCTGAAAAATAACAAGTAAGGATTAGGGACAGGGACCCTTTCCAGATATGGATACTGTCAAGGAGCTGGGACAGTTCAGCAATTACTCAAGTGGTGGGAAGAATAAAGTAAGAATGGTAATGTCATTGGCAAGAAAACAGTAGTCACCCATAAGAAGAGGTTGTTAGTCTTTTCATAGCTGCCTTGTGACCCAGGTATCACATTAGAAACATTTGCTTTTTCAGCAACAATTGACATTCTGTTAGAAACGGCATATCTGAATACTGACAGAGCTGATTTTTATCTTCTCAGTAACTGAAAATAAGAAAACATCTTTCTTCGTCTCTTTCTTTCTATCATGCTCTTTCTTAATGTGCCCACAGAAGAATTATATAAATTACAATAAATTTCAAAAAGCAGAAAAAGTACAGGAAATATTCACTGATCCAATGAAAAAGAACTAGAAATAAAATTGGAAGGTAAAAACAAGTAAAAACCTATCACTTAGAAATTTAGAGGTCTAATTTTTATAACTCTTTGGTTAGAAAAGAAATAAAAACCAAAACTGTCAAATATGTATACAGTAATTTTTTATAAACCGATATATAAAAATCCCAAAAGACATTGTATAAACAACCTATAAACTACAATTAAGTGGTGTTCTAATGAAAATTCATAACCCTATTAATATCCATGTTAATAAAGAGCAAATAATAAGAATAAATTAATTAAGAACACATTTTAGAGGTGAAAATAATCGTAATGGAAGGTGAAGAAAGTGATAATTATTTTTAAAAGTTATTTAATTTTAAAACAAAAAAAGTGAATTCCAGGAAGATGGAGGATTAGAGAGGCACAGGACTCAATTCTCTCCCAGAAAAATAGGTAGAGGACAGGTATAAACCATCCAAAAAACTGTTGTAGGGCTTAGTACACAAGGGAAAAGTGGGACACCACCTAGAAAAGAGAGGGTCAAAGAAAAGGAAACTTGGCAGGGAAGATTCGTGAATAAAGCTGTAGCTACAGTGGCTGGTGCCCATACTCCTACCCTCAGAGCAGACAACAGTGGGAACTCTGGCCCCTGGCTGGTGGCTAGACTGTAGGGATCACAGGGACACACTTCCTCAGAAAAGGGGAGAGGAAGGGACTCAAGCTATGGCTGATTCAGCTTTTTGTCAGCAAACCTGGTCTGTAGCATCTCACAGGACACCACCTTCCAGGCTGGAAAGGGCTACAACATGGTTCTCCCTGGGAGCCAAAAGGGAACTAAAGAGAACCACCTTCTCAAACACCCTCCCAACTGCCCTGGACTCGTTGCTGAGTCAAAATTTAATTCCTCCCTGGGGAAAGGGAGGGTACGACTGGCCTAGGGAGTAGAGTAGCTTCTGAGCATTCTGAGATTTGTGAGGCTTGGTTCTGAATAGGCCACCCTGAGGGGAATTTCTCCAGGACATTAATCCTACATTGCCCACCCATGTGGGGTTCCAGTGAACACATTCCCCCTAGGGTTTGAGCAGAGAGATCTGCCAAAGAGCACCTTCTGCTGGCAGACCAGGAAAGTGCACTCAAAGAAGGAAATAGTAAATAAATAAAAGAGGCTTTCTGGCACCTACTGCCCCTCTCCCCAAGGCCCCTGGAACTGATCTGCACCCCATTACTGGATCCATGGCCCTGGTTCAATTGGCTAAACAGGGATGATCCTAAAGACCTAGAAAAAGTCAAACCAAGAATCAAAGAACAGCAGTAAAATACACATATGCAATACTAAATCCCTAGGCAAGTGAAAGAAACTATCAGAGTAAAGTCACCATCATAGTCAGATGCCTAGACATCAGCAAAAAATTACAAGCCATACTAAGAAAAAGGAAGATATGACTCAGGCAAAGAAAATATCAAAGGATTTGAAATGAGTAATCAATGATGTTCAGAAAAATTTCCTAAACCAAATCAAGGAGTTGAAAGTCAACATGGCTAAAGAGATAAAGACATCAAGAAGACACTGGACCAACACAAAGAAGAATGTGAAAGCTTGAATAGAAGAATAAGAGTTATGGGAATGAAAAACACAATAGGTGAGATTAAAAATACAAGAGAGGCATACAATAGCAAATTTGTAGAAAAAGAACCAGTGACATAGAAGACAGAATAGCTGAAATTAAAGAGAAAAGAACTGAGAGAAAGGAACAGAAAAATTGAGCAGGGGCTCAGGGAGTTGAAGATAGCATGAAGTGCAACAGCATGCATGACATGGGAGTTCCAGAAGGAGTAGAGAAAGGGAAAGGAAAAGAAAGAGTATTTGAGGAAATAATGGCTGAAAATGTACCAACTCTCATGAAAGACATGAATATACATATCAAAGGAACACAGCAGACTACAATCAGAATAAATCCAAATAGACCAACTCCAAAGCACACACTTTTCAGAATGTCAAATGCCAAAGGTAAAGATAAAATTCTAAAAGCAGCAAGGGAAAAGTGAAACATCACATGCACGGGACACCCAGTAAGACTTAGTGTGGACTTCTCATCAGAAACCTTGGAGGCAAGAAAACAGTGGTATGATTTAATTAAGATATGAAAAGAGAAAAACTGCTGGCCAGGAATTCTTTATCCAGAAAAATTGACCTTCAAATATAAAAGTGAGTTTTAAATATTCACAGATAAACATAAACTAAGAGATTTCATAAAGAAGAATCCAGTTCTGAAGGAAGTACTATGGGAGTTCTGAAGTCCAAAAGGAAAAGACAGGAGTGAGAAGGTTAGAATTATATATAGAAGTGAAGATTATCAGAAAGAGTAACAAAAGAGGCAAAAAGACAGTCAAAAACAATATATGACATAAGAAAGCCAAAGGATAAAATGGTGGAAGTAAATAATGACTTTACAGTAATAATATTGAATGTTAATAGTTTAAAATCCCCAATTAAAAGATACAGACTGTCAGAATGGATAGAAACAATAAGCCATCCATACATTTCTGCAGGAGACTCAGACCCAAGGAAAAAAAAATAGGCTGAAAGAGAAAGGTTGGAAAAAGATATTTCACACAAACAGTAACCAAAAAGAGTAGGGGTAGCTCTGCTAAAATAGGAAAAAACAGACTTTAAATGCAAAAATATTGTAAGATATGCAGAATGTCATTATATACTAATAAAAGGGACAATCCATCAGGAAAGGGTAACAGCCATAAATATCT
>JAKSZT010002772.1:1636092-1673934 GCA_026826555.1 Tolypeutes matacus
AATGCCTACATTTAAAAAAGAAGAAATAGCTAAAATCAAAGACCTAACTAAACACCTGGAGGACTAGATAAAGAACAGTAAAGCCATCCCAAAGCAAGCAGAAAGAAAGAAATAAAGATTAGAGTAGAAATTACAATAGATAAAATCAACTAATCAAAAGCTGGTTCTTTGAGAAGATTAATAAAATTGACAAACCTTTACCTACACTAACAAAGAAAAAAGAGAGAAGATACAAGTAAATAAAATCAAGAATGAAAGGGGGGACATTATGACTGATCCCAAAGAAATAAAAAGGATTGTAAGTGGATATTATAAAAAACTGTATGTCAACAAGTTAGAAAACCTAGATGAAACAGACAAATTCCTAGAAATGCACAAACAACCTACATTAACTCTACAAGAAATACAAAACTTAAACAAAACACAAGGAAAGAGGTTGACTCTGTAATCAAAAATCTTCCAACAAAAGAAAAGTCCAGGACCAGAGGGCTGCACAGTTGGATTCAACCAAATATTTAGAGAAGAATTAATACCAATCTTGTTTAAACTCTTCCAAAAAATTGAAGAGGAGGGAAAATTACCCAACATATTTTATGAAGCCATAAAGGACCTATATTCAGAAAATTAAAATACCAAAGCCAGATAAAGATACTAAAGGAAAAGAAAATTACCGCTAAATCTCTCTAATGAACATAGATGGAAAAATTCTCAACAAAATACTTGCCAATCAACTATAACAGCATATTAAAAGAATTATACACCACGATCAAGTGGGTTTTATTCCTGGTATGCAAGGGTGGTTCAACACAAGAAAATCAATTATTGTAATACACTACATTAACAAATCAAAGGAAAAAAGTCCATGATTATCTCAATTGATGCAGAAATGGCATTTGACAAAATCCAGCATCCTTTCCTGATAAAAACACTGTACAAGACAGATATAGAAGGAAAGTTCCTCAACATGGCAAAGGGTATATACGAAAAACCCACAGTCAACATTATACTCAATGGGGAAAGGTTGAAAGCTTTCCCTGTAAGATTGGGAACAAGACAAGGATGCCCACAGTCAACATTGTTATTCAACGTTGTGCTAGCTAGAGCAATTAAGTAAGAAAAAGAAACAAAAGTTATCTAAATTGGAAAAGAAGTAAAAATATTCACAGAAGACACTATCTTATATTTAGAAAATTCTGAAATATCGATGACAAAGTTACTAGGGATAATAAATGAGTTAGCAAAGTGACAGGATACAAGATCAGCACACAAAAATCAGTAGGATTTCTAAACACTAATAATGAAAAATATGAGGTAGAAATCAAGAAAACAATTCCATTTACAATAGCAACAAAAAGACTCAAATATCTAGGATTTAATTTAACCAGGGATATAAAGGACCTATATTCAGAAAATTAAAAAACACTGCAAAAAAAAATCAAAGACGACAAATGAAAGAACATTCTGTGTTCATGGATTGGAAGACTAAATATCATGATGATGCCAATTCTACCCAAACTGATTTATAGATTCAACACAATCCTAATCAAAATTCCAACAGCCTACTTTACAGAAGTAGAAAAGTCAATTACCAAATGTATTTGGAAGGGAAAGGGACCCTGAATAGCCAGAAACATTAAAAAGAAGGGCAAAGTTAGAGATCTCATGCTTCCTGACTTCGATGCATATTACAAAATGGCAGTGGTCAAAACAGCATGTATTGGAAGTTCCATTATGCTAAACATGTATTTATATATCAATGTTTTACTTACTGGATGGTTTAAAAAAATACAAAACTAATGCAGGCATTCGGCAGAAATAAACTTCTCTGCACTTTACAGATTATTAAAAATGCTAATTTTATGACTTAGCCAAATATTTTCTAAGGTGCGTATATATCCCATGTGAAAGTAATATTTTCCCAAGCTTTCTTAAACTGTTAGCTGCTATCTTATTTCATAAATAAAGTATTTTTATTTAAAAAAAAAAAAAAAAAAACAGCATGTATTGACATAAAGATAAAAACATTGATCAATGGAATTGAATTGAGAGTCCAGAAATAGGCCCTCACCTCTATGGTCAACTGATTTTTGATAAGCTTACCAAGCCCACTTTACTGGGACAGAACAATCTCTTCAACAAATGGTTCTGGGAAAACTGGATCTCCATAACCAAAAGAATGAAAGAGGAACCCCTATCTCACTTCCTATACACGAATCGACTCAAAATGAATCAAAAACCTAAACATAAAAGCCAGGGCTGTAAAATTCTTAGAAGATAATGTAGGGAAACATGTTCAAGATTTTGTTGTAGCTAGGGGTCTCCTAAACCTTATACCCAAAGCATGAGTAACAAAAGAAAACTTAGATATTGGGACCTCCTCAAAATAAAACACTTTTGCCCTCAAAGGACTTTTTGATGAGGGTAAAAAGGCAGCTTACTCAATGGGAGAATATTTGGAAATCAAACATCCAAGAAGGGTTTACTATCCATGATATATAAAGAGATCCTACAAGTCAACAATAAAAAGACAAAAGACTCAATTAAAAAATGAGCAAAAGACTTGAATAGACATTTTTCTAAAGAAGAAATAAAAATGGCAAAAAAAAAAAAAAAAAAAACCCACAACATCACTAGCTATTAGGGAAATGAAAATCAAAGGTACAATGAGATATCATTGTACTAGAATGGCTACTATCAAAAAAAAAAAAAGCTTTCTCACAAAAGTCAGGTACCATGTGGTGAAGCAAGATGGCCACCAATCTCTGTCAAAGTCTCTGTCTTCCCCTAAAGAATCTCTAATCTCCTGGAGCTCAGCTGAGGGCAGCCAGGCACAGGGCTTGTCTCTTTCCAGGCCTCCTTTATCAGTCTCATCTGCTCCACTTTCTTCCCAAGTTCACCTGCAAGCTATCAGGCTCATCTCTTCCCAGGCCTCAGCTCTTTGAGCCTTTTGAGGGCTTCTTTCCTTGTAACTTAACTGTGGGTGAAAAGAGTCCTTTCTCTCACATCACAGGATCAAATATGCAGCTTCCTTTTCCTGTGAGTCCATTTTTATCAGACCCAACAAGAGGGGTGGAGACTCAACCTGAGTCACACCTCACTGACATAGCCCAATTGAAATTGAAACTAATCCACAGGAATGGATTAGTTCACAAACATAATCTTTCTATTTTTGGGATTCATGAAATAATTTCAAACTGCCACATTGCACCCTCTGAATCTCGAAAAGACATGTTCCTTCCATATACAAAGTGCATTCATTACATCATAATATTTCAAAAGCCTCAAATCATTTCAGTAGCAATGCTAAGTACAAAATCTCATAACAATCAGTTATAGGCATGCAGTTTGTCTTAGGGCTGTAGACCTGTGAAACTAACAAAATAAGTTATCTGCTTCCAATATACAAAGGAGGGACATACATAAGATAAACATTTGCATTACTATAAGGAGAAACTGGAAGAAAAACAGGCCTCATGGGTCCCAGACGTTTCATAAACCTGCAAGGCATACTCTATTTGATTTCAAAGTCTGAGAGTCATTCTTAGAATGGTGTCTTCTTCCTGAGGCCTCATGAGGGCCCCACCCTTCCCAAGGGCTTGCCAGTGGAGGCCATTGTCTCAGCCCCACCCTTATCAAGTATCTGTCTGGCTGCTGAGCTCTAGACTCCACCCACCAAGAACACTGAGGTGATGTCCAAACTTTCCCAAAATCTCTGAGGGACAGTCTCAACCCTATTAATACAGTGGAATGGTGGCAACATACTCCCTGATCTCTGGATAACAGACCCAAATGCCCTCAGAACATTGAGGTGGCACCTAATTCTCTCTCATCTATGGGGAATAGGCCCAATGACCTCAGAGCAGTGGGGTAGTAACCTAACTCTCCTAAATCACTGGGGAACGCATGTCACCTCTTTATAGTCTGGGGCAGCCAATGTCTCCCTGAACAATGGGCTGGAAGATCCACCCTCTTCAAATTCTGGGGCAACTCACCCTTTCCACACACATGGGTGGGGTCCCTCTCTTGGCCAGAGGAGATGTCTTAATTCCAGACCTCATTTTCCATGGTTTTCCTCTTAAAGCCATTTTTTCTTCAATATACCCTCTCCCTGTCTCTTTTAGTCCAGGCTGACAGTGGTTTCATTCATTCAAACCTCACAAAGAGCTTGTTGGTTTAGCATGCAGGAAACAGGGGTCCAAGCTGTCAGACAGTAAGACTTCCCACAAGCTGTTCCTGGAGAACTGCATTTCCAATCCTGACTTACAAGTTCCAAGTTTAGTTAAGTCCTCACATGGAGCACTATCATCTGGGGGCTTGTTTTCTGGAACCTTGGAATTTCCCAAATCATCAGTCTCTGGTTTTGTGTGTGTGTGTGTGTGTGTGTGTGTGCCCAGAAGTTTATCTCTTTCAGCTCACATTTTGCTATAAGCTACAAGGAGAAACCATGCTGCATTTACACATTTACTTTGGAAATCTCCTCAGCTAAATGTCCAAGCTCATCATTTTCCAATTCTGCCTTCCATCTAACATCAGGACACAATTTTGCCAAATTCTCCACCACTTCAAAACAAGGATCACCTTTCCTCCAGTTTCTAATAATAATTTCATCATTTCTGTCTAAGGCCTTATCATCTTCAGCATACATATTTATACCAACAGTCTCTTCAAAGCAATATAGGTCTTTTCTATCAAGTATCTCACAATTCCTCCAAAAATTACCCCTTACCCATTTATAAAACTGTTCTAACATTTAGGTAATTGCAAGCAGCACAACCTCACTCTCTTGTTACCAATTTCTGTTTTACTTTGCCAAAGGGCAGCTCATACAAAATACCAGAAATGTGTTGGATTTTATAATGGGGATTTATTTGGGATAAAATCTTACAGTTCTAAGGCAATGAAACATCCAAATTAAGGCATCAACAGAGATGCTTTCCCACTAAGATCAGCTGCCATGTGATGAAGCAAAATGGTTGACCATCCTCTGCCAAGGTCTCTGTCTTCCCCTCCAGAATCTCTCATCTCCTGGACCTTAGCTGAGGACAACCAGGCATAGGGCTTGTCTCTTTCCAGGCCTCCTTTATCGGACTTGTCTGCTCCACTTTCTTCCCAAGTTCAGCTGCAAGCTATCAGGCATACAGTTCATTTCTCCCTGTACCCCAGCTCTTTGAGCCTCTTGAAGGCTTCTTTACTTGCAGCTTAGCTGTGGGTGAAATGAGTCCTTTCTCTCACATTACAGGATCAAATATGGCAACTTCCTTTTCCTGTGCATCCGTTTTTATCGGATCCAACAAGAGAGGTGGAGACCCAGCCTGAGTCTCACCTCACTGACATAGCCCAATTGAAATTGAAACTAATCCACAGGAATGGATTAGTTCACAAATGTTCTCTTTCTCTTTTTTGGGATTCATGAAATGATTTCAAAATGCCATATCTCTATCAATGATTAAAAAAAAAAAAAAAAAGGAAGTATGCTAAGTGAAAGAAACTAGACAAAAAGTACTACATATTTTTAGATTCCAACTATACAAAATGTAAATACAAATAAACTATAGAGACAGAAATAAATTAGCAATTATGTATGGCAGGAGGATATAGAAATTGACAAAATGACTACTAAGGGGTTAGGTTTTTGTTTGGGGGGGTTGATTGCTTTTTCTTTTTTTTTTTTTTTTCTTTTTTGTTTTTTGAAGTAATGAAGATTCTATGATATTGAAGTGATTGAAGTGATGAATACAAAACTCTGGGATTCTACCAAGTATCATTGATTGTACCCTTTAGATGGATTGTATGGTTTATGAATACATTTCAAAAAATTGATAAAAAAGTGATAGAACCATTAACTGCAAGAGTTCATATTTGGATGCATAAAGCACCAATAAAATGGGTAACTCATTGTTCAATTTATCAAGAAATATAATATTATAGAAAAAGGAAATAAAAAGAAACTAAGAGAGTTTGTGAAAAAGAATTCACCTTTGCAGGAAGTATTAAAGGGACCCTTACAGCCTGAAAGAAAAAGTAGAGAGAGGCTTAGAAGAGGGTATAGAAGACAAGAATAGCAGAAATGATAACCAAAAGAGTAAAAAGACAGATGAAAATAAGATATGACATAGGAAAAACAAAGAATAAAATGGTGGAAGTAAATAATGCATTTACAGTAATATCATTGAGTGTAAATGGATTAAACTCCCCAATCAAAAGATATAGGCTGCCAGACTGGATTTTAAAAAGTGGTGCTGGAACAACAGCATAGCCATGGGGGTGGGAGATGAGGAATCTTGACCTTTACCTCACATCATAAAAAAAAAAAAATGTGAAAAGGGTAACAGATCTAAAAGTAAATGCTAAAACCAAAACTTTCCATAAGGAAAGATGGGGGGAAATCTCCATTACCTTGGGATAGCAAAGATTTCTTATATAGGAGACCAAAATCACAAGCCATCAAAGAAAAAAATTGGCATATGGGACTTCATCAAAATTTAAAACTTCTCTTCAAAGACAACATTACAAAAATAAAAGGGCAGCCACAGATTGAAAAAAAGTATTTTCAATGCATACATCTGACAAAGATCTTATATTTGGAATATATGAAAAACTCTTACAAGCCAAAAATAAAAAGGCAAATAACCCAATCTTAAAATGGGCAGGTGATGACAGCAAAAATGACAGCATAAGTCCTCCAAAAATTTCCTCCTCCAGAAAAACAACTAGAATACTAGCAAAAATTATCAGAATCAACTTTTTCAGAACTCCTGAAATTAACCAAAGTCTTGAGGCAATCAAGGGAATATTTGTTCCAGAAAAGAGGGCTGAATTTCAACAACAGCAAGCTTTGTAGTATTTTAATGTGCCTTATTCCCATTCCCACTCTCTAGCTCCTCATAACATTAAAAATCAAAACCCAGCAATCAAGGTGAAAACCAGCAGTCTGACAACCAGTGCAGGCATCAGAACAGGCTTGGAGTACTTTCAAAGCCCTGTCCCAGAGAACTGTCATTATTTTACCTGTCTTGTAGTGCCTTGGAAGACCTGACTGGAGCTCACCTAGTGTGAACAACCTTTTGCCCCCTGGGGTTGTTTGTCAAAAACAATCATAGGCAATTGTTTCTTAACACCACAGATACCTGAAGCAGTAAATAAGAGTTAGGGCAAACAATAGACTAACCAAAATGATTAAAAGGAAAATCTGGGGAATAAAATGTCCATAGGGACTTTGAAAAGCTCTGATATATTCCTGAGAATCTAGTTGGCCATAAGAATATGTAGGGCTGTAAGTATATCCAGGGCTACAGGTGCTCAGGGAAGACTTGGTAAAGGCCCAGACACTCACTTCTGGCTCTCCTGGGAGCTATGCTCAAACATGAAGTGAACACTAAAATTACGTTGTAGACTGCCTGGCTGAAGGCAAGCCCAACACTCATCCTCAGCAAAGACTAGGAGACTATTATTTCCAGGCATTTAAATAAATCTCTGCCCATATAGTAACTGACCATTAAGCTAACAAAGCAGAAATGTTGGTAGCCACAAGTGACAAAGAATACATGCTTTACAGAATTAGTTCAGAAAAGTCACTAAACAAACAAACAACCACAACAATGAATAGCAACAACAACAAGCCCTGGAGAGAGAGAGAATCTAATTCCCAGAGATGACATATAATATTTTATAAAATGTTCCATTTTCAGAAAGAAAAAAAAAAAAAAGCATGAGGTATTCAAAGAAACAAAAGGTATGGTCCATACACAGGGGGAAAAAAGCAACAGAAACTATCCCTGATGAAGCCCAGACATTGGACTTACTAGACAAAGATTTAAGGCCAATATTAAAATTATTGGTCAGTGAAATGCAAATTAAAACCTAATGAAATACGACCATATATCCATTAGGATGACTGCAATTAAAGTCTGATTAACGATGATGATGGACAAATCCCATCTGTGACAGTCTGAGATTATTTTATGAATCCCAAGAAGAGAAAGATTATGTTTGTAAACTAATCTATTCCTCTGGGTGGGATACCCTTTGGTTGCATTAAATTCAGCTAAGAGTCTTTAATTAGCCACCTGATAAGATATATTTAAGGCTTTTGATTGGACTACATCAGTGAAGCAGTGAATCAAATTGAGTCTCTGCCCACTTGGACATTCAGACAGACACAGGAACAAAGGGAGCCAGCATATTTTTTACTCTGCAATGTGAGAGAGGGGTTTGCTCAAGCAAGAAGCCCCCAAGAGGCTGGGTCTATGGAGCAGCTCAAGAGACCAGCCCTGCTACATGCCTGAGCTGAACTTGGGAAGCTACAGCTGAACTTGGGAAGAGAGCAGACCAGCCAGGACTGACATAGGAGCCCTGGAAAGAAACAAGCTCTGTGCCAGGAGAGAGAGGACTACAGGATGGTTTAAGCACAAAGCCCCAAGAGGCTGGGCCCACGGAGAAGCCCAAGAGGAAAGGGTGAGCCCAGAAGGGAAGGCTGAAACCTGGGCCGAGATCAGCAGCCATCTTGCTTCACCACGTAGCAACACGCCAGGACCAACAGTAGCTCACTGGTGAGAAAGCATGTCTGATGGTGCCTTGGTTTGGACTATTCGTGGCCTTAGAACTATAAGCTTTTAGCCCAAATAAATCCCCACTATAAAAGCCAACAGGTTTCTGGTACTTTGCATCAGCAGCCCTTTGGCATACTAAAATACCACCCCAAAATAAACAAGAAGTATCTACAACTGCAAGCAAAACAATTCCTTCCATCTTCCCTATAACTACCAAGTGCCCTCTCAGCCTGAAGCAAGCAGAGCGCCGTGATCCCAAATCCCTCAAGACTGAGGAATGAACAAGCATAAGAGGGGAGTGTAACCACAGACCAAAGTAGATTTCTTGTTATTGTAGTTATTATCTTGCATTAAGGGAAGAATTTGTAACATTTATATAAAGATAGTGGTTACCAGGAGTTCAGAAGGGAGGGGAAGGGATAAATAGGTGGAACACAAGGCATTTTTATGGAAGTGAAATTGTTTTGTAGTATACTGTAATGACAAACACATGGCATTATATCTTTTAATCCCAGAGAAATATTCACAGTTACGTACACAAGTATTTATCATAATATTGTTTATATTAACAAAAGATTGGAAACAATCACAATGTCCACCATTTGGGGAGAAGGGATGTCTGATTAAATAAATTAAGGAATGCAGCTTTTTAATAATATATAATACAAGCAATAAAATCAATGATGCCTCTTGTCGCATACTAATGTAGATAGGTCACACAGGAATATTAAGTGAAAATACAAACTGCATAACAATGTGAATAATAAGCTGTCATTTGTGTGAGGAAGGAAGAAAGAATATAAATACTAATATGTTTCCAAATGCAAGGTTTATATCTGGAAGATATCTGGAAGATACCAAGAAGTTGTAATAGTGGTGACGTCCAGGGAGAGAAACAGGGAATTGGGAATTAAGGCATAGAAGGGGAACTTGGTTTTTACTGTATGCAATTGTAATTTTGAATTTTATATCAGGTGGATGTGTTATTATTCACATGGAAGGGAGGGAGGGAAAGAGGGAAGAAATTGATAGATAGCTAAATAGCTCTTTAAAAAGAAAGCAAGAAGTCCGTAATGGCAGTAACACAAAAATAAAATCTGTTCCGTCTGGACAGCTCAACTTTTCTTTACCAGAAAATAACTAATGTCTTTTTTCCAATTCCATCTCAGCCCAGGAACCTCACATTCTCAAGGGAGCAAGCACTTATCCTTTAGGCCCCAGCTACAAACTTTCCTATCAGAAGGAATGACACACACACACACACACACACACACACACAAACCCTTGATGGGCAATTTCCCTACACCAGTTGCAGGAAGAGAATCTCGAGGCATCTCCATGTAAGTAAACAAAGAAAATCCTTATTTCGAAATTAGCTGCATACCTTTGCAGTATGTGTGGGAGTTGCAGGGCTAAAGGGTCAGAGCCAAAATTCCAGCATGTTTAGCCTTCAGACAGAGAAGGATCATTTCACTGCAGATGATGTAATGGAGTATGGGAACTGAGTGGGCTAAGTGGGAAAGGATATAAATGGACAAATAATTAAGCTGTTGAATGACTGAATTAATGATCAATTCACTCCATCAATCAATATTATTTGCCCTTAATGTATTCTTTGCATGTGTTATTATGGCCATTTATTGAGCTTCCATTAAAATGCCTGGTCCTGTGCTGGGAAGTTTACACCAATCAGATCACTTTAGCCTCCTATCACTGATAAGCAGGCTTTACTTTTTCCTCCTTTTCACTTTTTGTAACATTTTATTTTGAAATACACATATAATCACAGGTGGTTGCAAAGATACTACAATGAGATCCAGTGTACCCTTCACTGAGTTTTCCTCCAGTGGTTACATCTTACATAATTATACTACTACATCAAAACTAAGAATTTCATATTGGTACAATAAAGTATATAGTTCTATGTCATTTTATCACACATGTACATTTATGTAACCACCGCACAATCAAGATACAGAATTATTCGATCACCGCAAAGATTTCCCTTGTGCCATCTTTTGTAATCACACCCATCCCTAACCATCCCTAACCCCTAGCAATCACTAATCTGGTCTCCATTTCTATAATTTTGCCATTTTGAGTAATTCTTTTCTTTTCTAATAATTTGTTAAACTTTTTGCATCTATATTTATGAGAGATAATGGGCTATAGTTTTTGTACTACTCTTGTCTGGTTTTGTTATTAGAGTAATACTGAACTCATAGAATGAGCTGAGAAGTGTTCTTCTGACTTCTTAAAATATGTAAGAGATCGTGTACAGTAGATGTTAATTCTTCTTTAAACATTTGGTAAAATTTTCCAGTGATTTCTTTTTTGGAATTTTTCAAATTACAAATTCAATTTCCTTAATAGCTGTATGGCTATTTAAATTATCTATTTCATCTTGGATGTGTTGTAGTAGTTTGTACTTTTCAAGGAATTGATTTCATTTCATCTAAGTTGTCAAATCTATGTGTACAGATTTTTTTCATAGTATTTCTTTATTACCTTTTTTGGTGTTTTCAGGATCTGTGCTAATATCCTCTATTCATTCCTGATTTAGTAATTTGTGTCTCTCCCTTATTTTCTTTTTCAGCCCTGATAAAAGTTTGTCAATGTATTGATTTTTTTCAAAGGAACAACTTTTGTCTCATTGATTTCCCTATTGTTTTTCTGTCTTCAATTCCATTGATATAGTCTCTTAAACTTATTTTTTATATCCTTCTGCTTTAGGGGTTTATTTTGTACTTCTTTTTCGAATTTCTTGAAGTAGGAGTTTAGGTTATTGAGTTGAGACTTTTCCTCTCTTTTCTAATGTAAGCATTTAGTGCTATAAATTTCCCTCTCAGCCCATACATCCCATAAAATTAACATATTGTATTCTCATTTTCATTCAGTTCATTACATTTTTATTTCCCTTGAGACTTCTCCTTTGAAGACAAGTCTCCATAGATATTATATGTGTATTCAGAGAGTTTCCTGTTATCTTCCTGTAATTGATTTCTAGTAGGTTCCATTGTGTTCAGAGAGCATACTCTAGATGATTTCAATTCTTTTAAATTAGTTGACATTTGCTTTATGGCCCAGGACATGGTCTGTCTTGGTATGTGTTCTGGGGTCATTTGAACAGAATATGTATTCTGCTTTTTTTAGGTGAAGGGTTCTATAAATGTCATTTAGATCCTGTTGGTTGAAAATGTTAAGTTCTTCCATATACTTTCTGATTTGCTGTCTAATTGTTTAATTTTTGAAAGGATTGTTGATGTTTTCAATTATAATTGTTCATTTGTCTATTCCTCCTTTCAATTTCATCAGTGTTTGCTTTACATATTTTTTAGTTCTCTTTTTGGATGTGATAAGTCAGTTATCATTTTTCCATCTACTTTCCAGGTTATAAACTTGTACTGTTACTGTATCTTCACACATGTAAGCCTATTTTAAAAATGCCTTATTTTAGCTTTAGTGGGATTTCAAGATGGAGCAAAATTAGACAAGTATATTTGCATCCCCATCTCCACCAAGGTTTATTGTTTTTCACTTCTTTTGCAACCACCTGATAACTGTATATCTTTTATTAATATATTCATTTCCTATTCCCCCAAACCATAATGACGGGAAAACAGAGGCCTCATCTGTCTGTTCAAAAATGATTCATCAATACCTACTCACTTTGCTCAGAGTAAACACTAGTAAATAAGTAAATATTTTTAAATAAATAAGCCAAAGAAAGAAGGAATGTTTAACTTCTTTTTGAGCCTACCTAAGTGTTCTAACTTTCTATTCTTATAGTGTACCTATCATAACTCTTTGAATCAGAAGGGTATATTGAGTAAAAAAACAAATGTGCCTTCTTAAAAGAAAACAAAATATTGTGCCTTAATTGTGAGAAAAGTCTTTAATTAATCTAAATATTTGTTTTTCTACATTTTGTATTATTTTTTCTTTACTTATTTCAATCATTCATTCCTTCATGTAATCAATTAGTCACTCTTTACAGAGCCATGCACTGCCTTAGCTGCTCTATTCATGGAGCTTATAGTCCATGAGAAAATATAAACTAAACAAAGAAATAAAAATAATTACACGTGTGAAAACTCATACAAGCAGAAGGACAAAGAACTAACACAAGTATAATAGGGGTGTATTGCCTCATTCGGCAGAGAGTAAAGATTCCCTGAGAAAGGTAAACTCAAAATGGGGCCTGAACATAGAGTAAGAGTTAGCAAGGTGGAGAAAAAGGATCAGAGACTATCCAAGGCAGAAAGAAGAACATGACAAAAGGCTGAGAAGTGGATAAGAGGAAAGGAACAGGAGGAATTCATGATGGCATAAAGACACAGGATTAGAGAAATAGGCAGGAGCAAGATCATATATAACACTATAGGATGTCAAGATTTTTATATAAAATAAATGTACTTAGATATTTTGGGGTATTTTACATAAATTATATAGAGATTAAATGAAAGCAAAATTAAATAAAAGTATATTTTTCTATATTCTTTAGTTGTTATATTTATAAGATGCCCAACAGTTTACACTGGTCCATGACAATTTTCCCCAAAGTAAATGAAGATATTAAGTTGGGAGGCAAACGTTCATCCACCTGCTATTTTTAAAGTCCAAGTCAATTATATTATTTTAAAAATATCCTCTGACCCCTCTATGAAACCAATTATTAAACCATTTACAGTTCTGGAATTAGTTAAATATTTGCAATGATCTTAGCTTTCTCTGCTCTTCTTTCTTTGCAGCTTTTTAGCTGACATTTAACTTTTGCTAGCCATGGAACAAGAAAATGGTACTGAAGGGACTGAATTCATTCTCCTGGGATTTGCTGGTCAACACAAGTTCTGGCATATCCTCTTCACAGCGTTTCTAGTCATCTATGGGACCACCCTCATGGGTAACATTGGGATGATCCTGCTCATCAAGACCGATTCTTGTCTGCACACCCCTATGTACTTTTTCCTCCACCATTTGGCCTTTATTGATCTCTGTTATGCCTCTGCTATCACTCCCAAGATGCTGCAAAACTTTGTGGCAGCAGAAAAATCCATCCCATTCATAGAATGCATGTTACAATTACTAGTCTATGGTACTTTTGCAACCAGTGACAGCTACATTCTGGCTGCTATGGCAGTGGACTGTTATGTGGCCATCTGTAACCCACTCCACTATCCAGCAGTCATGTCCCGGAGAGTTTGCATTCAACTATTAGTTGGCTCATACCTAAATGGCTCTGTGAACACAAGCTTTACTTCATCATTGAACTTTTGCAAATCCAAGGCAATTAACCACTTTTTCTGTGATGAACCCCAATTCTGGCCCTTTCATGCTCCAACATTGACTTCAACGTCCTGCTACTGACGATCTTTGTGGGGTTTAACTTGAGGTTCACTTGGTTGTCATCCTTTCCTATATATATATCCTGGCTGCCATCCTGAAGATATCTTCAACTACGAGAAAGAAAAAAGCTTTCTCTACATGTGCCTCCCACCTGACAGCTGTCAGCATTTTCTACGGGACTCTATCGTACATGTATCTACATCATGGTACCAATGGGTCTCAAGAGCAGGAAAAGGCAGTATCTGTGTTTTATGGAATTATGATTGCCATGATAAATCCCTGATCTACAGCCTTAGAAACCAAGATGTGAAAGAATCTAAAAGGGATAGGAAAGAAATGCTTCTAGTTTGAGCCTCAATCTCTAATTCTCTACACATGTAAAACACCAGCTGACAGCATCCATTTTTAAGAAATCGTAACAAAAAAGTCAAGCAACATAGATAAAATTGCTCAATTATACTAATAGTGAATGCAAATTAAATAACAATGAGAGAATCACTTTACACCAATGTAACTGACAAAAAATGAAAAATAGTAACGCCTCGTACTTGCTAAGATGTAAGGAAGAAGGTGCTCTCCCATACTGTTAGTGGAAAATTGAAGTGTTATTTCACTTTAGAAAGAATCTGGTAATGTCTTTTTTAAATTTAAAAAAAAAACTTCAGTGTAGAATTTTACTCCTGCAAATTTATCTATGGAGATAAAAGTTCCAGTTCACAAGGTTGGTCAAGGCTGTTTACTTTAACATTGTTTTGGAAGTCAAGACCTGGAAAGTGATATCCCTCAACAGGGAAATTAACCTGTATTGTTGTAATTCCACAGTCCGTATTAGTATCTATTGCTGCACAACAAGTTTCCACACATTTAACAGCTTAAAAAAGACAATTATTATCTCACGATTTGTAGGTCAGGGGTTCAGACATGGTTTCACTGCACCCTCTGCAGGGCTACAATCAAGCTGTCAACCAGACCTGGGTTCTCATCTGGAGGCTCAACTGGGGATTGCTCTGCTTCCAAGCTCCCTTGATGTATTATTAGTCAGGGCTCTCTAGGGAAACAGAACAGACAGAAGATATCTGTACATAATATGGGATTTTATAAAATTGTCTCACACAACCATGGGGATGCACAAGTCCAAATTCCATAGGGCAAGCTGCAAGCCAGGAACTCCAATGAAGATCCTCAATGTGTTCCCCAGGAGAGGCTGGCTATCTGAAGTAGAGATGGGAATACTCTCTCCTAACTAATGAAATCACTTCTCATTTTAAGGCCTTCAACTGATTGGATGAGAAATCTCTCATTGCTGAAGGCAATATCCTCAGTTGTTTGTAAATGTAATCAGCCATAAATGCAATCAACTCACTGATGACTTAAGTCCATGAAATGTCCTCACAATACAATTTGGCCAGTGCTTGCTTAACCAAACAACTGGGCATCATTACCTGGCCAAGCTGGCACTTGAGCCTAACCATCACACTTGAGTTGTTGGCAGAATTCATCCCCTTGCATTAGTAGGTCTAAGATCCCACCTTCTGGCTGCTTGTCACCTGGGGGCTACTCTCTTCTCTTAGAGGATGCCCTTAGTTCTTTGAAGTATGAACCAATACAGCAATCTCATGGGCCCTTTCACAACATGGCTGCTTACTTATTCAAAGCCAGAAAGCTACATATAGTTTACTCAGTGCATGCATACACCATGTGAAATAACACATCTTCATATGCCCAAATTCTCCTACTCCCTCAAGTGAGTCTCTCCCTGAAATCTTCCAAGCTCACTCCTTTTTTCCTATCAACCCTCTAGCTCTGGAAGTAATTTCTTCTACTGAATACCTGTAGCACTTCATTTATATCAATAAATATTATTTATCACTTCCTATTTAAATTATTTATTTACATATCACACCTTCCCTACCATTCTTAAGGCAGTTGTGATACATTTTCTTTCTATGACTTTTTAACATCTGCCTTAGAGCCTTACACACAGACCTTCTATAAATATTGAATGAATTACTGAATTAATGAATTAATGAATTATTCTGTGGCAGTTTGAGATTGCTTTTGAACCCCCAAAAAAGATAAAGATTATGTTTGTAAACTGGTCTGTTTCTCTGGGCGTGATACCCTTTGATTGTATTAGATTCAGCTGAGATGTCTTTGATTAAATTATGTTAAGATTTGGGCTTTGATTCCACCACGTCAATAGGGTGTAACTCAGGTTAAGTTCCCGCCCCCTTGGTGGGCTATATAAATGGACACTCACTCAAGAAGACACACAGAAGAAGACAGGAAGAGAGAGAGCTCCACAGACACAGCAAAGGAGAAAACTTTGATCTTGCAGCCCCAGGGAAGAGAGATGAGCCATTCGCCTGATAGTTTGCAGCACTGAGAAAGCCCAGAAAGAAACAAGCCCAATGCCAGCCTGGAGCTGAGAGAGAAGAAGACTGAACACTCACAGAGATCGCCTGCCATCTTGCCTCAACACCTGGCAACAAACTTTGGTGAGAAAATAACTTTGAGTTGGACTCTCTGAGGCCTTGTAACTGTAAGATTCTACCCCAAATAAATACCCTTTATAAAGGGCACAGATTTCTGGTACTTTGCATTAGCACCAGTTTGGCTGACTAATACAGATGCTAAAAAGCAGTAACATTGATAGCTTCCTAACTGGAAGCTACGTGGGTGTGTAGCCTACACTAGTGGTCTCTAAATATCAATCTGTTGGCAGCAGCATTAGAATATCCAGGGAAAGATTTTGAAAGTATAAATAACTATTGCCTGGCCCTGGAGATTCTCATTAAGTAATACTGAATGGAGCCCAGTATCTGTAAGTATCTATCTATACGGAATCTTGCTTTAATTGCATGCATTACTAGAAGGTAGTATTTAAGGCAAAGGCTTAGGATCTCTTAGAATGTGGTTCTTGTCCCAGTCCTGCTACTCACCAACAGAGTCCCTTTGCAAGCTAATTGAGCTCTCAAGATCTTGTTTCTCATAATAGTACCTATCTCATGAGGTTTGTTTGTCTGTTAGAAATAAATAGGATAATACCTGACACTAATAAATCCTCCATAAATGTTAATCTCTCTCTTTCACATGTACATGCACATGTGCACACACGTGTGTGTACACAGTCAATAAGAAGTCTCCTAAGGTTTGCAACATGAAAAATTTCCTCCTCTCAGAAGGTTCTCTCTACTTCAGTGAAAACTAATTAATGAGGTTTTGATCCTATCTCAGCATCTGAAGTCACAGATGCTCAAGGGAACAGGTACTGATCCCATAGTCCTCAGCTACACATTCTCTCTCTCGATGAGAATCTGTGGACAAATCATTTTGTGGGAAATCAGCCTGCACCAGCCTAAGGAAGAGAATCTTAAGGCAAATATCCAAAAATTAAAGCAAATCTCATTCTTCCTATTCAGCTGTGCACTCTTCCAGCATATGAGGACAACAGTGGAATCCACAGCATTAGAGCCAATGTCAACATGATTAACTCCAAGATTGGATAAAGTCGTCTTAACTTCAGCAAAGTAAAAACAGAAATGGAATGAGGAGGTAATCAATGGTATTTAGTGGCCCTGGAGATGACAGCTGACATATTAACCACAATGTTCACAATGAAACATAAACAATTCTTGCAGAATAGAGACAATAATTAGACAAGGTCACTCCATGACTGAGATGGAGCAAGACAGAGAAAAGGCCACTGTGACAATGTTTGAAACACGTCAGGGATAAGGCCCCTTGGCAACCATGAAAATAGTTAAACATTCCATTCTTCCAGTTAACATTTAGCGAACACTTCTTCCTTGTTGACTTTAATCTTTCCATTTTTTAAAATATAATTTAACAAGATATCCAATCACTGGATATGACCCTCGTAACACTCAATCCAGAGCTGGCCTCCACTTTCAAAATCCTTCTTAGAATCACCCAGCACAAGCCAAAATCCTGTAATAAAGTTTTCCCAATTCCCTCTTATCCAATACCTCTGGTCTCTCTGGTATGTACTTTTCCTGGCTACAGGAAACGAAATAAGTCTGTAGCTATGTATGTGTTCCTGGCACTTTCTGGCTGCTGGGCACTGGTCCCACCAACACCTGTTATCTCTCTTGAACCTTGCTTCTTTTTATTGATTTTTTATGACAAAAGTAAATAATACATGCCCAATATTTTTAAGGTTTACAAGGCTGAGTTTTTCTACTTGAATTTCTGCCCCTAGGAGTTTGGATATTTTCTGATGTTTTATTTGTAGTCACCATAAGGACTCCGAAGCACCCTAAGATGTGGTATCTGTCCATAATAATTCCCTCAGCGTGTCTGTACTCGACTCTCACATCCCCTTAGGTGTGTTATCAAGATTATTATTGTTGTTATCATCATGCTTTGCTGTTTGTCAGCACTATGATTCCTGCCACTATTGTTTTCATTTTTGTTGCTATAGAAGAGTGAATGAAGTTTCTCCGTCCTTGAAGAGGACATGATGACACCGCTTTGTATCACCCCTACCTGCCCCCACCAGCCCCAGCCACCAGGAAATTTCCAACTCCCCCTTCCAGGAAGCTTACCCCCACCTAAGCACCAAAGGAGGCCAGAGGAGGCCACCCCAGGAACTGAGTCTGTGTTGTGCCCTTCCATGATGTGCATGAAGCACCTGAGAAAAGTCAAGTCCCCCCTGACAAGTAAACAGGCCCCACTAGCCAGAGAGACCCCAGTGAGGGCTATCCCCTGGCAGTGAGTTATGACTTGCTGGAGGTCTTCTCAGGAATTTCCGAATGAAAACTTCCAAGCTAGTCTCCCTCCAGCGGCGGGGACAGGGCCTTGCCGGCTGAGAGGCATCACAAAGGACATTTGGGATCCTTCCCTGACTCCCTCTGACAGTCCCGGGCCAGGAAACCAAGATCCACTGGGATGAAGCACACCGTCCATATCGTGCTGTGCAGAGCAGCCTCGCCGCCTTGTGATCCAGAACCTTCCCGGTGACGCGCGCATTCGTTGTCTGGCGCCACCTGGTGATCCTTTTTATATCGTATCCCAAGATGTCTAACCATAGTGTCCGAGCTGGGATCTTGCCGCTAGACCCAGCCCGTGTCCTGAAGGCCAGCAGCGAGGGCAGTGTCGCCTGGGCATCAGCGCCGAAGCCATTCCTGGAGAAGGTGGCATCCGATAAACGGGCTTTCATTGCAGCGAGTCCACCTGGGTGGGTGGGCCAGCACAAGCCGCTCCCCAGCGACCCTCCAGGACCAATCTGGGTCGTCGCGGAGTGGGTCATCTGGGTGGCCGGAGATGGTCATCCTGTACCCGGTAACATTCCCGCTTGGGTCACTGTCGTGGAACCTTCAGGCCCCCAAGTCTTTCCACATCCCACTCCAGGGATGGAGTACTGTCAGGCTGGGGAGTATTTAGAGTGGGAACCACTGGCATAGCCAGGCTGGAATCCTAGTGGGGCCGGGTAGTCGGGTGAATGCCTGGAGGAACTTTTCCAAATCTCCCTGTGGGGCAAGTCACCAGACTGGGTTTGCCGCAGTATCACAGGGAGGGCACCTATCAGTCGCCCAGGCCTCACTCCCACAGCTCTAATCTGTGCTGTCTGAGGAGAGCTGGGGTCATACTGGGCCAGCATTGTCCAAAATCACCTGGCCGTAGAGGCCTGGGTCTATTTCTGGACTTTGTGTTCCATTGATATAGTTGTCTATCTTTATGTCAGTATCACACTGTTTGGATTACTGTAGCTTTGTGCTAGAATCTGATATTGGGAAGTATAATTCCTGCAACTTTGTTCTTTTTTCAATATTGTTTTGGTTATTTGGAGCCCTATGCAGTTCCATATACATTTGAGGACTGGGTTTTCCATTTCTGCAAAAAAAGGCTGTTGGAATTTTGATTGGGATTCCATGAAATTTGTATTTTGCTTTGGGTAATATTGGCATCTTAACAATTTAAACTCTTCCAATCCCAAACAAGGAATGTCTTGTCATTATTGAGACTTTCTTTATTAATTTCTTTCAGCAGTGTTTTGTAGTTTTCAGTATACAAATCTTTTCTACCTTTGAAGGTTTTTTTAGATGCTATTGTAAATGGAATTTTTTCATTTCGTCTTTGGATTGTTCATTGTTAATATATAAGAACAGAATTAATTTTTGGTGCTGCTCTTGTACCTTACCACCACTTTGCTGAACTTGTTTATTAGTTCTTGTTGATTCCTCTGGACTTTTTCTGTATAAAATCACATTGTCTGGGGGGAAAAAAGTCCTCTCTTCAACTTGCTTAAGTTTGCAATATGCTCCTCCAGACGAATATTTCCTCACATAAACATGTACATACATACAGGGAGTTTTTATTAAAAATAAGTTCATACCCTGCATATATTTCTGCAAAGTGCTTTACTCACTCAACAGTATGCTATTAACATTTGCTATATGGATACATATATATCTATTTCATTATTTTTAGGGGTTTCATGGAGGTGCAAACTATAGATTTAAGTCTGACTTCTTTTAGCACCACCTTATCTATTTCCAGTATTTTGCTATAAAGATAAATGTTGCATGAAATCCTCTGTCTTTAAGGTAATTTTTTTCAATCCAATTGTACTGAAGATTAAACTGAGGTTGAGGGAAGTTATATTTGTTGCCTAAGAACACACATCCATTAAATGGTAGGTCCAAGATTCAAATGTAGGTCTTTCTAACTTCACAGTCTACTTTTCATTATACTAGGTAATATAAAATAAAGTTTCAAAGTAGCTTGGGTACAATATCGTTTAAGCAAATTCAAAACACTCACAGTATTCATCCAATTAAAAAGCCCTTTCAGAATGTCCATTTCTGACCAAGATGGAATAACAGGGATTGGGTTTACTGATTCACCTGAAACAAGCAGAAAACGAACAAAATATATGAAATAATAGTTTTGCAAGTCACTGCACATCAGGCAATGATGTACAATGATCCCTGAGAGATGAGAAACAAATGAAGTAGGCCCTAAAATTTCCAGGCAATGGCACAAAAAGAGTTAACCCAGGCTGAGAGACTGGAGAAAACAAGGTGACTAGAGTTTTCAGGGCAGAATACTGGATAGAAGGATAACACTGAGCTCTACAGAGGATCCCCCTAGATTATGCAGCTGAGTACTGATCAGCATATGCATGTGAGGAAAGAATCTGAGGCACTGAATGATCTAAAGTTAACAGTGCTTGGTGCTCACACAAGGTTGGGAATAGTGCCTTTTCTCATAAACCAGACTGTAAAATCTCAATATTCATGAGGCATTGGGTAGAATAAATGCAAAGGTCTTGCCAGAGTAATGGGTAATAATTAGCTCTTGACTGAGCTTTGCTCCATTACAGCCTAATAAATCTATAAAATAAGACCCAAAAGGATCAGACAGTTTCCAAGGAACTTAACTGAGCCCCAGAACAAAGCTGAAGAATATAAGAATGCAAAAGTATCTAGCATCCAACACTGTAAAATTTATAATGTCTTGCATTCAATCAAAAATTACTAGAGTGAAAATATGTAGCTCAACTTGTTGAATGCCTATTTTCCATGTACAAGTTCCCAGATTCAATCCCCAGTATCTCCTTAAAAAGAAACAAAAAACAAGCAAACATATGAAAAAGCCAACTCAGGGGAGACGGCTTCCCAAATACAAGGTCTCAGGTTCAATCCCTGGCCCTGGTAACTAAAAAAAAAATAAAATATTAGGCATGCAAAAAAGTTGGGTATATGGGAGTCCCCTGTATTTGCTACATGACTTTCCTGTAAACTAAAACATCTTTGAGGACAAAATGAAAAAAAAAAAAAAAAAAGCAAGACACTGGGGGAATAAATGGAAGAAAATGTCACTATACATATAAGACAACAGATCTTGTAGTGATAAAAAGCAAAATGTCAAAAAAATTAATATTTTTTCATTATTTTTTATTGCCCCAATTTTTTATTGTTATTTTTATTTCTTTGTATTTTTTTGTATTTTATTTCTTATTTTTAAAACTAGCATTATTATTTCATTTTCTTATAGTTGTATTTGGCTATTTTATTGGCTTAGTTTTTGAAGTTTTGAATTACAGAAGGGTTAAAACTGTGGCAGAGGAGGACCATTGGTGCAGGGTGTGAGTGACGGGGGATACATGGGAGGAAGCTCACCTGGGCTTACATATAAGGCATATAAATGTATTCAAATGTTCATGGGGCATTGTCACAGTGAGTGAAGATTCACACAATAACTGAAGGAATATCAAATTCCCATCCTGAGGAGCTCTGCCACATTCTCTAATGGATCAGCAGGAATCCCCCAAGTAAAGGGGAATGACTAGTGAAGGAGGTTGGCCCATTGACAGGTCCTTGACATTGATGACTGTGCGTATGAACCTTTACTCTTGAAATTGAAACTTAACCTAGTATTATAGGGTTCTTAAGAGTTGCCCACCAGGAGCCTCCTTGTTACTCAAATGTGGCCTCTCTCTAAGCCGAATGCAGCATATAAATACACTACCTTCTCCCCAGCATGGGACATCACTCCTGGGGATGAGCCTCCCTGGTGCCAAGAGTTTACTACCAAGTACCAACTAGCAATGCAACTGGAAAAAGACCTTGACCAAAAGGGGGAAAAGGTAAAGACAAATGAGTTTATACGGATAAAAGACTTCAAAGTGAGTCGGGAGGTCATCCCAGAGGTTCGCTTATGCACATCTCAGCAGGATCTCATTGAATGCCAAAGTAGATACTACCCCAAATAGCAGGGCTCCTGAGGGCCCTGGAGACATCCAGACACTATAGTCAGGGCAGATAGCTCAGGAGTTTGGTGCCTTGCCAGTGGGCCCTACTTTGGAATTTGTGTTCCCCAGTGTGACAGAGTTGGACTCAGTTGTGGTTTCCCTACACATGGCTCTTCTGTCCTTCTATTTGACTTAAATCTTTGGACTGTCCATGTGCCAGCTAGGCCCTAAATCTCAACAGAGTTGCAACACCTACTCCCCAGTTCATTGGTCTCACCCAAGACAACTAACAAGGAGGTGATGATGGACAACTACCATCCCAAGGAACCAAGAGAGTCTACAACTGCAAGCAAGAAAGTCTCATTCATTGGTCTTATGGGATCACAGCCCCCTCTCAATTAGAAGTGGAGTGGACATCACCATCCCAGAATCCTCAGGATTGGGCAATGAACTATGGACTAAAGTAGACTTACTGTTATTCTACTATAGACTTATTGTGATTCTAGCAATGGAAGAAATTATATCATTGATGTGAAGGCAGTGGCCACTGGAGGTTTTGAGGGCATAGAGAGGGAAAAACAGGTGTAATACAGGGGCATTTTTGGGACTTAGGAATTGTCCTGAATGACATTGCAATGACAGATACGGGTCATTATAAATCTTACCATAACCTACAGAATTGGGTGGGAGAGAGTGTAAACTACAATGTAAACTTTAATCCACGCTTAGTGGCAATGCTCTAAAATGTTTTCATCAATTGCAATGAATGTACCTCACTAATGAAGGATGCTGTTAATGTGGGAAAATGTGAGAGGTGTGGGAAGTGGGGCATATGGGAATCCCCTATATTTTTTATGTGACATTTGTATAATCTAAGTATCTTTTTAAAAATAAAAGATTTAAAAAATAATAAAATAAAATAATAGCAAAATAAAAGTAGGAAAACATAAGCCACAATGATAAGAAAAATTAATTGATCAAAACTGACTGTCAGGAAGCAGGTGTGGCTCAACCACTTGGGCACCCGCCTACCACATGAAAGGTCCCTGTTCATGTCCCGGTGCCTCCTAAAGAAGAAGAGCAGTCTCCACCCCCACCACAACAAGCAGAGGCCACAAGCCAGCAGATGCCACAGCCTGCAGGGAGTGGATGTGGCTCAGGCCATTGGGAACTCACCTTTCGTGTAGGAGGTTCCAGGTTCAGTTCCCGGTGCCTCCTGGAGAAGGCGAGCAAACAAGGAGCAGACAGAGGAGCAAACCATCTGGTGGAAGGTGGGGGGGGGGGGGAGTAAAGTAAAAATAAAGAAAAATAAAGTAAATCAAATATATCTTAAAAAAAAAAAAAAAACTAACTTTCATGGATTGAATTATGTCCCCAAAAAAAGATATGTTCAAATCCTAGCCTCCAGCCCCATGAATGTTACCCTACTTCTAGATGAGATCTTTGACAATTTTATTAGTTAAGATGAGGCAAAACTAGATTAGGGTGAATCCTAATACAATATAACTGGTGTCCTTATAAAAATAGGAAATTTGGATAAAGTCAGTGGGAGGGAAAAGATGGCCATGTGACAGAGGCAGTGATTGAGTTATGCAACAAGCCAAGGAATCTACAAATTTCTGACCAGCCATGACCAGTACCCTACAGACTTCAGAGAAAGTGTGACTCTGCTGACACCTTGATTTCAGACTTATAGCCTCCAGAACTGTGAAACAAAAAATTTATGTTGTTTTAAGCCATTAATTCATGGTAATGTGTTAACAGTAGTTCTTGCAAACTAAGACACCAACCAAGAACTGATACAGATGTTAGAATTAGCAAACAAGAATATTAAAACAATTATTATGACTGTACTCCATGTGCCCAAAGAGGGTAAGTAGAGATGTGGAAGATGAGATGAAACTAAAATGTCTGAGATAAAGAAAAAAATTATGGTGGATGAGATTAACTACAGATTAGACACAGCAGAAGAAAGGATTAGTGAAGTTCAAGACATAGCAACAGAAACTATCCAAAATGAGAGAAAACAGAATCAAAAAGAAAATGAACAAAGCATCGCTGAGTTGTGGAACAACTTCAAGCAGCCATATATACATATATGTTGTTAGATGCCTTGAAAAAGTGAAATGGGTTTCAACGTTAAAATTTTAAAGGACTTCACCAGCTCCTAGAACTATCAAGGATGCTGCTGGTGCAATTTCAACTACTTTCCCAGAGAATTTTGTCATTATCTCTTTTCATTTTTTACCTTCATCATAAGATTAACTTTCTTTCTTTATGTAGGCTCTTGTTTCTTCAGTAAAGGTAAATAATATCTGTTACTCCAACTCGAGGAATCTACAGTGAGAGCTTTTCAATTTTTCTCTTTTCTAATAGGTGGCACAAGAATCAAAATAATTTTAAAAGCATATTATGGAATTAATTCCTTCATTTGTCTATTCCCTGCCTTGTTCCCAGAAAAATCTTAAACCAAATTATGGGCTCTCTAAACACAATTTTTAAAAACCTTCTTTGAAATTTTTCCACCCATTATAATAAAAAGCAGTTTTTGCCAGATTCCAACCTTTAAAATGATTTTAATGTTGAAAGGCCCATTTGATATGTCAATATAAACTCTCTTTGTGAGAAAAATTATTCTGTAAAACATCATCAGAAACTGAGGTAGCTTCAAGCTAAACTAACACCATGATCCAATGATGTATAAAAAAATAAAATGTGAGGACTTCCGGGAAGATGACGGACTAGTAAGACACGGGAATCACTTCTCCAGAAAAATAGCTAAAGGACAAGTGGAAACAGCCCCGAAAAAGATCTTCTAGGGTTTAGGACAGCAGGTGAAGGCTGCACACCACCAAGAGGAGAGAGGGACAGAAGAGGAAATCACAACAACAGAACCGTGAGTTGCAAGTAGCAGCTTCTGCTGCAGCCAGCACCCTCCCCCACACTCTTCAGAATTCTCGGGCCTCTGGGCCTGCGACCACAGACAAAAGGGGCTTCAGGGATCTGCCACTCCCGGAAAGGGGAGAGAGAGGGACACAGCCTTAGGCTGACTCAGGTTCTGACCTGAAATTTGGGCTGCAGAGCCCCACGGACCCTTCCACACGGTGGTTTGCCCTGGGAGCCTAGAAAGGACTGGAGAAATCTGACCCTCCCAACCTCCCTCTCTTCTAACCTGGACTAATTGTTGAGGACTCCACGGGAGAGGGGAGAGAGAGAGCGTGGGGCTGACCCTGCTTTGGACTCCCAGGTTTGGTCTGCCCTGTCCTGAGAGCCCTTCCAGGCTGGGTGGGGCTGCGCCATTTTTTGCCTTGGAGCCTGCAAGGGGCTAAAGATATGCAAATCTCCCAATCTCCTCCTCTACTAACAGGGACTAATTGTTGAGGATTCAGAAGGGAGTGGAAATATTTCCTAGCTGGGAAAAGGGGAGCGCTATGAGAGAAGTCTGGAGAACTGTCTCAGAAAGTTTGAATCACAGGGCTCTTAGCCCCTAGACAGGAAGCTCTATCACATTGATCTGGCCTGTGTCACAACAAATACGCTCCGACCAGGCATTGAATTGAGAGCTGCCAACAAGCGCCATCTCCTGGCAGACCAAGGAAGTGCACATAAGAAAATTAATAAGTAAGAGAGGCTTTTCCTGGCCTCTATAGCCTCCCTGCCCAAGGCCCTAGGAAACGACTCTACAACCAATTACTGGGTCCAGTGCCCAGTTTTGAGCAACCAGCAGAACAATCCTAACAATCAAGGTTGAGCCAAAAATCAAAGAGCTGTGGTAACTCACAGCCTCCTGCCACTAAAACCCCATAAAAGAGAAAGAGATAGAGCATCTAAGTAAAATACAAACTAACCAGATGCCTAAGCAACAGCAAAAGATTACGAGCCATACTAAGAAAATAGAAGACATGGCCCAAGAAAAGGAATACAGCAAAGTCCCAGAAGAGATGCAGAATTTGAGAGAACTAATCAGTGAGAGGAGCACACATTTCCAAAATCAAATTAATGAGATGAAAGAGAATATAGTTAAAGAGATCAATGACATCAAGAAGTCATTGCGCGAACGCAAAGAAGAATTTGAAACACTGAACAGAAAAGTAACGGAGTTCATGGGAATGAAAGACACAATAGGTGAAGTAAAAAATACATTTGAAGCATACAACAGCAGACTCGAAATTATAGAAGAAAGAATATGTGATACTGAAGACAGAGCAGCTAAAATTGAAGAGAGAAAAGAACAGAGAGAGAAAAGAATGGAAAAAATTGAGCAGGGGCTCAGAGAGTTGAATGACAACACAAAACACAAGAACATATGTGTCATGGGAGTTCCAGAAGGAGAAGAGAAAGGAAAAGGGGCAGAAAGAGTATTTGAGGAAATAATAGCTGAAAATTTCCCAACTCTCACAAAAGAAATGAACTTACATGTCCAAGAAGCACACTGTACCCCAATAAGAATAAATCCAAATATACCTACACCAAGACACATATTATTCAGAATGTCAAATGTAAAAGATAAAGAGAAAATTCTCAGAGCAGCAAGAGAGAAGCAAACGATCACATACAAAGGACGTCCAGTAAGACTTAGTGCAGATTTCTCTTCAGAAACCATGGAAGCAAGAAGACAGTGGTATGATACAATTAGGAAACTGAAAGAGAAAAATTGCCAACTGAGAATTCTTTATCCAGCAAAACTGTCCTTCAAATATGAAGGTGAATATAAAGTATTCACAAACAAACAGAAACTAAGAGAGTTTGCAAAAAAGAATCCACCTTTGCAGGAAATATTAAAGGAAGCCTTAGAACCTGAAAGAAAAAGACAGGAGAGAGAGGCTTGGAGAAGAGTATAGAAGAAAGAAAAGCAGAAAGGATAACCAAAAGAGTAAAAAGAGAGACAAAAATAAGATGACATATGAAAACCAAAGAATAAAATGGAGGAAATAAATAGTGCATTTTCAGTAATATCATTGAATGTGACTGGATTAAATTCCCCAATCAAAAGATACAGGCTGACAGAATGGATAAAAAAAACATGAGCCATCCATATACTGCTTACAAGAAACTCACCTCAGACCCAAGGACACAAGCCAGCTGAAAGTAAAAGGTTGGAAGAAGATACTCCACGCGAATAGTAAACAGAAAAGAGCAGGGGTAGTTATACTAATATCAGACAAAACAGACTTCAAATGCAAAAAAGTGATAAGAGATGCGGAAGGCCATTATATATTAACAAAAGGGACAATCCTCCAGGAAGATATAACAGTCATAAATATCTATGCACCTAACCAGGGTGCCCAAAATATATGATACAAACTCTAGCAAAACTGAAGGGAGAAATAGACATTTCTACAATAATCGTCGGAGACTTCAACACCCCTCTCCACATCATTAGATAGAACAACTAGACAGAAGATCAACAAGGAAACAGAGAACTTGAACAATATGATAAACAAGTTAGACCTAACAGACATATACAGAACACTGCATCCAAACTCAGTGGGTTATACATTCTTCTCAAGTGCCCATGGATCTTTCTCCAGGATAAACCACATGTTAGGTCACAATACAGCTCTCAATAAATATAAAAAGATTGAAATTATACAAAGCACCTTCTCAGATCATAATGGAATGAAACTAGAAATCAATAACAGACAGGAAAAAAGTAAATTTGCAAATGTGTGGAGACTGAACAACACACTCCTAAATATTCAGTGGGTCAGAGAAGAAATTGCAAGTGAAATCAGTAAATATATTGAGACAAATGAAAATGAGAACACAATATATCAAAACTTATGGGATACAGCGAAGGCAGTCTTGAGAGGGAAATTTATAGCCCTAAATGCCTTTATTAAGAAACAAGAAAGAGCTATACTCAAAGATTTAACTGAACAACTCGAGAAACTAGAGAAAGAAGGGCAAACCAACCCCAAAGCAAAAAGAAGGAAAGAAATAATAAAGATTAGAGCGGAAATAAATGAAAATGAGAACAGAAAAGCAATAGAGAAAATCAACAAAACCGAAAGCTGGTTCTTTGAGAAGATCAATAAAATTGACAAACCCCTCGCTAGACTAACAAAGAAAAAAAGAGAGAAGATGCAAATAAATACAATCAGAAGTGAAAGGGGGGAAATTACAAATGACCTCACAGAAATAAAAGGAATCATAAGAGGATATTATGAGAAACTCTATGCCAACAAACTAGACAACCTGGATGAAATGGACAAATTTCTAGAAACTCATAACCAACCTACACTGACACAACAAGAAATACAAGAACTTAACAAACCAATCACAACTAAGGAGATTGAATCCGTCATCAAAAATCTCCCAGCAAAGAAAAGTCCAGGACCAGATGGCTTCACAGGTGAATTCTACCAAGCATTTCTAAAAGAATTAACACCAATCCTGCTTAAACTCTTCCAAAAAATTGAAGAGGAGGGAAAATTACCCTACACATTTTATGAAGCCAACATCACCCTAATACCAAAGCCAGATAAAGATTCCACAAGAAAAGAAAATTACAGACCAATCTCTCTCATGAACATAGATGCAAAAATTCTCAACAAAACACTTGCAAATCGAATCCAACAGCATATCAAAAGACTTATACATCACGACCAAGTGGGATTTATTCCTGGCATGCAAGGCTGGTTCAACATAAGAAAATCAATCAATGTAATACACCACATTAACAAATTGAAGGAAAAAAAACCACATGATCATCTCAATAGATGCAGAAAAGGCATTCGACAAAATCCAACATCTTTTTTTGATAAAAATACTTCAAAAGATAGGAATAAAAGGAAAATTCCTCAATATGATAAAAGGCATATATGAAAAACCCACAGCCAACATCATACTCAATGGGGAAAGGTTGAAAGCTTTCCCCCTAAGATCAGGAACAAGGCAAGGATACCCACTGTCACCATTGTTATTCAACATTGTACTAGAAGTTCTAGCGAGGGCAATTAGACAAGACAAAAAAATTAAAGGCGTCCAAATAGGAAAAGAGGAAGTAAAACTCTCACTGTTTGCGGATGACATGATCCTGTATTTAGAAAATCCTGAAGTATCCACAACAAAGCTACTTGAACTAATAAATGAGTTCAGCAAAGTGGCAGGATATAAGATCAACACGCAAAAATCAGTAATATTTTTGTACACTAGTACTGAACAATCTGAGGAGGAAATCAGGAGGAAAATTCCATTTTCAATAGCAACAAAAAGACTCAAATACCTAGGAGTTAATTTAATCAAGGAAGTACAGGACCTATATGCAGAAAACTACAAAACAATGCTAAAAGAAATTTTAAAAGACCTAAACAAATGGAAAGACATTCCGTGTTCATGGATTGGAAGAATAAATATCATGAAGATGTCAATCTTGCCCAAACTGATTTATAGATTCAACCAATACCAATAAAAAATCCCAACAGCTTACTTTACAGAATTAGAGAAGGCAATTACCAAATTCATCTGGAAGGGTAAGTGCACCCGAATAGCCAAAAGTATTCTAAAAAAGAAGAGCAATGTGGGAGGAATTTCACTGCCTGACCTTGAAACATATTACAAAGCTACAGTGGTCAAAACAGCATGGTACTGGCATAAAGATAGACATATCGATCAGTGGAATAGAATTGAGAATCCAGAAATAAACCCTCACCTATACAGTCAACTGGTTTTTTACAAACCTACCAAGCCCACGCTGATGGGAAAAAACAGTCTCTTCAACAAATGGTGTTGGGAGAACTGGATATCTATAACCAAAAGAAATGAAAGAGGACCCCTATCTCACCCCCTATACAAGAATCAACTCAAAATGGATCGAAGATCTAAATATAAAAGCCAGGACCATCAAACTACTAGAAGAAAATGTAGGGAAACATCTTCAAGACCTTGTAGTAGGTGGTGGTTTCTTGGACTTCACACCCAAAGCACGTGTAACAAAAGAAAAATTAGATAAATGGGACCTCCTCAAAATTAAACACTTTTGCACCTCACAGGAATTTGTCAGAAGGGTGAAAAGGCAGCCAACTCAATGGGAAAAAAATATTTGGAAATCACATATCCGATAAGGGTTTAATATCCAGGATATATAAAGAGATGTTACAACTCAACAATAAAAAGACAAATGACCCAATTAAAAAATGGGCCAAAGACTTGAATAGACATTTCTCCGAAGAAGAAATACAAATGGCAAAAAAATACAGCATCACTCATGATTAGGGAACTGCAAATCAAAACTACAATGAGATATCATTTCACACCTATCAGAATGGCCACTATTAAAAAGACAGAGAACTACAAGTGTTGGAGAGGATGTGGAGAGATGGGAACACTTCTTCACTGTTGGTGGGAATGCAGGATGGTACAACCACTATGGAGGACTGTTTGGCAGTTCCTAAATAAGTTGAATATAGACTTGCCATGTGACCCTGCAATACCACTACTGGGTATATACCCAGAAGAAATGAGAGCAGTGACACGAACAGACATCTATCTACACACCGATGTTCATAGCCACATTATTCACCATTGCCAAAAGTTGGAAACAACCCAGGTGTCCATCAACAGATGAATGGATAAACAAACTGTGGTCTATTCACATGATGGAATATTATGCAGCTGTAAGAAGAAATGAAGTCATAAAGCATATGGCAACATGGATGAACCTGGAGGACATTATGTTGAGTGAAGCAAGCCAGACACAAAAGAACAAATACTGTATGAATGCATTACTATGAACCAAATATATTGTGTAATATATTGTTTGATTCAAAAAAAAATTTTTTACATGTACCCATTACATTTAATTGAGAAATGTATATATTTATTCATCTGTGTTTACTTTTTAGTTTTTAATTGTTTGTTTTCAATTATTAAATGTACAAAATAAAGTTAAAAAAATAAAAAAAATAAAAAAATAAAATGTGAGGGATATGCCTCCCTGATCCTATTGAGTTTTCACTTTTTCTAGTATATAGTAAGTATAAAGGGAAGCAGGAAAATTAGGAGGAAAAAATGGGGATCTGCCGTAATAATTGTGAAGAGAAAACTACAGAGAATCAAACATTGGGTATATCTCCTGCAAAATCATTTGATTAAAGAATACCTGAAGCACAACAGTGTCAATTCATGGACAAATGTTGTGGAGGTTCTTTCATGTCAGAAGGTTAATTATAGACCTGGAGAGAGAATCAGAATTACTATTCACTAACATTAATATCGGCTTTCTATGTACCACCATATAGAAAACGCATCAGTTCACTGAACTTTGACAAAAACCTATAATCCCTATTGTATTTGTCAGCCAAATGGGTGCTGATGCAAAGTACCAGAAATCTATTGGCTTTTATAAAGGGTATTTATTTGGGGTAAAAACTTATAGTTACAAGGCCCTAAAGAATCCAACCCAAGGCTGCTTTCTTACCAAAGTCAGCTGCCAAATGTTAAAGCAAGATAGCGGGTATTCTCTGCCTGGTCTCTCCTTTCTTCCTCTCAATGCTCCATGGGCACAGCTTCTTCCAATCTCAGTTGTAGGCTGGCATAGGACTCATCTCCCAGGGCTTCCTGTATCAGTCTGGCATAGGGATCGTTTCTTTCGAGGCTTTCTCAGCTGCTCAGCTGCTCAGCTGCTCAGCTGCAAACTATCAAGTGAATGGCTCGACTCTCTTCCTGGGGCTTTAGCTATTTGAGCCTTCACCTTTCTATCACATGACAAGACTGAAATGACCAACTTCTCACCTCTTCTGCCTGTCTTCTTGAGTGAGTGTCTGTTTTTCAGCCCACCAAGGGGTCGGAGACTCAACCCTGAGTCACACCCTACTGACGTGGTCTAATCAAAAGCCCTAAATTGATTTAATTAAGTAAACTTAAAACCTTTGAATTTAATAAAATCAAAGGGTCTCATACCCAGAGGAACAAACTGGTTCACAAACATAACCTCTCTTTTTTGGGATTCATAAATAATTTCAAACTACCACACCCATTTTCAGATTATGAAACTCAGAGCAGTTAATCTGTTCAGGACAGTACAACCAAGTGATGGAGCCAGAGCCTGCTCTCTTAACCAAACCATTTTATTAATTAGGACAAACTAACTTAACCAGAATACTTTCTCTAAATTGCCTCTCTCCTTTTTTCCACACTTTCTATTGAGGTATCATTTAGAGTAAAATGAGCCATTTTTACTTATACTCCTTGGTCAGACCTCTGAGAGTCTGCATTCTATTTGTAGCTGGCTCAAATTTCACGGGATTTTCAATAGCTGTTGTAGACATATCTCCTACCTTTTCATTGTCCCTCCATAGGTCCAATGTCATCAATTACTTTTCCTATGATGAATCCCCAGTGCTTGATATCTCCTGCTTCAGCATTTATATCAGCACTATGGCAATCATTGCTTTCATGAGGTTTAACTTGAGTAGTGCATTGGTTGCCATGTTTGGTCATCATATTCTCCTACACATATATCCTAGTTTCCATCCAGAGGATGTCCTCAGGACTTAGAAAAAACTTCCCTATTTGTGGCTCCCACCTAACAGCTGGCATCATTTTTATAGGGTCTTCTCTTATGTGTACTTACAGCTTGGTTCTAACAAGCTCTGGGAGAATATATAAATGACCTTTGTGTTTTATTGTATCATGATTCCCACATTGGATCCCCAATATCCAACACAAGAAACAAGTGATAGAAGCACTATCCATGATAGCGAAGAAGTGTTTATGTATTGGCCCTCAATTCCTAATACTAGGCACACAGAAACATCCAAGCAAAAGCTTTTTTTTTTTTTTTTTTTTTTTTTTTTTTTTAGTAGTTCAGTTTTATTTTCTGCAGTAACAAACCTTTAAGTGCCAAACAAAATAAGTGGGTCAACAGCACCCACGCACCAGTACTGGCAAAAATTGGGCTTCAATAACGAAAGGGCACCTACTCCAGGAACCAATGCCCTAGGGAAGGATACACTGCCTAGGAGTGGACTCAAGATTGGGCCTCAGCCCCCTTTTCCCGGCTGCGGCTTAGCAAAAAACGGGGGCCCAATGCGCTGCATGGTCTGCACCACCTGGGAAAGCTGGTTGAGAAAGGAGGTGATGGAAATTTGGAGGATGCCAGGGTCATCAGCAGTTAAAGGGACCATCAGGTCACTGCCAGCCACTCTCAGCTCCTTATGAACCTCCCCTCTATAGGGTTCGGCTTCTGCGATCAGGGACCTGCGCGCAACCTCCGCCTCCATGAAAGACAGGAAAGGCACGGTGAGGGTGAACTCCAGCAGTTGGTTTCGGCGCCCTCCTGCGGCTCCATCCGTCCCTGAGACCTGCAGGATCCCCTCGACCTGAAGAGCACCACCAGCAGCGGCGCCCTCCCCGCCTGCGCCGCTCCGGCTGGCGGGGCCAGGGGAAGGGCCGCCTGAGCCCCCTGCACTGCCAGGCCCGCCCCGGCCAGCCGCGCCGCCCGCCGCGCCGGCCGCGCCTTCGCCTGCCTCCATGGCTGCCGCTCCCCCGCCTTCCTTCCCTCGCAGAGCCCCACTGGGACACGTCGGCCCGCTCCGCCTGCCTCTGAGGGACTAAAAAGATGTTATTTTCCTGAAACAAAATTTTTCCAACAGACTCAAAAATTTGTTGGTACATTTCTTATATCCCTAAATTACATGAAAGGTTATCAAATTTCCACAGAGATATATTTATCCCTGATGAACCAGTCCTTGCTAATGACTGCTCATTATAAAATGTATGAAAAATCAGCAATCAATTGCTATAGCAACATCATTCAAAGAGGTTTGGAAAACCACATGCAATATTAATCTGACAGAAGCAACAAAGAAAGTTACGAATAGAAAAGGGAAATTCCCGCACACGGTGAAAGCAGTTAGAGTCCACAATAGCAGCTGGAGTAGATTGAGGGAGCAAAACAAAGTGAAAATGTTAGGCAGATTCCCATGAAAGTCAATGACTGAGCAGAACCTCCCAGAGGAGTAGCAACAGGAAATTCTCCCCAGACCCTATGAGTACAAATCTCTCCTTTTACCCCCAACAACAGTGCCTAGATGTCCTCTGCCAAACCCTCACAACGATCTGGATGCAAAGGAGTTGCCATACTGAAGGCTTCCATCTGGTCCTGCCCTCTAACATTAAGTCTAGAAACAGCCCCACAAGTCAGTGAAACAAAGGAAAGTTTCTCACCCTCTAAAAACTGACAACTGCTATCAATTCAAAGAAACATCAACAAAATCTGTCTTAGCCAAGCATTCTCACATTGGATTCCAGAGAACTTGATCTCTCAATTTGCTCAACATGAGAAAGAGCCCATGGCCATGTAGTGATAAAAGTTCTCAGTTAACCAATATCAGATATCTTTATTGCTGGATTTTCCAGAAGTATATTACATACTAATGTACATTGTGAATCACTAAGAATGAGTATATAGGATTTCCCAAACTTATTTGACCACAATACCTTATCTCTATTGTCACAATTCTAAAATGCACATTGCTTCTATATTTTAACATTTTTGTGTCAGTTTGCCAAAAGGACGCCAATGCAAAGTACCAGAAATGTGTCGGCTTTTATAAAGGGTATTTATTTGGGGTAAAAGCTTACAGTTCCAAGGCCATGAAAAGTCCAAATCAGGGACCCATAAGAGGTACTTTCTCACCAAAGTCAGCTACTATTGATTCTGTTGTCCAGGCACACGGCAAAGCAAGATGGCTGCCGATCCCTGCTGAGGTCTCCACATTGCTGCAGTTGTAGGCAGACCTGGCTTACGGCTTTTCTCTTACTAGGTCCTCTCTCTCTCTCTCTCTCTCTCTCTCTCTCTCTCTCTCTCAATCTGGGCCTCAGGTCCCGAGCTCTCAGGGGCTTCCCTCTTTGCAGCTCAACTGTGGGCAAAACCTCTCTCACATGGCAGCATCAAAGATGATGGCTCCCTTTTCTTTGTCCATCTGTGTGTCCATTTATCTCAGACCCAGCAAGAGGGTGGAGATTCAACCTGAGTCATGCCTTACCGATACAGTCCAATCAAAAACCCTAAATGATCTTATCGATTAATCTAATCAAAGGCCCCTCACCTGAATTTAATACAAAGGGTACCACACCCAGAGGAATAGATTACTTTACAAACATAATCTTTCTGTTTGGGGGATTCATAAAATAATCTCAAACTGCAACAATTTCTGAAGTTGGGATTATCTTAAAATCCACATGTACATTTAATAGAACAATAAAAATTGTCATTAACCTGATGATGAATCTCTCAATTAATCTGTTTATCTAATAAAATATAATGAAATAAATACATTATTAACAGTGGGGAACCAGTGTTTCCCAGAATAGTGTTTGGAAAAAAATGTGTTTTTTTTTTTAAGTTTAGTTGCTTTTATAAAGGTAACTAGAATAAGTAGGCTGTTGAAAGGTTTTACTACAAAATACCATGTGAAGAATATCTAAGTTACAAAACAGAATCCCACATTTGTATATAAACAACCAATATTCTGTTCAGTCATTAAAACAAGTACCTTAAAGGTTTCTACTAGAAAGCACGTTGTTTAACCTATTCTAATTATTTTGGATGTAAAATATTTTTATTTCTTTAAAAAGTATCTGATGAGTAAGGTGGCCATTTCTTCCAATCTACCTATTTTGATGACGTTTCATAGCTCCTGAAAAAATTCATTACTGTCATTATGTACTAATTTTAATATGAGTTAGCTTTCTCCCCTGCCAAAGGGAAGTGATCTCTTGCAAACGCTTTCTGGAACCTCAGCTTCTGTTTACCCAAAGAGGGCAATGAATTCCAGATGCAGTCCACTTTAGTATAGAAGAGAAAATTTCCAGGCAGAGGGACTAGTAAGGCAAATGACCCAAGGCAAGAGCACTTTTTGTTTAAAAAACACCAAGGAATCGGCTGCAGTTGAGATGAAATGAGAAAGGAGAGCAAACGGGTGCTATGGGGAGTTCTGTAGAGCAGTTCTGAGCAAAGAAGTAGTATAATTTCTCTAGGCAACTGGCTCAATTAGCCAAATACTCCAGGTTAAAACTGGCTTCAGCTATAGTTGCGTCCAGAGGCTCAAATAATAACATCCAGGCATAGTAACTTTTCATCTCTCAGTTCTGCCTTCCTCAGCCTCAGGCTGGTCCCTCTCCTGGTGGCAAATGGCTACAGCAATTCCTAGCCTCACATGACCAAATGCCAGAGAGAAGTCACAGAAAATATCTCCTCGAGTTCACTGGCTCTTCTTGGGTTGTGCGCCCCTCTCTGAAACAATGGCAGAGAATAGTTCCCTAGTCTCATGTGTCTATTCTCACATGAACTTGAATCTGGAGATGTGTCCAACCACAAAACCAAATGGGCAAAGAGTAGTTTCCCAAAGGAAATTTAGGGAACTGTTACAAGAAGGTGGGAGGTTGGAAACTGGACCGCAAAGGATAGATGTCCACTTACTTGGTGAAAGAGAGATTCTTATGCACATAAATTTAATGTGGGGTAGTGAGATTGGCTAAGACGAGAAGTAGGCAAAGGGAAGAGGGAGCATGGGAGAGAGAGAGAACTGATTCTGAGAGGAAGGATCTGGGAAGGTCCTTGGACTTGAGCACTGGTTTGGGGCTTGCACACTGGTCTCTATTCTGCCTCTGGCACAATAGGGTCTATTCATTCAATTTCATCCTCAGTACCCTGGGCTCTAGCCCTGTGCCACCACTGACCTGTCATGTCATATACACTGACTCAGTTCTCACCCATGTATGTATGCATGTATGTATTTCCCACTACACTCTGAGCACTTAATATAGGATCTATGTCCAGCTAATCTCCACTGCTCTCACAGGGCATTTTATTATAAGAAAGTACCCTGCTAAAGGAGATCTCAAATACATTAGTCTAACCACAATAACTAAGATAGTAATCAATCAAAAAATATCTTTCAGCCCCCTATATATTTTGAAAGTACCTTCCTCCTTTTTGCCCAATATCTGTCCCTTTCTCTATAAACCACTTTTTTATTTTAGGTTATTCTTCAGCAGCCTCCTATTTGTTGGGCAACATGCTGGTCTGGGAAATTAAGCTAGGAATTTGATGATTCCAATGAAATGGGAGGTTTGGGCTCTTTTCTAAGAAATTGTACAGATATCCAAGTTTCAAAAAAAAGCTTTTCCCATTGAAAATGGTGTCCCTGGGAAGTTGTGACATAGATAGATAGATAGATAGATAGATAGATAGATAGATAGATAGATAGATAGATAGAT
>JAKSZT010002772.1:1673944-1711181 GCA_026826555.1 Tolypeutes matacus
GATAGATAGATAGATAGATAGATAGATAGATAGATAGATAGATAGATGGTTCTGTTTGTTGGCCCATCAACTCAGATAAATGCATTTTTCATATTAATAAGTCTAGAATATGAAAAGAGGAACAAAACCTATTCAAATGTCCTAAAATCGTTGAGAAGTGAAAGTTTGAAATTTAGCAGACTCCCAGAGAATCATTTAGGGATATTAGCTGACATTTTGAACATCCTTTTCACCCATTCATCATGTTCTTCCACAATCCCAGCATGACTGTCACTGGTGAGTGGCTTCAGTGCTGAAACACAGGGGGCCCAACCCTGCAGGAAGGTCCCACAGTGACTCTTAACTCTTAAAGGTCACAGCTGCCACTGGAGGGAGAGATGCTATTGTCACTGATGGTGAGTCTATTAATATTTCATCAAAGTCCTGTAATGCTTCCTTCTGTGCCTGAAAACTTCATTGGTTTGGTATTAGATATTAGGTCAGTTCACTTCAGCCTTCCAATTCCTAAATATTAACCAATGGATTTTGTCAACACTAAAACATTCGTTGTGTATCTGTCTGCTAGGTGCAGTGAGAGCTGGAGAGAAGAGAAAGATACAAATATGACCAAAATACAGAGGCTGTTGCCATAAGTTCAGAGTCTGTACAGGCTGAGAAAAGGGTCCAGAAATAGTTCTATGTTCAAGACTTCAATGAGCAAAGGAAAAGGACCCGAAGACCTAGAGTCTCTTTTCCCGCTCTGCCACTGAGACACTGTGTGTACTTGGACAAGTTACTTTCCTTCCCTTCGCCTCAGTTTTCTCATCTGCACAACAGAGAATTTGGATTATAGCAAAGATGCTATAAGAGGCAGAACTCTAAGATGGCCTCCCAAGATTCCCATCCTCTGGTGTGTATACCCTATAAAATCTCTTCCCGCTGCATGTGGGTGAGGCCAAAGTATACGATGGGATTTCACTCCCGTGATTATGTTATGTGGCAACAGGAACAGGATTTTAAGATGTAATTAAGGTCCAAAATTATTTTTAGTTTATCAAAAGTGACATTATCCTAGGTGAGCCTGACTTTTTCAGATTAAGGACCTCAAAAGAGGGACTGAAAACTTTCAGAAGAGAAAAATTCTCCTGCAGGCCTTGAAGAATTAAGATGCCATGTTGTGAGAGGGCCTTTGAGAGCCATGAGACAAGGAACCATGAGTGGCCTCTAGGAGCTAAGAGTGGCCCCTGGCTGACATCTTGGAAACAATGAGTGCCTATGTCCTATAACTGCAAAAAAATTAATTCTGCCAATAACTATATGAGCTTGAAGAGGACTCAAACTTCAGAAAGTCACCATCTTAATATCAGCCTTTTGAGACCCTGAGCAGAAAACCCAGCTAAGATGTGGCCAGACTCCTGACCCACAGAAACTGTGAGATAAAGCTGTATATTGTTATAAACACTAAATGATATCTATTCTTCTGTTTTATTACATTTTATTGATTTGTAATGTTAAATGAAATATGTGTTCAATTTCATAAAAGAAAACTCCAGTGATGCAGGAGTCTACACAGAAGGCAATGTTCCCAATAATTTCCTTAAGCACTATCTACATTCCACCTGCTTCCTGAAAAGTATCCTGAAAACCTGCTGATGCTCTAAGTCTACATGTCATGTTTATATATTTATATATTTTTAGGGGAAAGGGAACTGGTGGCGAGAAAGGGAGATAGAAGCTCATGTTCTGGAAGAGAGATTCCAAGTCCCCAATAGCAGGATCATGGACTGTGGTAGATTGAATTATGCATTCCAATTTAAACATGTCCTTAATCTTAATCCACATTCCTGTGAGTATGAATCCATTGTAAAACCTCTTGAAAATGTTATTTTAGTTACTGTGTGGCCCAACCTGTTGGCAATGCTGGCTTCTCCAACCCTCTAATCTGCCTATTCCCCCAGCAACCCAGCCACCTATCCCTTTACACTGTTCATTTTTAAACTCACCAATCCCCTGCCGCCACACCCTCTTGTAACATATATAAGCCCAAAAGCTTCCTCATTAAACGGACTTGCTTCACCGAACCTGTCTCCGCAGTTTGCATTTTCAACTGCGCCGTCCTCCACACCCGTGAACCCCACGAAGCCCCGCAGAGGCTTCAATTGGCGCCCAACGTGGGGCACGGTCGTCTGCCGCTGGCCGGTAACCTCCGCGAACGGGTAAGGACTACGTCTGCCTTGTTCTATAACTTGGCAGACCCCTATTCCCTTCGGTACCTCTCTCTCCTGAGATTCTGCTTCTTTGCCCCCGGGGTACCCCCTCCCTTTTCTTCCCCATGAGCTTTAGCCACTTTGTCCCCTGGTTCCCTTTCTTTTTCCTCCTTCCATTTATCTTGCTCTTTTCTCTTAGCCTCCTCTACCATTTTTGTCCCCAACTCTCCTCTTCCCTCGTTCCACCGATTGTTCTCTGCCTCTTCCTCTTCTCTCTCGTCATTCTCTGTATTCTAATCTTGTCTCTAGACCATGGGGGCCTCCTTCTCTTCTCGCCAAGCCCCTCAGGTTAGAGCTCTCGCCAGCCTTCTCGCATGTCACCAGTGCAAGGTTTCAGCAAAACAACTTCAAAATTACTGGGACCTCCTTCTCCCCTTCAACCCCTGGCTTCTCACAGCTAATCTTTGGGATCCCGATACCTACCGCTTGCTCGTCGACAGAGTAACTTCTGCCATGGAGCATGAGAATAAACGCCTCCCCCCCGGCCTCATTCCTATGCTTATTACCATCCGCTCCTGCCTACTCGGCACCAAGCCTCTAGAGGTCTCCCTTTCAGAGCCCTCCTCTTCCGTGGAGGACTGTGAGAACTCTAACACCCTAGTCTTCCAGCTTAACAACCTTTTGGAAGACTCCGATACTGCTTCCAAACCCCTAACGAAAACCGCTAACAACCGCGCTCAAAATGGCGCACTTGCGCCTTCTTCACTGCCTGAAAAGCGGAACCTTCTATATCCGGAACTCCCCTCCTCCGCTGAAGGCGGAGCTATACTTCCCCTTAGCCCCGCCAGTCAACCAGTCACCACACCACCTCCTGCCAAACCTCCTGACCCCCCTGCTCCCCCACCCGCTCTGTCACACCCCCCGCCCCTTTCTCTCCCCAGCGGCCTTGGCGCCTCTGCCCCCGCCGCTCCCTATCCACTTTCAACCTCGGCTCTCAATGCCAACACCGTGATCTCCCCAGAGGCTGCTGCGGCTGTCCTGCTACAGCCCCCACCGTCTTCCCTGCACCCGCAACAATGTTACAACTGTCGCTCAGGTTACTCCAGCAACGTTCCTCTGACGTTTGGTCGTGCTCCTCTCCCTGATTGTTTCTGCCCCGCTCCCTCGCTTTTCCCTGTCAACCTCGCACCCAACCCTCAGCGTCCTCTTCCGTGGTACCCCTACAACCCCTCAGAGCTCAAGCGCCTCCGCGAGGCAGTCAAGGAGGATGGTTTGGGGAGTCCCTTTGCGCAGCAGCTCCTCACTGACATCTCACTTAACCTTAACCTTCCTTATTATTGGCAAGCGGTCGAACGGGCCATTCTCACCCCAGGCCAGTACATCAACTGGCGCACCCATTTTCAGGACCAGGCAGAACAGCAACAAAGGGCCAACCAGGCACAGGGAATTAACTACCCTCTAGACGCTTTTACAGGCAGCGGAGGCTATGCCAACCCAGCGTCCTATACTGGGGCTAACGCCCTCTTCTGGGACCAACTCCGGGGCGTCGCCATGCACGCCTTTGGTAATTGCTCTGCCATTAAAACAGATACCTTTACCAAGCTCATGCAAAACAAGGATGAGGACTTCTCCTCCTTTGTCTCCAGGGTCCAGGAAGCCTGTGCTCGTAAAGTCAGTAATGAGCAGGCCCAGACGGCCCTAGCCCGAGAACTTATTCTTGAGGGTGCTAATACAGTCTGTAGACAAGCCATCGCCTCCAAAAGACAGGGTACTATCCATGACTGAATCCTGGCCTGTAAAGACCTCGACCAAATGTCCCATAATCTGGCCACTAGTTTCGCTTCTGCTCTAGTCTTGGCTGCAGGACCATGCTTTCACTGTGGGGAAGAGGGACACTTTGCCCGTGAATGCCCTTGCCCTAGCAAAGGCATTAAACTTCCTGGCAAACCATCAGCGCCCAAAAGGCCATCCAGGCCACCCACTCCGTGCCCAAAATGCAAAAAGGGATATCACTGGGCAAGAGATTGCCGCTCTACATCCGATATTAATGGCAAGCCTTTAAACTCCACAGGGGGCAAGTCTCAGCCCCGCTCCCAAGAGACCCGGCCTCCAAGGCCATAAGATGGACCATTCCTGTCCTCCGAAATCGCCCCACCTTAACCCTAAAGATCAAAGACGAATGGTATACAGGAGTTCTCGATACTGGGGCAGAGGTGTCCTGTTTTCCCGAATCCTATGCCCATATAACGCCTACTGAACAGGGTCCGGCCATTGATGGCACCACTGCAAAAGGAGCTTCTCTCCAGTCCACCCTTCTTGTCCCGTGGCAGGACGAGGAGGGACACTCTGGTGTTTTTTGTCCTCTCTTTGTCCCCCATCTTACCACCATCCTCTGGGGCAGAGACATATTAGAGCAAATGGGAGCAACCCTCTCCTCTGGCAGCACTGATAACCCTGCTGCCTGCCCTATCTCCCTTGTTCAGGTTACTTGCCCACCTCCAAGGTGTTCCCCCCAAACATACAGGCCGTTGCTCGATTAACTCCACCTACGCCCATTCCTCTTATCTGGGACACAGAGGAACCTGTTTGGGTTGAGCAATGGCCCCTACCGTCCCATAAATTAACAGCTTTACATGAATTAGTAAAAGAACAGTTACAACTTGGGCACATAGAAAAAAGTTACAGCCCTTGGAACTCCCCTGTTTTTGTAATTCAAAAAAGGGGTAAAAATACCTTCCGTCTTCTCCATGACTTGAGAGCAATAAATGCCCACATCAAACCCATGGGTTCACCCCAGCCAGGCCTCCCTCATCCATCCGCAGTGCCCTTGGATTACTCCCTGGTCGTACTGGATATAAAAGATTGCTTCTTCTCCATTCCCTTGCATGACACAGACAAGGAAAAATTCGTGTTCTCAGTTCCCCAAATTAACCACCAAGGGGCCAATGAACGCTATCAGTGGAAAGTACTCCCACAAGGCATGAAAAACAGCCCTGCTATTTGCCAGATCTATGTCAACTTCGCAATTCAGCCTCTCAGACACAGGTTCCTTGTCCTTCATTATATGGATGATGTTCTCCTAGCCCATGAAAATGCTCAAACTCTATCAGAGGGCTTTCAAGAATTAATTCACAACCTCAAACTTATTGGGCTAACAGTTAATCCAGATAAGGTGCAACACCACGCTCCTTTTACATTTCTGGGCTATAAAATAACTGAACAAATTCAGCCCATTCCTTTACAAATCCACTGCCCTAATAAAATGACCTTGACGGAGCTGCAGACCTTATGCGGACAGATTAATTGGATGAGGCCCGCTTTCCCTATTACCACAGTGGAGCTACAGCCCCTCTTCAAACTACTAGAAACCAAGGGTAGCATAGCTGCGGCGGCCACTAGAATTATAAAAATCACCCCTGCAGCAAAGGCAGTTGTCAATAAAGTCTCTCAACAAATAAATGGAGTAGCAAACAAGCAATATGTCCCTACAAAGCCCACACAAGCCCTAGTTCTTTTAACTAAAGGAACCCCCACAGGAGCTTTGTGGCAAGAAGGACCTTTGCTGTGGTCACATCTAGTTAAATCCCGCAATTCCAAAATATTTCCTTTAGTATCTGCGGTTGTTCAGCTAGCGCAAACCTTAGTGCGCCTTAGTGTCCAAGTATATGGAACAGAGCCCGATACCATCATTTGGCCCTTTTCCAAAAGCCAGACCGATTTACTTGCCCAATCTAACGCAGATTTCCAAATACTTCTTACAAGTTACACAGGACAGACAGACAACCACTACCCTAACCACAAGATCTTGCAAGGACTCACACAACTGCACATTGCGTCATCACACCACTCTTTCCCTTCCTCCACACCATTGTCTAATGCCCGCGTCATCTTCACTGATGCCTCAAAAAAGGGCTATGGATTTGTCTCCTTCTCCATAGATTCAAACATTCCTCATGTCCGCACGCTCAGACTCAGTAACTCTGTCCAGAGAGGAGAAATTGAAGCCATCATTCTCGCCCTCTCTATATACCCTAACGAACCCATCAATATCTTCTCTGACAGTGCATATGCCTGTCAGGTCTGTAAAGTAATAGCATTCAGTACATTCTTTCCATCAGACTCAGCCCTTGATTGCAGCTTGGCACACCTACAACAGCTAACTGAACAACGTGTGCAGCCATGGTTTATCACTCACATCCGCAGTCACACTGGCCTATTCGGCCCACTTGTAGAAGGCAACGCGTTAATTGATTCGGCAGTCTCCACACTAACGCTTGCTGTACACAACCAAGACCTAATCACCCAGGCACGGAGTCTACACTCCAGATTCCATTTCTCAGCATCCAGTCTAAAACATTTATTTCCAGACCTGACCGCAGACCTCTGCAAACATCTAGTGCGCAGCTGTCGACACTGTGCCCCCTTTTTACCTCTTGGACCCTTACAACCCCAGGGCGTCAACCCTAGAGGCTTAAAACCCAACTCGCGCTGGCAAATGGACGTTACTCATGTCCCATCCTTTGGTCGACTGAAATATGTACATGTTGTTAAAGACACTTACTCCAGCCTAGTCAGCGCTGTTGCCCTCCCTGGTGAGCGCGCACGTCATTGCATCCAAGCCTTAAGGCGGGCTATCCTCCTTATGGGAGTGCCCTGGGATCTTAAAACTGACAGTGGGCCTGCTTACCGTAGCTCTTCATTTCAAGCCTTTCTCAAACTTTACAATATCACACACCATTTTGGCATCCCCTACAATCCACAAGGACAAGCCATCATAGAAAAAACTAACCATCACTTAAAAACCTTAATACTTAAAGAGAGAGAGGAACACCCCCACAACACCCCAGAAGAGATCCTTACTACAGTTTTAGTGAAACTCAATTTACTCACATTTGACAAAAATGGACTGTCCCCCATGCATAAACACTGGGGTGCGTCCTCACTCTCCACCCCACTACCACTGGGGTACTGGAAGGATCCAGAAACCAACAAGTGGCAAGGTCCTCACCCCCTCCTTTGCCAAGGAAGAGGCTTTGCCTGTGTCTTTCCAGACGATGCCCCCCAACCCATATGGATCCCGGGACGCAACGCCCGCCCAGCACCCGCAGGCCCAGCTCCTAACAAGGAGGGAGCGCCAACGACTGCGCCACCTAACCCATCAGATGGGACACTTTCCACCCAACCTGCCCGGTAATCTTGTCACCTTACTAATTCTTCTCTCAGCAGCATGCCTTGCACCTGTCCAGTCTAACAATAGTCATCAACCCTTTAATTGGACACTGGAAGTCATCGGGCAAAAAACTTCCACCATATACAATGTCACCGCTCTTGCCCCGGCATTTACATCCCATATCTGCAACATTGCAGGCTTCGGCCATGCAGAAACCAAGGCCCCCCAAGGGTCCTGCCAAGGCGCGCCCAACAGGGGATATCTGCGTGGACCTGATGTAGTACAGATTGACAGCCGTGCATATGGCAACGTTGGTGCCAACTATCGGGTCTCTGGCTTTTACATCTGCCCTTCTGCCGCCAGAGGTTGTCATGACCCCTCACATTATTATTGCCCCTCCTGGGGATGTGAAACCATGGCATACGGCTGGAGCGGCGCTCCAAACAGAGACTCCGACCTTCAGCTCCGCACTGCAAATTCATCTCGGTGGGACATAATTACCCTCACCGTTAAGGACCACACAAATGCCCATTGGCTGGAAGGCCGTTCTTATGGTATCCGGTTATATATGGAAGGCTATGATTGGGGAGGTTTTTTTACCATACTCAAGGCACCTACTGCTAACAGCCCTCCAGTTGCCGTTGGTCCCAACAAGGTCCTCAACCCCCGACCCATTCCTTCTTCTACAACGAAAAACGCCACCACTCTCCCAGCATATACCACCCTCACCGCCCCTCCTACACCACCGCCCCCCCTAAAAATCCACAACCCCCTCCGGTCCTTAGTCGAAGCCTCTTTTAACACTCTCAACTCCTCCAATGCCAACTTAACCTCCAGCTGCTGGTTATGTCTCTCCCCTTCGATGCCTCTCTATGAAGCTGTAGCCTTTAATGCTTCTTTCTTCACAGAATCCAAAGAAGAAAGTCCCTCGAAGTGCTTATGGAACCGCACCGCAAAACTAACATTCCAATCGGTTTCTCAAAGCGGACTCTGCGTAACAAAAATCGGAGGCACTGTTCCTCCAACCATGCAAACTCTCTGTAGCCAGACAATTACCCCTAACATCACCACAAAATTTCTCATTCCCACCAATAACACAAACTGGCTTTGTTCCTCTACAGGTCTTAACCCTTGCCTCAACGTCCAAGTTCTCAACTCCACCAATGAAACCTGTGTACTTGCTCTCCTGCTCCCCCGTGTCTTATATCACAGCGATGACTCCTTTTTTGATTCCTGGCAGCACCACCTCCTGCCAACATACATACAAAGGAGAGAAGTCATTACTGCTGTTACAATCGCCTCCCTCCTAGGTCTTGCGGGAGCCGGCACCGGGATTGCAGCTCTAGTCCAACAAAACAGTGCCTTTTCTTCCCTTAGGCGGGCCATCGACCAAGACATCGCCCATCTTGAAAAGGCCATCAATCACCTAAAGAATTCACTTAATTCCCTTTCCGAGGTAGTCCTGCAAAATCGCAGAGGGCTAGACCTTCTCCTGCTTAAAGAAGGAGGCCTCTGTGCTGCACTTAATGAAGAATGCTGTTTTTATGCCAACTACTCTGGTCTAGTTGAAGACAACCTAGCAATAGTTAGAGAAGGGCTCAAAAAACGGAAAAGGGAAAGAGAAGCCCTAGGAAACCTTTCCTGGGGACTCAACGGCCTCCTTCCATACCTCCTCCCCTTCCTTGGCCCTCTGATTATTATTCTTCTTGCTCTAGCAATCGGACCCTGGGCCGTCAAAAGAATCGTCCAACTCGCCAAATATCACACTGATGCGGTTTTTACATCCTTTGTCAGGTTCCACTACCAACAACTCGCCACTGCTGAAGACCCTCCAATCCCCGTCTCCCGCCCCCCTCCCGCCGTTCCTTCCCACAGGTCATCAAAATCTTCTCACAAGCCGTAACACCTCAGAACCCCTCTCCTGGGGACCTCAGGGACTCCTTTCTTACCTTCTTCTCTCTTTTGAAACCGCTCATTACCTTTCTCCTGTTGCTCTCTTTAGGCCCTTGGGCCATCAAAAAACTCACAAAATTTATAAAAGATCAAGTTAACTCTCTCTTTAATAAGCCCATCCAGGTCCAATACCAACGAATTCTCACTGCAAAGAAGCCTACCGTCAACTATTCACCTCCAAAAGAGGCATCGCCAAAGGAATTATTTCAACGCGCACTAATACTCAACGCTCCAACCCTTAGTTCCTCCCCTATCCTTTCTTACCTTCCCTCATTCCCCTTCCCAGCTGCCAACTTCAACAAATAACACCTCCATAAAATCATGCCTCGTTAGGCGCTGGACTGGATAGTCAATGACGGGCAACTAGACCCTTATAAACTGGGTAATCAACCTAACCCTCCTACTCGCCTCGGCTAAGCCGCTGGATCAATCTAAGACAGGAACCAGGCCTATTGTTCCCGGCCAATCTGGCCAATTGTTGCCGGCCAATTGCTGCCATGGTCTCCAATGACGGGTAAGATCCAGTAGCCGTACAGCACGGTCTAGACCTAAAACAGGCACAGTCCCCCTAATAGCAAGCGAGGCCCATCAAATAAAACAAAAGGAAGAAATGTTGGCAATGCTGGCTTCTCCAACCCTCTAATCTGCCTATTCCCCCAGCAACCCAGCCACCTATCCCTTTACACTGTTCATTTTTAAACTCACCAATCCCCTGCCGCCACACCCTCTTGTAACATATATAAGCCCAAAAGCTTCCTCATTAAACGGACTTGCTTCACCGAACCTGTCTCCGCAGTTTTCATTTTCAACTGCGCCGTCCTCCACACCCGTGAACCCCACGAAGCCCCGCAGAGGCTTCACCAACCAAATAAGAGTGGGCCTTAATCCAGATTACTGAAGTCCTTTATAAGCAAAAGAAATTCATACATAATCAGAAAAAGGCACAGGGAGAAGCCGGAAGTCAACAGAACCTGGAAGAGAATGAAGAGGACATTGCCATGTGATGTATGTCAGGGATACAAGGCAAGGATCCCAAGAATTGCTGGCAGCGAGCTCCAGAGTGTTACAGACTGTAGGGAGACAGCATTGCACTGTTGGTACCCCAGTTTTGGACTTCACCTGGCCTCAAAACCGTTAGCCAATAAATTCTCATTGTTTAAGCCAACCCATTGCATGGTATTTGTCGTAGCAGCCTGGCAAACTAAGACAAGGAGGAATTCACAGATCATAGGACCATGTCACAGTCAGAAGAAGCCCTACCTTTCTACCAAATGTCCATCAGTTCCCCCAAATCTAAAGTATCAGAGTGGCAAAAATCTCAGACTCAAGGTGATTTCTCTGGGGACAATGTAGTATGGCAGAAAAAGCATGGAATTTAATGTCAGAACTGGATTCAGATCCTGGCTCTGCCACGAGGTAATTGTGAGATCCCAGGAAAGACACAGGTGTAGTTTCTTAATTGCTAAAGCAAATACCACCCCAAGGGTTGGCTTAAACAATGGGAATTTACTGGTTCACAGTTTTGAGGCTAGGAGAAGTTCAAATCAAGCCATCGTCAAAGTGTTACTTCCTTCCCCAAGATTGGCATTCTGGGACTAGCTGCTAGTAATCCTTGTCCTTGGTTCCTCTGTCACATGGCAATGCACATATTGGCCTCTCCTGGCCTCTATCTTCTTATCTGGGTTCCATTAACTTTCAGCTTCTGGCTGCTCCCTCTGTGTCTTTTTCTCTCTCTTTCTGAATTTCATTCTGCTTATTAAGGATTCCGGTAAAAGGATTAAGGATCATCAAAGTGACTTCGACGTGAATCGGGAGGTCATCCCAGAGGTTACACTTATACACGTCTCAGCAGGATCTCATTGAATGCCAAAGTAGATACTACCCCAAATAGCAGGGCTCCTGAGGGCTCTGGAGACATCCAGACACTATAGTCAGGGCAGATAGCTCAGGAGTTTGGTGCCCTGACATTGGGCCCTACTTTGGAATTTATGCTCCCTAGTGTGACAGAGTTGGACTCAGTTGTGGTTTTCTTACACATGGCTCTTCTGTCTTTCTATTTGAACCTATAATTAGTACTAGAGTTGGTAGGTGTATATCCAAGTGACTTAATCTTTGGGCTATCCATGTTCCAGCTGGGCCCTGAATCTCAATGGAGTTGCAACACCTACTCTCCAGTTCATTGGTATCACCCAGAACAACAAACAAGTAGGTGATGATGGACAATCATCATACCAAGGAACCAAGAGAGTCTACAACTGCAAGCAAGAGAGTCCCATCTATCAGCCATATGGAATCGAACCCTCTCAAGTAGAGGTGGAGCAGACATCACCATCCCAGAATCCTCAGGATTGGGCAATGAACTATAGACTGAAGTAGACTTACTGATATTCTACTATAGACTAATTTTGAGTCTGGCAATGGAAAAAACTGTATCATTGATGTGGAGGCAGTGGCCACTGGAGGTTCTGAGGGCAGCGAGAAGGAAAAACAGGTGTAATACAAGGGCATTTTTGGGACTTGGGAATTGTCCTGAATGACATTGCAATGACAGATACAGGCCATTATATATCTTGTCATAACTTACAAAATTGTGTGGGAGAGAGTGTAAACTACAATGTAAACTTAGTCAATGCTTAGTGGCAATGCTCCAAAATGTGTTCATCAATTGCAATGAATGTACCACACTAATGAGAGATGTTATTAATGTAGGAAAGTGTGGGAGATGTGTGGATCAGGGCATGTAGGAATCCCCTATATTTTTTATGTAATATTTATGTAATCTAAGTATCTTTTAAAAAACTAAAATAAAAAAAAAAAAAGACGCATCCTTATTGAGTTGGACCACACCTTAACTGAAGTAACCTCATCAAAGTTCCTAATTACAATGCGTTGACACCCACAGAAAAGGATTAAGTTTAAGAACATGTTTTCCTAGGGTCGATAGCTCTAAACAACTACATTCACTTTATTCCTCAGAGCCCCAGTCCTTATCTATGAAAACCTGGATAATGATCCTACCTACAAATCATTGTGTGGGTTAAGTGAGAAAACAGCACACATAATGGTACTTAGCAGGGCACCTTGTAGTACAAAGAATAAAAACAGATTAAGCCAGCACTGTGGCATGGAAAGCACACTGGATTGGGAGTCAAGACTGCTAGGCACAGTCCATTTATTTTTTCATGGGTATCCCAGCCAACTGCTAACTGTGTAAGTTATTTGAATTTTACAAGTTATGTGAACTTCAAAGTCACTTGAACATTCCATGTTTTAGTTTTCCTCTCTGTAATATGACAATGATAATAATAGTTCCTAATGCATAGGGTTGTTGTGAGAATTAAATGAGTTCAATTCATGTGAAACACTTACAAGAGTGTGTGAAACATAGTTCACATGAAATAAATGTTAGCTATTATCATAACTGTTCGTTTATTGAGGATATATGGTCCAAGAGCCATGTTAGATGCTGGAATTGCATAAATGAATATGTATTAGTCTCTTCCATGGAGGAGGGCAACACAAATAGACAAACAGATTTTTTCATTGAAAAATGAGGTCATAATTACAATAGAAGAATGAAAAAAAATGCCATTAGAGCCCAGAAGAGGGAGCCTCTAACATTGGATGATGAGGGGATACTTCACAGAGAAAAGGATATTTAAACTGCACCTTGCATCGATATGCCACATCAACAAAAAAGGAGAAAGGAATTGGGGATGAGGGTGAAGCAATAGAAAAGTTAAAAGCAGCTAAAACTTAGAAACATCATGCCTAAGTGAAAAAAATTAAGAATGAGACATATAACATTACATAATTTCTGTAGTAGAAAGATTTACACTCAAAACAGCAACCTAAATTTTGCAAGAACATATACAAACAAAAAGATGCCCATGAAACATATTAAGTGGGAGTAGAGAATCAAGATTTAAAAATGAATAAGTATAGGGAAGCGGCTGTGGCTCAATCAGTAGGGTTCCCGTTTACCATATGGGAGGCCCCGGGTTCGGTTCCCGGGGCCTCCTGGTGAAGGCAAGCCCGCCCGCACAGCGTGGTTAGCTGACCCAGCGAGCACAAGCAGCAAGGGGGGGATAAATGAATAAATAAATAAAATCTTAAAAAAAAAAAAATGAATAAGTATAATTTAAATATATAGAGAAAGCAAGACCATGCCCATCCAATGGTAATAATGTACCACGAACTGAAAGGGAAAGAGAAGAAAAGAGGGAGAGGCAGAATAGACTAGACACAGAATAGGTGAGAATTTGCCAGCAATGTATTGCATCTGAAATTCTGGAAGGATGAGATCACTACTGGTAGAATGAGACATCAGGTCATTTGATCTGAATTCTCAAAAGAAATAGTAGGGGCAGTGGACACCATCCATGTACACAAACACACATTTGAATATGTAGAAGGGTATGGATCCAACTGGGCAGGGAAAAATGAGGCTGCTTCATAACTACACTAGCCTACCTGGACCATTAATGCAAATTAGAAATAGGTGCCCCTTGCCCTGGGCAGATGCAGCCTTGTGGCAGGGCATAGAGATAGGAGAGCAGAGGTATCCCTGCAGTGGTTATTCCCTTTCATCAAGCCTCCAAAAAAACTGAACAGCCCTAAACTCCACACAGCATTGGGGAAGCAAAGGCACACAAGTTGGACACAGTGAGAGCATCCCATGTTGGCAAATTAAAGAGTATTGAGCCTCAATGTGGGAAAGTTGCCAACCACAGCTTCTCACATCAGAGTGGTCTCTGGACTTGGGAAAGGATATCTCTTGAAAAACAAGATAACACCCGTCATCTTCAAATGGAATGTCTGCTGAGCAGCTCCAGGAATGCCCAGGTCAGCACATGACTCTTCAATCTCAAATTATTTCCTCTCTGGTCAAGACAATTTGACCACAACATTGACTTTCTCTGCTCTTGGAACTTCTTGAAGAAGTTATAACATATATTCCAGACTTTGCAGAATCGGGAGATGTTAGCAGGTGGCAAGGGGAGAAGAGGGCAACAGAGGGTGGATAGGGATTAACAGGAACAGGAAACCTAAACTGCTAAAGATCAAACCAAATCAAAGTGGTTTATTAACTTGAAAGAAAGAATTAAATTTTTGAAAAGGACCTTCACATCTGACAACCATGAAACAGTGTATGTGTTGTGTATTACCATGCTTTTACATCCATGAGCTCATGGGATCTTCATAACAATCTTGTGAAATCAGTATTACTATCATGTAGCACTGGAGGATCTGGAAGGGAAGGAAGATCACAGGGCAAGGAATGGGAGGGTTAAAGACTCAAGGTAGCAAGGCCATGGCCACAGTCCACCTACTTACCATAAGAGAAAGTATTTTTGACAATAGGACACAACAGGTAATATAACATGGGTTTTAGGATTATAGACTTTGCAGACAAATGAAACTGTATTCTAGCCAGCCAGAGAAAACGTCAACAAATATTCACCATTCTACACTTGTTTCCTCATTTTCAAAATGGGCAGTAATAGTAATATTTGCATCACAGAGTTACTGTGAGGCTTAAATGCTTATGAAGTATTTAATAAAGTGCTTATTACATAATAAGTGCTCAATAAATAGTGAACAAATATTACCGAATGCCTACTTTGAGTCAGTCACTGTCCCAAGCCCAGAAATACAGTGTCTGGCAATAAAACAGACATGGCGTTTATCTCAAGAAGCATGCAGTCTAGTGGGGTACATAGGTAATAATGAAATAAGCATCAACATTAATGTTATTTGAGAATTCTTCTAAGTGCTAGAAGGTTGGGCAGTGCCAAAATATTGGGAAACTGATCAAAGTCTAGGGGGGTCTAGTTTAGAGGGATAAAGAAAAGAATTACCTGTGAAAGCAGAATTTGAGTTGACATCTGGGGTGAACAAGCAGAGATGGAAAATCACTACAAGCAGAAGGGGCAGCATGATGCCCTGTAATGGGGGAGTGGGAGGTAGTCCAGGAACTAAAAGACACGTGAAGCCGAAGTATAGAGAGAGAAAGAGTAGTGTGAGATAAGGCTGGGATGGGGAAGGGTGATTACGTAGGGGCAGACAACTCAGAACCTTGTAAGCCATCGTGAGTGTGGTAGCTTTAATTATATACCCCCTCAAAAAAGATGTTATTAATCTTAATCCACATTCTTGTGAAGGTAAACCCATTTATAAATAGGACCTTGAGATGTTATTTTTAGTTAAGGTCTGATCCTAATGAATCAGGGTCGACCTTAATTCTTTTTACTGGAGTCCTTTATAAGCAGAAGAAATCTGGACACAGTCTGAGAAGGACACTCAGGAAGAAGCCAAAAGTCAGCAGAAACTGGAAGCTTAGACACAAGGAGAGAGGGATCACCATGTGATGGAAGGCAAAGATGCAAGCCACGGAGCCCCAAGGATTGCTGCAAACCAGCACCAGGATGCTACAGACTCCCAGGAGAAAGTACAGCCTTGCTGATGCCTTGCTTATGGACTTCTAGCCTCTGAAATCATAAGACAATAAATGCTTGTTGTTTAAGCCAACCCATTGTGTTGGTAGTTGTCATAGTGGTATGGCAAACTAAGACAGGAGGGATCAATGAGAAGCAAACAAAGATTTTTAAGCCTATTGGGGTGAACTTGTCAGGAATATAAGGAAGAGTGGGATAACATGTTCACATGAGGTTTTGAAAAGATGGCTCTCACTATTTGTATGAAGAATGGATGAAAAGGGAAAACTAGAATGGTTACTAGGAAAACTGTTTTGCAATTATTGCAGTGGTCCAGGTTAGAGTTGATGATAGCTTGGGACAGCAATGGGACAATCTGCACAAAATGAAGAAATCTGAGATCAAATTAGTAAGTTGAATTGACAGGACTTAAAGATGTATTGGGTATGGAAGCTAAGGGAGAAGGAAGAATCAAGGATGGCTCACACATTTCTAGAAATGCCAGTTGTGGACACAGAGAGCACTGGAATATGTCCCAATTTGAGGGGAAATTATATAAGAATTTGGTTGTGGCTAAGTTGAGGCTGAGATGTCTTTGGAATGTCCAAATACTGATGTGATGCAGATATATATTTCTGGAACTCAGAGGAAAGGTCTAGGTTATGGATATATATTTAATAGTCAACGGCTTATAAGTGGCATGAATAAGATGACATAGGGTGAGGACTGAAAATAAGTAAAAAAGAAGACTTAGGACCAAGCCTTAAGAAACTTCAACATAATGACTGGGGAGTGGAGAATAAACCAACAAAGGGAGATTAAAAAAGAGTGTTCTGAAGTATAGAAAACTAGGAAGTATAGAGAAGTCAAGGGAAGAGAGAGTTTGAAGGAGTCAACATTATTAAATGCTGCTGAGAACCAGGTAAATTGAATGTCATAAATGGCAAGTCTATTTGTCATCAACAGCTTAAAATTGCATACTTTTCATCACACTCTCCTAGACAACTATTTCTCTCCATGCTCCTATTTGAGGCCAACCCCTCTTCTTGTATACCAACTTCCTTTGCCTATTAAAGGATACTGTTCTGCCAATTTTCCCCTCTGTTTTTTGTATTTTGCACCTCCTCTTCTGCTGGTCATTCCCATCAGCATACAAATAAGCAGATATTCCTCCCAGTAATTATATAAAATAACTAAAGTTCCTCTCTGATCTTCTTTTCTTTTAGAGCAAAACTCCTTGGAAGAGTTGTTTAAACTCACTATGTCTAAATTCTCATCTTCCATTCTCTCTTAAATACATTCCAATCTAGTTTTAGCCAAACTGCTCTTATCCAGATCACCAATAACCTCCACATGGCTAAATCCTATGGTCAGTTCTCAGTTATGATCTTATTTCACCTTTTGTTAGCAATTAACACAGTTAATGACATCTTCTTCCTTCAAACACTTTCTTCACTTGGCCTCAGGGACCCCAATCTCCTGGTTTTCCTCTGGATTCTAACCACTTTTACTCAACATGCTTTGCTTGTTCCTCTATATGTCCCTGAACTCTAAAGGAAGGAAACTCCCAAGGCTCAATCCTTGGATCTCCATTTTGATCCATTGACACACATACTTTATTTCCATTTGGATGCTTATGTCTTTCAAATTTATATAATAAGCCCAGACCTCTTTCCTTAAGCCCAAATTCTTACACCCAACAGCCTATTCATCTCCACTTGAATGCCCAACAGACACCTCACATTTAACACATCTATAACAAATCTTGTATTTCCCCTAAAACCTGTTCTTTCCTGTGGTAGATTGAATCATATCCCCCACAAAGACATGTTCAAGCTCCACCCTCTAGGCTCTGTGAGTGTTTGCTCATTTGCAAATAGGATCTTTGCAAACCGTGTTTAGATGAGGCCAAATTGAATCAGGGTGGGCCTTATTCCAATATAATGGCGTCCTTATAAGGAGAGGAAATCTAGACAGACACAGATGATTGAGCAGGAGTTCAAGCCACAGAAGGAGACAGAAAGAGACATCACAAAGAGACAGACATTGGTTGCCAGGAAGCCACATTATAAATTGTAAGCCAACAAAATCCTGTTATTTAAGCCAACCTGTTTGTGGTATTTTGTTATAGCAGCCCTGGAAAACGAAGACATTCTCACAGTCTTACTCCTCTAATGGCAACTCCATCCTTCTAATTGCTCAGGTCAAACACACTGGAGTCATCCTCCCAGATACATCCTCTTCTTTTGCCTATACCTTCAAGATATATCCAGAATTCTATCACTTCTCACCATTTCCACTACTATGATCCTGATCTGAACCATCACCTTTCCCACTATACTGTTGCAATAGCTTCCTATCTGGGCTCTCCATTTCTGTACTTGTCCCCTACAAACCATCCCTCACACAGCGGTCAGAGGATCATGTTAAAACATATCAGGGTCTTGTCTCCCTCTACTCAAAACCCTTCAATGGGGGGGATGGATATGGCTCAAATGATTAGGTGTCCCTCTCCCATATGGAGGGACCAAGGTTCGATCCCCAGGACCTCCCAGTAAAAAAAAAAAAAAAACTTCAATGGCTCCCAGGCAAGGTCTTTGCCATGCTCTCCAGGGCTCTGCAAGCCTGACCTATCACTCCTCTGACCCCAGAACCCACCATTCTGCCTCTCTCTCTCTACTCCAGCCATGATGATCTCTTTGCTGTTTCTCTAACGTGCCAGACTTGCTTCTGCCTCACTCGCTCGTTTCCTCCAGATCTTCACTCAAATATTGATTTCCCATTAAGGCTTGCCCTAGACACCCTACCTAAAATTCATCCCCCCACACGTTTCCTATCCCATCCTCTTTTTTTTTTTTTCATTTCCCCCTTAACAGGAGGAAAATTGCTATATAATTTAGTTATGTACCTGTTTGTTTTACTGTCTCTGCTCCCATTAGACTGTGAGTTTGGTGAAGATAGGGATTTTTGTCTGTTTCCTTTATTAATATTTCTCTGGAACCTAGAATAGCATCTCATACACAGTAGAGCTTAAAAAATGTTTAAGTGAATGAATGAGGAAACTGAGTCTCCAAGACTTTTAATAATTTTCCCAAATTACAATTTTGGCTGCTCATAAGTTTCAAAGCCAGAACTCAAATCTGACTCTTTTCAGCACCCCTATGCTTCCAAGATGGTGACCTACACAAGGCTGAATGGAAAATTCTCTATCCTTGTTTACAGAAGACAGTCCAAGATTTCCATTCTTCCTGACTCCTCATAAATATTCATGATCCCACAAGAAATAAGCTTTCCCAGTGTCCCTGCTGGCACTTCCCACTCATCTCTAATTTAGTTAATCCAAACAAACAGGGCAGAAAAGGAGTTGCTGCCCTGTGATTAGAGAAGCAAGTGAACAGCTTCCTATAATTCAAGTTGCAATTAGCAATTCCAGAGAGCACAGGGGTTTTAGATAAACTGAGATAGCACTTTGCCCTGCTGCGAGTATTAAACCCACCAAGAGGACCATGCCTTAATCTCAGCTCACAGGGCCAATGGGAAATAAAGGCCCATTCATGAAAATTAAACTGAATATTACTATCTCCTTCAGGGTGCATTTATCTAGAAGTTCAGTTTTCTGATTGGCTGGGAAATTTTTTATTTGAAGGAATAACATTTATACATTTGATGATGACTGAACTATGTACAAGGCACTCTTTTCTGTTGAGATGAATGTAAAGATAAAAATAAGAAAATATCATTTGTTGAGCACTTATGCGTTAAACTTGGATTATATCATTTAATCCTTACAACAGCACTGTGATACAGTATAATAATGTCTTTTTTTTTTTAAGTACTAGAATCGGGGATTGAACCCAGGACTTCATATGTGGGAAGCTGGCACTCAGCTCAACCACTGAGCCACATTGGCAACCCTGAGCTGGACTTCTCATTTGTTTTGCTTGTTGTTTGGGTTTTTTGTTTTTAGGAGGCACTGGGAACTGAACCCTGGACCTCCCATGTGGGAAGCAGGCACTCAACTGCTTGAGCCACAACCACTCTCCAATGTCCTCTTTATGACTGAAAATGCTGAGGCTTAAAGAGCTTGGTTGACCTTCCTCAGGCCCTAGGACTAATAAATGTCAAAATCAAAATGTCAATCCAAAATTTCACCCTTTCCAAAACTGACGGAGAACCTTGTTTCCAGGAGCTCAAATTCTCACCAGAAAAAAATGGAAAACCAACTAACTCTTGTGCCAATAAAAGCTAGTCACTGTATTGCTAGATACTAGTTAGGGAGAAATCCATTCTGAAAGGAATTAAGAATTATTTCTGTATAAGGCGTTTGAAGTAAAAATAAGTTTCAAGAGGTAGATAGTGGACCAAGAAAATGCCAGCAGGAAGAGATTTTACTTGAAAAAAGACAAAACCTTGAATAAACTAAAGTAGCAATCTTCATTAGTACAAGACCCTGACATTATATTAACCCCCTCACTCTCCAGAAGAGCTCAATAAGTCCACTCCAACAGGAGAATTCACATACTAAAGCTGGGCACATGTAATCTGTTTGGAATTGTTAAAGGAATTCAGAAAGAGTTACAGCCCCTAAAGCTCTCCTCCTCTTGGGCTGAAGTCCTCCATCTAGTTTTCTGATACCTGAACTTCTGCCAAAGAGATGGTCAACAGGTTAACAACCTACTCCTAAAAGCTAAAAGCCCCTAGGAAATTTATGATCTATAAATCATGCCTCACTCTGTATTGATTTATTTATTTGCCTTCCTCTTAAACCAGCTGAGAGCCAGCATATGATGCACAAAGAGTATTGCTGGGGAGGGAGGAAGGGGTAAGAGGAAGAAAGAAATTCAGCTGCTTTAGGTAAAGTCTTCAGGCAAGTGATGCTGAGCTATCAGTCAGTAAGTGCAGGAAAGAGTGAGGCAAAAAGTAGGAACAGAAACCCAACTCCAAATGGCTTAAGCAAATTCAGGAATCAATTGGATCATGACTCTAGACTAAATTTCAGGCAGGTTTGTGCTAAACTTGCAGGCTTTGTCACCACATTGCCTGAGTTCAGATCCATGCTCAAATCCTTACACTGGAGAGCCTTGGGAAAGTTACTTAACTTCTCTGAACCTTCCTTCTCTCCTCTAGGTAAGAGGGTGATGAGAGTAACCATACCTACTTCATAGACTTGTTGTGGGAACTGAGTGTGTTAATGCATGTGAAATGCTTATACCAGTATCTGGTGGATAGTAAGTCTTCAATATGCTTCAAGCATTGTTGTTACAACTCAGGCACATTCAATCCAGTTCCTCAAGCAATGTCATCCCGTTGGCTGAATTCTCAGGCTGACTCTCCTTTTATGGTGGTGCTACCAATTTAGCAGTCCCGCAGAAAGAGCAAAAAGCTTGGTACTGGGTCTCATTGGCCTGGATCAGGTTTCATGCTTATCCCAGAACCTCTGGTAGGCAGAGGGATTCAGTGTTTTGTGCGGGCCAAGTTATAAGGCAGACATGAGTGGAATCAACCTCACCTGAACCACATGGACCAAGAATGGAGATGGGTGGTTTTGGAAAGGAAAATGAGGGGTAGGGAAAGCTGAGGAGGCCTAAACAACAGATATTCACTACATGGGATTTCAGCAAACTAAAGTTCATAAATATCTCCTAAATTTCCACTATGCTCATGATACTATACCAGTATGAATTATTGGTTGCAAACATCAGAAGCCAAGATTGAGTAACTTAAATGGAAAATGAAGTTCCTGGAGAGTGTCTGGTAACCTAAAAAGCTGAAAGGAAAGCTGGAGAATCAGGCTTGGACAGGAATGAGCAATGCCGGCCCTGACCAAAACCTTCCCCTTGTTCTGCCAACTAGGGGACTGAAAACATGAATCTCTTTACCCCTCCTCTTGGCATCTATGGCAAGAGTTGAGGCCCTTCTACCTATTTTGGAATTCCCTCGAAAGCATATAAGATGTTGGATATTAAGCTGACAAAGAAGAAGATTGACTACAGTTTTCTACTTAGTGACTCTGTGGTAGGTTGAATTACATACTCCGGCTGGAGGGGGGCGGGTTCTTGATCTTAATCCATTCCTATGGGTGTGAGCCCATTGTAAATAGGACCTTTTGAAGATGCTATTTTTAGTTAATTTTTAGTTATCACCCAACTGATGCAGAATGAGTCTTAATCCTATTTCTGGTGACCTTATAGAGAGAAAGCCACAGGAAAGAGCCAGAAGCCAGAAGTCAATGGAACCCAAAAGATAAAGGAGAATAAATGACCATTTGATGGGAAAGCCAAGGAGCCCAAAGATTGCTGGCCAGCCAGAATGCTACCGTCCACAGGAGAAGCAAGACTTCTAGCTTCTGAAATCATGAGCCAATAATAAATTTCTGTTGTTAAGTCAACCCAATGTGTGGCATTTGTCTTAGCAGCCAGGAACCCAAGAGAGTGATGGTAAAGAACTGGTCATGAATAGAACAAGGTCTTGTAGACTTTCAGAACCTTGCAACCAAGATGCGGAGACAGGCTTTTGTAGATCTACCAAAACTCAAGTTAAGAGATGAAACATGCTGAAACCCAGCTCATGAGAATGTGAATCTTTTGACCAAAGGAATCCAAAAATCTCCAAAAGTGACACCAAGAGGATGGGTATTATTTTGAAAGGGCCAAATGAGCAAAAGTCAGGGTAGAAAAGAGAATCATAGGAGAAAGGACAGCATGAGGAAAGATATGTAAGGGGGGGGGGGGGAAAGCAGGCATATAAAATAAGGAATATAGTTTAGAGTCAAGAATTTTGTTTATTCAGCAGAATCTCAGTGCCTCATAGAGTATCTTTAAAAACAGCTGTTATCCAACAACTACTTACGGCTTGCAATAAAAGAAAACATTCCCACGCCGACTCTGTTCCCGAAATAGAAGCAGAAGAGAAACAGAAATACCGAGACCACTATAGCAACCTGATCTGAGTTTTTTGTGGAACAAAAGGCCCCGTGGGCTTCCCAGGGCCTCTCACGCCTCCTCAAATCACTTTTCTGTCTCTCCCAAGCACCCATTGTCGGGGTGGCAGGGAAGCAGCAGAGGGCAAGCAGCCATCTGGAGCCGGAGCCAGCCTCTCCAGCAACTCCGCACCCAGGCAAGCATGCCCTTCCCAGAGACAGCAATAATAAAATAATACCTTTATTGAGAAGTTGACATGGAAAGCACTATCCTAAGTGCTTCCCATGGGTTATATCCTTTACAACCCTATTGAGTAGGTGCTGCTCTAATCTCCATTTTACAGATGAAAAAACTGAGGCACAGAGAGGTTAAATCATGTACCCAAGGTCACTTAAGGTATGCCTTCATTCTGCCTCTCATACTTCACAAAGGAAAAAGTAACTGAAGTCTCTAAAGCATTTTAAAGTTTTCAGAGGATGGAGGGGCATGAGTGGAGGGGAGGAAACACTTGGCAGTTATTACTTATTAAATTCTTGCAAGGTGCCAGATTTTGTGCTAAGCACTCTGCAAGTTATTGACCTGTCTGTGCCTGTTTGCTCATTTATAAAAGGGAGATAATAATAGTGCCTCTCAGGGAAAGGATTAAAATGAGATAGTCGTTTTAAAGTGCTTAGAGCAATGCCTGGCAAACAGTAGGTGTTAAATAAAATGCTATTGTGACTATTCAACTTTTTCAAGAGAAAAATTAAGTTAAAGGGGCTGGGCCTTCAATTACATAACTAAAAGAAAAATGGAAAGAGTCTCACATCTTTACTGGGGAAGAGGAGAAAAGGTGAACGATTGCAGGAGACAGCAGTTGTACTTCTCTCAACCTACAGATAACCATTACAGAGAATGTACAATCAGCAAACCATCTTAGATAAAAGAATGGCTCAAACATTGTACTGGGTAAGAGGCCCTTTGATAAATCTGGTTAAAGCTGTAAACCTTCTTACCATAAAAATACACACGCATGTAAGAACAAAAACTTGTAAACAAGGCTCCAGGATTCTTGGACACCATAAGCCCATCCAGTAAGCCCTCTTGTAAAACTTCCATCCTGGATAACCCAGACAAAACCCCACTCCCATTTATACTGATTCAGAAAGAAAAATTCCAAAGAAGTTAGGGCAGTGTTCTCATTTCTGTTTCTGATTCAGTGTCTGGTGTGTGACACAAGACACAATTTTTTTTAACAAGACTCCCAATCGGTTCTGATTCAGGGAACTCCCGTTCTTTGAGAATCACAAGTTTATAGGACTGATTCAAAACCCCCTCGGTAAACAGAGATCAAGACAGGATTAGCCCTGAAAAATGGCACCACCCAAAGAGTCCAGAAGCCAGCATAGAGCTCTTCCATCACTATGATTTATTATAAGGAATAGGCCCAGTGCAATTGTGGGAACTGGCCACTCTGAATTTATTGGACAAGCCAGAGGCTGGAAATTCTGATGAGTGATGCTTCATTCTTGAGTCTGAATTCCTTAGGCTGGAAACGCAGCAAAGAGTCAGTAGTCTAGAGGCAGAATTCCTTCTGATCCCTGGAACCCTCAGTTCTTGCTCTTAAGACCCCCAACAGATTGGATAAGGCCCACCCACACTATTAAGGTAATCTCCTTTACTGAAATCCAATTAATTGTAGATGCTAATCCTATCTATGAAATACCTCCATGCAACAACTAGGACAGTGCTTGACCAAACAGCTGGACCTCATAACCTCACCATGGGAACCCATCAAAATGTTAATAGCTGGGGCTCTGGAAAAATGGAACTGTGGCCTTTTTTCTTCTTTTTATCTACTTTTTTGTATTTTCCAACATTTCCACAATAAATATGTATTATATATAAAGAGATATCTTTAAAGTACATTTAATACATATATTATTATATTTTAGGTTGGTGGCCATTTAATTTCAAACATTAACTCACTTCATTTATATTTCTCCTGGTTTCTTATTTTAAAAAATAAAAAGCATTATAGGTAGGTTGATGTTAGGGGCAACTGAATGAATTTACTTAAAAGCAAGCCAAATTTACTTTGAAAGTGAGCCAAAGCAAAGATAGGAAGGCAAATTATGGTATTTGATTAGCAGCTCTGTGAAGAATTACAGATGTAGACCATGCAGATCTAGAATTTCTGGACTACTCCATCAACCCTTGCAGATAAAACAAAATTAATAGTGCAGGCTTGGATGACTTAATGAAGGCTATGTTTTCAGATGATCAGTGCTTTTATAAAGAATGCCATTAAGAAGAAGTTCAGGAAGACAGAAAACACCTGCATCCTGGGGTAGATAAAAGAATGATAGTCAAACCATCCATCTGCCTAGCACTCGCCAGTTTTCAAAGCCCACTTATAATAATTAGCAATTGGAGAGGACCCAAATAGCCAACAATAGGGTATGGCTAAACAAACAGTGGTCAATTAACTCAGATGGAATATTTCATAAGGAGAAACAATGGTGAGCATTCAGACTGAGTTGGTCCTGGAAATATCTATATGACCTCATGTTAATTAAGAAAAAAGTGAAACACGAGTTAGGACCTTGGGAATTCAATAAAGCATTTTAAAAGGCCTACCACATTAGCTTTTTTAGACATGATAGCAAAAGGAGGACTTCATTGTTCATTAGAGAAAAGAGTTGACTATAAATTCTGGCTCCATCAGAAAGTTGCTAAGTGCCATTACAGAGGTAAAGGCAATCCCATATTTATGTAGATAATGCATTTTGGTCTTCAAAATTTTTGTAAAAGTCTGAGTTGGGAAGTTAACTTCCATGTCATAAGGAGGGTTCCTTTCCACAGGAGAAAAATATATATATAAAATCTCTAATCTACCTGCCTTTTGAGCAACCCTTTTGAATTTACATCTAGCGATTCATATAGCCACTGGTTTTACTCTTTTCTTTCCAATTGAACCTGAGTTCTGAAGGCTTCAGTCTAAAGAAAGTTTGACTAAATTTAAGGATTCACCATTTTTTGCAAGCCCAATCAATTTCATTTTGGTTTCCATTGGCATTGACTCTTAATTATTAAGCTCACTAGCTCTAATATCTGAAGTTTAATTTTTTCAGTTTCTGCGCAAATCTAGTAAACTATGTGTCGGGCATTGTATTAGGAGCTTTTATACCAGCAATGCAGTAGAGAATAAATAAAACATATGTAAAATCTCTTAGCACAGTGCCTGACACATAATTTGTTCTCAATAAATGTTTACTAAATTTCATTTTGGATGCAAGCATGCAGATTAATAACAATGAATAATAGTGCACACAGAATACTATTTTAAAGTAGAACAGTGTTATCCTATAAAGAGGCCTCTACTAACAAACAACAGGGCTTCTGGCTTTGCTCAGGATAAGATTTTTATCCCTGCCTTAGGTGGTGATACAGAGTGCCAGCCTGTCAAATTTGCAAATGACAAACTGCCAAAAGGGGAGTAAATATCTTGAAACATGAAATTAAAACCTAGAATAATTTTGACAAGTTTTAAGGTATGGTTTAAACATAGCAAGATGAAAGTTAATGAGGGGAAATGCAAGACCTTGCACTTAGATCCAAAAATACTAATTGCCCTAAAACAGATTGGAGAAGAAATAACTTACTCTAGCATGTAAAGAAAAGATTTAGGGAATTTGGTTGATAGAAGGTCCACTGTGAGTCAATATTATAATGTGACCCCAGAAAAAGATAACATGATCACAGGCCACATTTATAAAATTATGGTATTTAGCATGAGAGATAAGAACATTTTAAGAGTTTTGAGTTTAGTTCTGTTCAACCTACTTTAAGAAAGATTTAAGCAGAATAGGATGTGTTCTCTTCTATGTCTTCTATGGAAGAGAAAGGCCAGGTTAATTAATGAAAGGAATCTCAGTCTTATCGCCTAAAGAGTCTGTGAAGGATCTGGTTTAAAAAAAAGTCTCTATAGCCGACTTCAAATGATTCTAGATATGGATGAAAAATTAACATTTATTCTGTAGACCATCAGAGTAGGACCAAAAGTTAGAAGATGAAGCAAAATGGATCAATATATGGAAAAATGTCTAAGACCAGAAATATCCAAAGATGAATCACATATGTAGACATTGGGTTCACCTTTAATGGAGATATTTGAGCATAAACTAATCACCAGATGGAAAGTAGTAGAAAATCCATAATCAAGCAGTGATTTTTTTTTTATTTATTTTTTATTGTGGGTAAAAATCAAGATTTTCACAATACATACCACTATTTGTAAAATGATATATAAATATATATGCATATATGTGCATTTGCTTACAAAAATGTTATTTATATATATATAAATATATTTTAAGAGGTGCTTAGATTACCTAAAATAAATAAAATAAAATATTACCTAAAATCATGCGGTGATTTTAGTCTTTTCCCCTATTCTAATCTTGAGTCTATAACACTTCGAATCCAACTATGTGAAAATAAGTTCATGGAAGACAAAAATTGGAAGCCAACATGGAAAAATATAAACAGTTAAGAGTTTCATGCACATTAGGTTCCTTCTTCATTGATTTATACCCCCTCCCTTATACCATATGAAAAATATATGTGTGTGTAAATAATAATCTAGAACAAAGAAAATATAAATTAGAGAAGAAGAGAAATTCTGGCAGCAAAGAATGGGAACTAAAATAGAATGCAGGTCATTTGAGGTTCTCTGCAGTTTGGCACTGAGCTTCCTGATTGCCAAAATGAAAAGGGGAAATGCTATCAGTCACATGATTCTTAATGTTCTAGAGAAGAAGACATGTCGGATATTCAGGGATGCAAAAAACTCTTCTTGTCACTTAACTTTGAAATAAATTGCTCTTTTGGGGTCACTGAGCAATGTCATGGGCAGTGTCCTTAACAAAATCCCTGCCACAAATACAATAGTGTGATCCCTGAAGCTTGATGCTAGTGTTTCTTGGAGAAAACCAAGGGCATGACTAAAGAGCAAAACACAGTAAAAAACAGTTATCTGCAGACCAAGAATATATGGTTTGAATTTTTCTTATGGACTAACAGGACCTAAAAATAAAGACTTAAATTGCATTGTGAAAAATTGAGTGGGTAATATAGCTTTCAGACAATCCTTTATTAGTATTACTTCTCTAAACCAATTTGAGAGTTTGAGATTATATTCTCTAATAAGAGGCCTTATCCTCCTTAAGTTATGATTCTTTTCCTTTGGCTTTGATTCTTTTTCTTTAATGTCCAGTACCCTATGCAAGATCCCTCTCTTCTCCTGGGACCGTACCCCTTCTCTCACCTACTGCCTCTTTATACAGCTCACTTTTCCCTTTGTGGTACAGGCAGCTTGTGTGACATGTTTCCTCCCACAGGGAACTAAATTAAGACATCAAAATCTTGTCACATCAGGCACCTAATAATCACTAGTTGTTTGCTAGCACTGTTCATTTGAGATAAAAATCAAAATTCTGATCCTGAAAGAAAACTGCCAGTTTCCATTAACAGTCATAATCAATTCAAAACTCTTTACTGGGAGTAAGGGTTGAAAGCTAATAGGACAAAAGGCTAATGGGACTTTACCTACACTCTCAGCTAGTATATATTACTTAAGGATTGGCGCTCCTTCCCTTCAGTTTCCTACTGACTAATGTGAATGAGCTTAGCTAACAGAAGACCTTGAGGAGAAGGGAGACTCTCAATAAAAGCCTACAAATCCTGACCACATCTGGTACTTCTCTCCCACTCTTTCTCATTGATCTTCTTTCTGACCTTAAAGTTGTCTTATTTCTTTTCACTAGAATGTAAAGCCTCTGAGAGCAGGGACCTTGTCTATTTTGTTATCTTCTGTATCTCCAAGGTCTAGAACAATGCCTGGTGTTTAGAGGACACTCAACTTAGTAGGCTGGTTGGTTGAATAAATGAATAGTTCTTAAATTTCTCAATTGATTTGGTAATGAGGGTGAATCATTTGCCCTCTGAAGAATTTGGTTTCTTCCAAAGGAGGGGTTTTAAAGAAGTTGTTTGGGCCGGTGTGCCCAGGATTGCTGCTATGCACCAAAATGTTATTTCCTTCTCTTCCAGTATGGTAGTTAGCTGAGCATGTGGCTGCCCAGCAGCTGGGTGTGGCCATGTGGCTAAATTCTTGCCAATGAAATGTAAATGGAAGTAATGTGTGTGCTCTACTTCAAGGACCTCAAGACAACAGATGTGCTTCTTCCATGTTCTCTCTTCTCCTTTCCTGCAAACTAGGTACAGAATATGACAGCCACCCAGCCTCTACCATGCACACAATGAAGACACCCAGGAGGATACCAGAGCTGCCCAGTTGGCCTGGGCAACCCCATGGAGCACCGTCCATCTCCTTACCCTGAAGAGAAAAATGAGCCATTGCATTTTAGGAAAAATGTTAAAGCCATTTAACTCCCTGCATAACGAACACAACTAGATAATTTCTGGGGATCCACTCCAGCTTACAAGGACTTGATTAGAGACTGACTTCATCACATATAATCGCTTATTTCATTTAAGAAAACTGTGTTCTCAGGGACTACCATCATATAAAAAGGAAAAAGGATACACTTAACGTTTAATCATGTCTTAAGATTTTTCTCTATTTATGCAAATGTGTGTTTCCCACAGACAAAATTTAATTTGCACTTTTGAAACAACCACCGATGGAACAAGGGTTGATTCCTTGGCTTCTTTGTTAAGCACAAACAGTACAGCAGTAAAAATCATATAAATCACTATCTTTTCTATATGTTCTGTCACAGTATAGCATCCAATCATTTCAGTATTCCCAAAGGGTGACGGGTATACCAGGAATGGTAGCTGAGATATTTTAAGCAGAACACAAACTTTTAAAATGTATTTTAATGTATATTTCATGTACCTTCTCCTTATGGAAAATTACACTACTTTTCAATAATGAGGTGATACTGTTTTCCTTAAAAATAAATTTATGTAAGTAGAAAGTGAGTTCATTTAGAGAAAAACATGAGCATTACAAGAAATAAATTGTGAAGGTGGAATGCAAGCTCTGAAATTTGGAAGCAACTTTGTAGAGATGAAATTGGCTACTCTAAAAGAGGCGTTAATCAACCAAGTCAATAGACTAAATGAATCAAGTGAAATTAAGAATACCAACAATGAGCAATCACAGGCTCATTTATAGTTTACAAAACACTTTTTCACATTCATTATCACTGTTAATTTAATAATTGAGTTGGTTGAAATATAATATTAAAGCAATTGGAAAATAATGCAGAGTTCTATTTTAAAGCTGGGTAGGTATTATGTTGTTTGTGTTATAACATTGGCAAAGTAAAGACTTTGGGGGTTTTAATAATAAAAGACCTGAGCTCAGAATCCAAGTCAGTCACACCTAAACTGTGGGACACTGAGCAGGCCACTCATTCAACTTATGAAACTTATTGAACATCTACAATGTGCAAGATATTGACCTAAATGCTTGGGATACATCAGTTAATAGAACAGCAAAGATGCTTGCCCTCAAAGAGCTTACTTTCTAATGAGGGAGATGTACAATAAGCATAATAAATAAGAAAATTATATAATGTGTTAGAAGGCAAGAAGAAGCACTATATAAAAAAGAAAAGGAGAGCAGGGAACAGATAAAAATAGTGACCAAGGTGGGCCTTATGGAAGAGGTGACATTTGACAAAGGCTTCAAGGGAGTGGGCCAGCTGGATGTCTAGAGAAAGGAGAGGCCAGCAGGGGGACTTTTAGAGCTTCCTTAGGAGCTCTAAATCTCCTTATGGTATGTTCAAGGAATTTCAAGGAGACCAGTGTGGTTGGAGCAGAATGAGCAAGGGAGAATGTATCAGGAGATGGGGCCAGAGAGATGGGTTGGGGTATGGAGAGGGAAGCAGATCATGAAGGACAGGTGGTTATATAATAAACTCAGCTTTGACTATAAGTGAAATGGGAAGCTATTGAATGATTCTGAGCATAAGAGTGACATGAACTAACATACTTTAAAAGGCTGTCCTGTTGAGAATAGAATGTAGGGAAGCAAGGGTGGATACAGAGATACATTTTAAGAGACTATTGGCTCTCTCTGCCTAGAGAAGCCCATACAAAATCTTGGTGTGTATTTCCATCTTTCTCTCCCATTTCTCAGCAAGCTCCGTTCATTCCCCCATTTCCCAAATAAACTCTTTTTACTGGCTAACTTAAAAAAAAAAGAGAGAGAGAGAAACTGTTGCAATAATCCAGATCAGAGATGATGGTAGTTAGGGCCACAGTAGTACAAGAGGATGTAGTGAGAAGTGAACTTTGTATAAATGTTGAGAGCAGGGCCATGGGAATTTCCTAATAGATTAGATATGGAGTGGGGGGTGGGGAGTAAAGGATGATTCAAGGTTTTTGCTTAATGATTGGGAGGATGAAGTGACAAACCTGAGCTGGGAAGACTAGATACAGCAGGTTTGGGGGATAAGATCAAATTTCAGTTTTGTATTTATATACACATTTACCGGTTCTGGTACTAATTCCTTTGTGAAGATCCATATTTTCAACTCATATCTCTTTCTTTGCCTAAAGGAATTCCTTTAACATGTAGCTAAAGGAATATAGGTAGTGGTATAATACAGGTCTTCTGGGGGTTGGATGTGGCTCAACTGGTTGGGTGTCCGTCTCCCATATGGAGGGACCCGGGTTCGATCCCTGGGACCTCCCGGTAAAAATAATAATAATAATAATAATAATAATAATAATAATAATACAGGTCTTCTGGTGATTGTTTCACCTTGTGTATGTCTTTTAAAAAAACAATGTTTATTTCATCTTCATTTTGAAAGATATTTTCATTGGATATAGGATTCTAGGTTGGAAAATGTTTTTTCTTCTGCAATTTTAAAGATTTACACCATGTATTCTGACTTGCATTGTTTCCAGTGAGAAGTCTGCTGTCATTATTATCTTTATTCCTCTGTGTAAAATGAGTATCTCTATTTCTGGTTTCTTTTAAGATTTTTTCTTTTAATGCTGAGTTTGAGAAATTTGACTATGATGTGCCTTGATGTTGTTTTCTTAAAGTTTCTTTTGCTTGGAGTTTGTTGAGATTCTTGGGTCTGTGGGTTTATGGTTTTCCTGAAACTTGGAAATTTTTCAGCCACTATTTCTTCAAATATTTTTCGGCCCTCACTTTCCCCTCTTTTTGGAACTCCAATTATACATATATTGGGCTACTTCAAATTATCTCAAAGCTCCATGATAATCTTTTCATTTGGTTTCAATCTTTTTTCCTCCATGTGTTTCGTTTTGAATACTTTCTATTGCTATGTCTTCAAGTTCAAAAATGTCTTCTTCTGCAATGCTTATTCTCTCTTAGTCACATCCAAGGTATTTTTCATCCCAGACATTGTATTATTCACCTCTGAAAGTTTGATTTCTGTCTTGTAAAATATGCCATGTCTCTCCTTAACATGTTATTGCTTCCTCTATTTTCTTGAATATGAGATATATAGTTCTAAGAACTGTTGTATGGTCCTTGTCTAATAATTCCACCAATTATGTTATATCTGGTCTATTCCTATTATTTATTTTTCTCCTTATATATATTTTTTCATTCCTGGTAATTTCTTTATCAATTTTATTGATACATATTAAAAAAGCATAAATCCATCCAAAGTGTATAATCAGTGATATCTGGTATATTCACATAGTTGTGCATTCATCACTTCAATCATTATTAGAGCATTTTCATTATTCCAATAATAATAATAATAAACAGACAAAGAACCAAAAGAAAACTCATCACCTCTCAATATCTCTATGCTTCCTCTGCTGTACATAGCTCCTATTCTGTTTCCTTCTCTCTAGTTTATTGTATTTATATTTTGTAAAAACAGCCTTATATGCACTATTACCCATATTCATATTTCACATGAGGTTTCACTATGTTATACAGCCCCATGTTACATTTTTTAGCTTTCCTTCTAGTAATATACATGGTCCTAGACTTTCCCTTTCCACCACTGTCATACCCATATAATAACTCTGCTAGTTACAAACACTATGAAGGGCTTTCACCATTTCTATTCATTTTCAAAGATTTACAAACAACTTTTTTACCAATTTTGCAAAGATTAACCCTCAGCTTTACATTCTCTACCCTCCTTCTATTTTCTGGTGACCTATATTCTAATTATTAACTCCATGAGTTTACACGGTATATTTAGCTCATAATAGCACAACCATACAGTATTTGTCCTTTTGTGTCTGGTTTGCTTCACTCAACATAATGTCCTCCAGGTTCATCCATGTTGTCATATGCTTCACAACTTCATTTCTTCTTACAACTGCATAATATCTATTGTGTGTATACACCACAATTTGTTTATCCATTCATCAGTTGATGGACACCTGGGTTGTTTCCATCTTTTGGAAATTGTGAATAAGGTCACTATGAACATTGGTGTCCAAATGCCTGTTCATGTCCCTGCTGTCAGTTCCTCTGGGTATATACCTAGTAATGATATTGCTGGGTTACATATCAAGTCTATATTCAACTCCCTTAGGAACTACCAAACAGTCCTCCATAGTGGCTGTACTGTTCTATATTCCCACCAATGGTGAATAAGCACTTCCATCTCTCCACATCCTCTCCAACACTTGTAGTTTTCCAACTTTTTAATAGTAGCCATTCTAATGGGTATGAAATGATATCTCACTGTAATTTTATCTGCATTTCCCTAATCACTGATGTTGAACATTTTTTCATGTGTTTTTTCACCATTCATATTTCTTCTTTGGACAATTGTCTATTCAAGTCTTTTGCCCATTTTTCAATCTGGTAGTTTGTCTTTTTATTGTTGAGCTGTAGTATCTCTTTATATATCATGAATATTAAACCCTTATCATATATGTGATTGCCAAATATTTTCTCCCATTGAGTGAGCTGCCTTTTTACACTTTTGACAAAGTCCTTTGAGGGGCAAAAGTGTTTAATTTTGAGGAGGTCTCATTTATTTATTTTTTCACTTGTTGCTTATGCTTTGAGTATAAGGTTTAAGAAACTCCCACCTATCACAAGATCTTGAAGATGTTTTCCTACATTTTCTTCTAGGAGTTTTATGGTTGTCACTTTTATATTTAGGTCCTTGATCCATTTTGAGTTAATTTTTGTATAAGATGTGAAATAGGGGTCTTCTTTCTTTCTTTTGGATATGGATATCCAGTTCTCCCAGCACCATTTGTTGAATAGACTGTTCTGGCCCAGCTGGGAGGGCTTGACGCCTTGTCAAAAATAACTTGACAATAGATGTGAGGTCCTATTTCTAAGTTCTCAATTTGGTCCACTGGTTAATCTGTCTTTATGGCAGTGCGATGCTGTTTTTACCATTGTAGTTAAGTAATATGTTCTAAAGTCAAGAAATGAGAGTCCTCTAATTTCTTTCTTCTTTTTTAAAATATTTTTGGCTATTCAAGGCTCCTTACTCTTCCAAATAAATTTGATAATTGGCTTTTCCACTTCTGCAAAAGAAGGCTGTTGGGATTTTTATTGGGATTGTGTTAAATCTGTAAATTAGGTTGGGTAGAATTGACATCTTAATGATATTTAGTCTTCCAGTCCATGAACATGGAATGTCCTTCTGTTTATTTAAGTTTTCTTTGGTTTCTTTAGCAATGTTTTGTCGTTTTCTGAATAAAGATCTTTTACGCCCTTGGTTAAGTTTATTCCTAAATACTTGATTCTTTTAGTCACTATTATAAATGTAATTTTTTTCAGATTTCCTCCACAGATTGCTCATCAGTAGTGTATAAAAAGGCTATTGAATTTTTCGTAGTAATCTTGTATCCTGGCACTCTGATGAACTGCTGACTTCATCTATTTGTTCTAGTAGCTTTCTTGTGGATTTTTTCCAGATTTTCTAGATATAGGATCATATCATCTGTGAATAATGAAGGTTTTACTTCTTCCTTTCCTATTTGGGTGCCTTTTATTTCTTTATCTAGCCTAATTGCTCTAGCTAGAACTTCTAGCACAATATTGAATAACAGTGGTGACAGTGGACATCCTTGTTTTATTGTCTTTTTCCTGATCTTAGCAGGAAAGTTTTCACTCTTTCACCATTGAGTACAATGCCAGCTGTAGGTTTTTCATATATACACCTTACCTTATTGAGAAAGATTCCTTCTATTCTTATCTTTTGGGTGTTTTTATCAAGAAAGAATGCTATATTTTGTCAAATGCCTTTTCTCCATTAATCGAGAGGATCATGTGATTTTTCTTCTTCAATTTATTAATGTGGTTTATAACACTAATTGATTTTCTTGTATTGAACCACCTTGCATATCTGGGATAAACATCACTTAATCATAGTGTATAATTCTTTTAATGTGCTTTTGGATTTGGTTTGCACATATTTTGTTGAGGATTTTTGCATCTATATTCATTAGAGATATTTGTCTGTAATTTTCTTTTTTCATAGTATCTTTATCTGGTTTTGGTATTAGGGTGATGTTGGCTTCATAGAATGAATTTGGTAGCATTCTTTACTGTTCAATTTTTTGGAAGCTCTTGTGCAAGATTGGTTTTAGATAATTGAATGATTGGTAGAATTCACCTGTGAAACCATCTTGGTCCTGGACTTTTCATCTTTGGGGGGTTTTTAATGACTGTTTCAATCTCTTCACTTGTGATTGTTTTGTTGCTGTTTTCTATTTCTTCTAGAGACAGTATAGGTTGCTTGTGTGTTTCTAGGAATTTGTCCATCTCATCTACATTTTCTAGTTTTTTTGGTGTACAGTTTCTCATAGTATCCTCTTATGAATTATCTTATTTCTGCAGGGTCAGTGGTAATGTCCCTCCTTTCATTTCTGATTTTATTTATTTGCATCTTCTCTCTCTTTTCTTTGTCAGTCTAGCTAAGGGTTTGTTGATTTTGTTCATGATCTTCTCAAAGAACCAGCTTGTGGTTTTGTTGATTCTCTCTATTGTTTCTTGTTCTTGATTTCACTTATTTCTGCTCTTATCTTTACCATTTCTTTCCTTCAGCTTGGTTTGGGATTAGTTTGCTATTCTTTTTCTAGTTCCTCCAGGTGTGCAGTTAAATCTTCAATTTTAGCTCTTTCTTCTTTTTTAATTTAAGCATTTAGAGCCATAAATTTCCCTCTCAGCACTGCATTTGGGGAGTCCCATAGGTTTTGATATGTTCTGTTCTCATTTTCATTTGTCTCAAATATTTACTAAATTCTCTTACAATTTCTTCTTTGACCCACTGATTATTTAAGAATGTGTTGTTTAATATCCATATATTTATGAATTTTCCCTTTTTCCATCCACTTTTTTAAGATATATTTTTTATTTATTTCTTCCCCCTCCTCTTGTTGTTTGCACTCACTGTCTATTTCTCTGTGTCTATTTGTTGTGTGCTCATTTTCTTTTTAGGAGGCACCAGGAATTGAACCCAGGACTTCCCATGTGGGAAGGAAGTGCCCGATGGCTTGAGCCACCCCCACTCCTCCATCCATTATTGATTTCCAGCTTCATTCCATGATGATCAGAGAAAGTGTTTTGTATAATTTCCATCTTTTTAAATTTATTGAGACCTGTCTTGGTCCAATATATGGTCTATCCTGGAGAAAGATTCATGAGTGCTTGAAAACAATGTATATATGGCTGTTTTGGGGGTATAATGCCCTATAAATGTCTATTATAGTAATCTATTTTATCATATTATTCAAGCATCTATCCTCTGTCCAGATGTTCTGTCCAATACTGAGAGCAGTGTATAAAAGTTTCCAACTATTGTTGTAGAGACATCAATTTCTCCCTTCAGTTTTGCCAGTGTGTTCCTCATGTATCCTGGGGCACCCAGGTTAGGTGCATAAATATTTATTATAGTTGTTTCTTCCTAGTGAATTGCCCCTTTTATTAAAATATAATTACCTTCTTCATCCCATATAACAATTTTTCATTTAAAATCTATTTTGTCTGATATTAGTATCACTATTCCAGCTCTTTTTTTATTACTATTTGAGTGGAATATCTTTTTCCAAACTTTCAGTTTCACACTGGTTGTGTCCTTTTGTCTGAGGTGAGTCCCTTCTAGACAACGTATAAAGGCTCATATTTTTTAATCCATTCTATCAGTCTATGTCTTTTGATTGGGGAGTTCAAGCCAATAACATTCAATTCCTGGAGGACATTAGGCTGAGCAAACAAGCCAGACACAAAAGGACAAATACTATATGATTGTGTTACTATGAATCAAATATATTGTGTAACATATTGTAAGATTCAAAAAAAAAAAGTATGTGTATCCAGTACATTTAATTGAGAAATGTATGCTTTTATTTAAAAAAAAAAAAAATTCAATGTTATTACTCTAAAGGCATTACTTACTTTGTCCATTTTGTCCTTTGGCTTTCTGTTGTCATATCTTACTATTGTCTGTCTTTTTACCCTTTAATTTACCCTTTCTAATAATTTTCATTTCTACACTCTTCTCCAAGTCTCTAGTCCTTGTTTTTTCTTTTCTTTCCTTTCCTTTCCTTTCCTTTCCTTTCCTTTCCTTTCCTTTCCTTTCCTTT
>JAKSZT010002772.1:1711191-1839341 GCA_026826555.1 Tolypeutes matacus
TTCTATTCTATTCTATTCTATTCTATTCTATTCTATTCTATTCTATTCTATTCTATTCTATATTTTCAGGCTGTAGCACTCCCTTTAGTATCTCTTGTAATTCTTGTCTTTTGGCAACATACTCTCAGTTTTTGTTTGTCTGTGAAGACTTTAAACTCACCCTCATTTTTTGAAGGGCAGTTTTGCCAAGTATGGAATTCTTGGCTGGCAGCTTTTTCTCTTTCACTACCTTAAATACATCATATCACTTTCTTCTCACCTCTATGGTTTCTGATGAGAGGTCGGCATTTAATCTTATCACATTCCCCTTGCATGTGATTCATTGCTTTTCTCTTTCTACTTTCAGAATCCTCTCTTTATCTCTGTTGTTTGTCATTCTGAATAGTAGGTGTCTCAGAGTAGGTCTATTTGGATTTATTTTGTTTGGGATGTGTGTCCTTCTCAGATATTGATAGTTATGTCTTTCATAATGTTTGGGAAGTTTTCAGTCATTATTTCCCCAAATATTCTGTCTGCCTCTTTTCCATTCTCTTCTCCTTCTAGGACACTGATAATGTATATTTTCCTTCAATTCTTTGAATTGATTTAGGACAGTTGTATGATTATCATTGATTAGTTGTCTTAAATCTTATATCTCTTCATGATAGTTGTTTTTTTAACCCATTTGATTTTTATTTTTACATGCCCCCCCCCATGTCTCCCTCATCTGTCTGCTCGTTTTCTGCTCATCTTCTTTAAGAGGCACCAGGAACCGAACCCAGGACTTCCCATGTGGGAGGCACATGCCCAAATGCTTGAGCCACTTCCGCTCCCTGCTGGCTGCATCATCTGCTGGTTACAGCGTCTGCGCACTGTGGCAGCTTCTCATTGCAACATCTGCTCATTGTGGTGTCTTGCTGGTTGTGGTGTCTGCTCATTGTGACATCTGCTGGTTGCAGCATCTGCTCATTGAGGCATCTTTTCATCTTCTTTAGGAGGCACCAGGAACTGAACTCTGGACCTCCCATGTGGGAGGCGGGTGCCCAATTGCTTGAGCCACATCTACTCCCTCTTCATGATATTTGGTTTGTTCCTTTGACTGGGCCATCTCTTCCTGTTTCCTAGTATGGCTTGTAATTTTTTGCTGATGTCTAGGCATCTGAATATGTTTGTGAATTTACTCTGATGGTCAAATTCTCTCTCTTGCTTAGTGTTTTTTTCTCACAGTTCTTTGATTTTTGGTTCAATTTACTCTAAGTCTTTAAAACTGCCCAGCTTAAGTTATCAGCTTAAGTTGGACCAGGGACTCACTAATGGGGCTCAGATATTTTTCCTAGGAGGTTAAAGAGAGATCTAAAAAGCAGTTTTTCTCCATGAAATTTCCTGACCAGCCAGCAGATGGCACTCATCGACAAACCTTTCCATAGAAGTGTTTCCTTCAACCTCCACTTCCAGTGTTTCTGGTCTGGCCAGAGCCAAGATTCAAAGCAGGCTCTGCCAGCTGAATTCACTGAAGAGAAGCCCTCCAACCAACCTCCATTTTCCCTTATAACAGCTGACAGGGAGGAAGCTGTAGTGAGCCAGAGATTTTATCGCAGCTTAATGTCTTGGGGTGGGTGATGGGAGCCCTTCCTGCCACCTCAAGTGTTTGGTAACTCATGTTTGTTGTTTTGGGTTCTTCATATCTCTGTCCCTCACCCTCCTCAGAGCTGCACAGCATTGTCCTAGTCTGCTGACCCCCAAAGCAAGTCCTTCGGTCAGCTTTTGGCCCTTTCTACATTGTTTTTGTGAGAGAGTTGAGCCCTGCCTGCCTACTTCGATACCATCTTCCCGGAACCTCCATTCCTGGTAATTTTGATTGGATGTTAGGCATTGTTGGTTGTTGAATATTCTGTATTTCCTTAAATATTCTTGAGCTTTATTTTGTGATGCAATTAAAGAACTTGGAAATCCTATCAAGGCTCAATTTTAAGTTTGGATAAATAGGATTAAAATAGTCTTTAAATCAAGGCTAAATTGCCCCAATACTGAGGCAATACCCTTCTGAATACTTTACTCAATGTCCCATATTCTATTAAGTTTTTGCACTCTGTATGGTGGGAACATGAACTACTCCTAACCCTACATGAGCTTCTGAGATTGTTTTGCTTGTTCCTTTCTGGTGGTTCTTTCCAAGGCCTTGGGTAGTTTCTTCACATACATGCACACAGTACTTCACGTACATCAATACTCAGCTGAAATCTCAAGGGGAATCTGCAGACTCCTAAAAGTCTGTGTGTGTGTGTGTGTGTGTGGTGCACAACCATTTGCGCACATATGTGTGCATACAACTCTCTTCTCTCTGTGCATTCTCTCCTCTCAAATACTCTGTCCTGTGAATTCTAGCTGCCTTGAGCTCCCTGCATTCTTAACTCTGTATCCTCAGGGAGTGGGTATATCTCAAATGGTTGAGCACCTGCTTCCCATGTATGAAGTCCCATGTTCACTCCCCAGTACCTCCTTAAAAAAAAAAAAAAAAAAAAAAAAAAACTCTGTATTCTCATCTTAGGAAGATCACCACTTCTGTTTGTGTCCCTCTTACTTCTGTGGCTTGGAAACTCTCCAGGCAGTAAGCTGAAACAAATGTAGTGGCCATCTCATTTGTTTCCCTTCTCTCAGAAAGCATTGTCCTATGCTACCTATTGCCCAATATCTGAAAACTATTGTTTAATATGTTTAGTTTGTTGTTTTAGTTGTTTAAGATGGGAAGGTAAATCCAGTCCCTGTTACTCCAGCATTCAGTTTTGAACATGTTGAGTTTGAAGTATCTTTTGGACATCAAAGTGAATACGTTGAATAGGCAATTGAATACCCAAAGCCATAGTTCTGGAGAGAATTCTGGGCTGAGGAGACAAAAACATAGGAGTCATTTATAAGTTTCAGGGAAATAATTTAAGTTTAAAAGAGGATCAAAAACTGAGCCCTGAGGCACTTTAACATTGAGAGATGTGGAAAATAGGAAGAAAAGCAAAAAAAGAAAAAGAAGAAGGAGAGATCAGTGAGACAGGAAGAAAATCCAAAGAGTGTGAGTGATACCTGGAAATATGCATTTTTGCTATTCCTCCCCACAATCCTATTAGATAAATATTAATTACTACTTTCATTTCATCAATGATAAATTGAGGCTCAGAGAGGTTAAGTTATTTCCCCCAAAGTATACCTGGCTTCACAGTCCATATGCTTTCCTCTTCACAATGCTGAATCCCATTCAGCATCTTACACAGCTCAGAATGGGCATAGGAGTAAAGTAGAAAAGAGCCACTAAATGGTGACAAGGGAAAAAGTCAGGAAGTTTTAGTAGTGCTGCAGCTTTCCTCATGCCATTTAATGTGAACTCTCAGCAGAGGCCATTTTTATCTTGCATCCTTATTAATAAAACTTAAGAAGCAGGGAGCAGATGTGGATCAAGCAGTTGAGCGCTACCTCCCACATGGGAGGTTCTGGGTTCAGTTCCCAGTGCCTCCTAAAGAAGACAAACAAACAACAAGCAGACAATGAACAGAAATCGAGCAAAAACAACAAGGAGACAACAAGCAAAAACAAACGAGCAGGGAGTGGATGTGGCTCAAGCAGTTGCGCACCTACCTCCAACATGGGAGGTCTCAGGTTCGGTTCCCGGTGCCTCCTAAAAGAAAAAACAAACAGACAACGAACAGGCAATGAGCAAAAAACAACAAGCAAAGGAAAAAAAAAACACAACAGATGAGGGAGCTTTCTCAGGGGTGGCGGGAGAAAGTTTAAAAAAATACTTAAGGAGCATACACCCTTAACACATAAATTATTATACATGTCTTACTATAGTTTACATGTCATAAAATTGATAATATTGTACAGACCCCTGGGCCTTTTTATTTAATCTTGCAATGGAGCACTACCAGCATTTGGTGGGCAGAAGTCACTAAAGCCACAGCCTAATCTCTTGTAACAAAGAATAGTGCCAACTCATGATATTCAAATGTCCTCCAAACATCACGTCAATGAAAATCATTATCTGAGACTAACTCTGTTTTACAATAAACACAGAGAATTTTTTCCACGACTTTAACGTATGCTGAATTTTCTTGCTTTATAACTACCAACATAACTGGAGGAAAGATTGTACTTTGACTGGAAACTTTACCAAGAAACGTTTACCATTTGTGGAAATCACATCACCAAAAACAACACTCATTATGTTTGAGTCTCCAATACATGAAAAGCGTGTCAAGCTACCTTTGTGGCTGTTGCATTCATGGCAAGGCACAGTTTCAAGCATCTAACTATTTTATTATGTCTTCTATGGCAACTATGCTTAAGCATCTAAATACTAAATACTCCACTTGGAATTCTCATATCCCCTTCTTTTGAATTCCCACTGGCTTTTTAAAGCCAAGCTCAAATATCAGCTATCATCACCACTCTAAAATCTTGCCCAGCTTCCTCTCTGGGTGCTCCGTGGCCCATTGTCCACACCGCTGTTTATAAGCACAAAGCTCCCTTACTGTAATTACTAGTTCCATGTCTTATATCAGGCTCCTCAAGGACAACATGTTGGTGAAGGACTTTGGTTTTTGAGTCAGCCAACTGGTTTCAAATCCTTCTCTGCCACACTCTGGTTGACTTGGGGCAAGATAATTAACCTCTTTAAACCTCAGTGTTCTCATTTACAAAGTTAAGGCAATAATAGTTACCTCCAAGGCAGTTGAAAGAATTAAAAACTGAATATAAAGCAGCTAGCACAGTGCCTGTCCCTAAGCAAATGCTCAATAAATAGTGGTATTTCCTTAATGGTTATTATAATTATTCATTCCGTACCTTAACAATAGACTGCAACACATAGTAGATGTTCAATAAATGTTTATTGAATGAATTAATTTGGTTATAATACACTACACCTCTGATGTAAGAAATAATTATTTTCAAGAAAGAAACTATAGTGGAGAAATATGTAATAGAGAAAGCTATTGAGAGCATTATCGGGACAGAGAATTGTTATGGGTCTCTCCAGTCACATCCTGTGGACAACTTACCAGCCAAGTCCTGCCTCTGCCTCTTGACCATTTATAATTAATCCGGATGGCGCGGGCCTAAGAAGGAAGGGAAATAATGAGAAAAATAGAAATGGTTGCTCTTTTATTCAAGCCTAGGTGCCAGAATATAAATAATCCCTTTAAATAGGAATTTTTAGACTATGTGGGAAGATATGCCTCATACTCTGCTCCATTTAAAACAAGCATGGGGACTGGAGTGGAGCCAAGGACTCTAACATTAATGGGGGAAGAAGTGAGCATGCTCAGTTTCTCCCACAGAAATGGTCAGAAAGAACACTGGGGAATTCTTTACATTGACAACCACCAAAAGGAGAATTGAGGTAGAATAGTGAACTCAATTGAAAAAAAAAAAAAAACAGAGAGATTCTTCTATTCCCAGCCCCACTGACAATCACAATGGTGGGATTAGGTCTGATTCTTTACCTCCAAAGGCTTTGAGAACTGAAGTATGTATTTAGCTTAAGAGATTTTTTATACAATTACCTGGAAATGTCAAATGAAAGTTGGTGTTAGCTATTTAAATAATTCATGTATTATACTTTAATATGGCCTAGCTCTTCAGAATCTTAGGAGGCGGGTCGAATTTTAAAGTTAAAAGAGCCCTGAGACATGATTCTCTCTCTTACTGTCTTTATGTTTAAATGTCACCCAGACAACAATTTATATAGTTACCATTACAAGTTTGATAAGAATGGGTTTTCTGGGAAACTCATTTGGAAGCTGATTAATTTTTCATAAGTTCTATGATAGCAATTCAATTGAATGACAATACATCAGGCAGTTGTCAAGCTACCTTAGACAAAGGGAGCTGATGCAGGCAGTTTTCGCTACTTACTAAAATGTAATTTATTACAAGTATCATTTAGGTTTGTGTTTTAATTGTTAGGTATAAAGCATTATTTTGTTAAATGCAAATACCTAAATGTAAAGTGGAGTTGCTTCTCTCTAGACTCAATTGTCATCTGTCATTAACTAGATAGTAATTTTAGGGAGAGACTTTCTATCTTTCATATGGATACCTTGAATCCGTCCATTATTCCATTTACTGCTTCTGCTTCTTGAATAGCTAGAAAGGAAACCAAGTCTTGCCATAAAATGTCCTAACCTAAAGCTGACCACAATACTACCTGTCCTCATGTACTTCCAATTCCCTTCATAACTAGGCCTTTATTCATCTCTCCAATTCCATCTCTTTTTTCTCCACCCCCCCTCACTGTCCATCATTTTCTAGCTGTATCACATTCCTTGAAGTTTCTCATACATGCTTTGCTTTCTCTTGTTTCCAGCCTTTGTACATATTGTTCTTCATACCTAGGACATTTTTCTCTTCCCCCTTGCTCACTGTTGCTCATCCTTCAAGTCTTGATTTAAACCTTTACTTCTTCCTGAAGGCCTTTCCTGAACCACAGACTGGGCAAGATGTCACTTTAATATGCCCTTAGAGTACCTTGTATTTCCCCTAGTCACATAATTATCTGTTTTCTCCACAATGTCTGCTTTGACCATGACTGCTTCTCCAGGAACAAACTTAATTGTATACACTCAATTAGCATTAGTTGGATGAGTAGACTGACAGATGAGTCAACTGGTTCAATCACCCTCACACGGGTAAGATAATATTCCAAATTCTTGTAGGAATTAGTCAAGGTCTAGCAAGCTAAAGAGATTTTTCCAACACCACTAGAGCCTTTTGGCATCAGAACTAGTGCTCAAGTCTTCTCCTCCCAGTGCAGTGCTATTGCTGCTATTCTAGGACTTACAACCCAAATGCTACTAGGATCATGCCCACATGTTGTGGAGGGGCCTGTGGCAAAGTGAAGGGCATATGTCTCATTTGAAGGGAGCACCCACTATTCAGATCCAGCCAATTGTTGTAGTAGAATAAGGCCCAGTGTTTCCAGAGCTGTTTTTGTTTTGTTTTGTTTTGTTTTGTTTTGTTTTCAAAAAATGGGAAATTCTAAATTTTATGTGAAATTTTCTGATTTTTTAAATATGGACAAAATATTTGTAACACAATATATTGTTAATCCCAAACAAAACACTCATGGACTAGGCATAGCTAGACCCTGAGTGTGCCATCTCCACATTCCCACACTGAGCCTCTCCTTTCTACGCACCTGTGGCAGTTTGAGATTATTTTATGAATTTCAAAAAGAGAAAGATTGTGTTTTTTAAACTAATCTATCCCTGTGGGTATGGCACAGCTATAAAATTAGGTAAGATTGCCTAGAGAGAAAGCCCAGATGCTGGAGCTCTGTGTGCTCTGGTAGAAGCCACACAGGAGTGGAAGAGACCTGAGCCTTAGACACTCCCGTCCCAGGAAGGGGGCAGCCCCAGCAAATGACTAGGGCAGGAGACTGGCCCAGCATTTGGATCGTGGGGTTGGATCCACAGGCAGCTAGGACAGCAGGTGAACACCAGGCAGAGAGCGCATGCAAAGAGGGAGAACCGGGCAGATCTGCAGGAAAGGAACTATCTGTTTACCAGGGCTGTCATAACAAAGCACCACAAACTACATGGCTTAGAACAACAGAAATGTATTCTCTCACAGTTCTGGAAGCCAGAGGTCTCAAATCAAGGTGTTAGCCAGGACAGTCTCCCTTGAAGGCTCTAGGAGAAAATCCTTTCTTGCCTCATGAAGATTCTGGAAGCTCCAGCATTCCCTGACTTGTGGCAGCACAACTCCACTCTCAGCTTCTGTCTTCACGTAGTCATCTTCCTTGGCGTCTGTGTGTCTACTCCTCTTCTTATAGGGTCAACAGTCATTGGATTTAAGACCCACTTTAACTCCACTATATATTCATCTCGAGATCCTTAACTTAATTACGTCTGCAATGACCCTATTTCCAAATAAGGTATCTGGGATTAGGACTTAGATATATATTTTGGGGGTACAGTATTCAACCCACTATGGAAACCTAACAATTTTTAAGTCCCTCCTGGGTGTCAAACATAACATGTACAATGAAAGTTGTAAAAGTTATCGTCTATTCCTCTTATTCATCTGAGGTATTATTATTATATCAATTGAATAAATAAGAATTTTTAATAACTTTATTTTGATATTATTAATTCTACCATGTACCAGGCCCAGGACTGAGCACTTTGCATATTTTGTCTTCTTTGAGCCTCTGAGGAAGGTATCGTTATCCCCATCCACAAGTAATGAAATGAAGGTTACATGTCTTGCCCGAAGTTACCTAGCTCATAATTGCCAGGGTCAGGATTCGAGCCCACGCAGGACTTCACAGCCAAACTTCTTTCTGCCAAACTAAATAGCCTGCCTGAGAGCAGTCAATAAACAAGGATCGCAACTGGAAAGCAATGTCAAGGAATGTGGCAGCAGGTGACAGCACTTCCAGGTCCTTTGCAAAGAGGAAAGAGGTGATTCAAAAGAAAAATGAAGCAAAGTCCAAGCCTTAATGTAACTGGATGCAAGTTCTGGCCAGGTGGAAAGTGGAGGTAGTGGAGCTGGGGGTTGAGATTAGAGTGAGACGAACAGACAGGCCGACACTGAGTCACCAGGTGTCTGATTTGGAGCCCCTTAAATATAAGATTATGCTGGGGAAGTTATGACCTCCGTGACTGCACTGAGGCTTGACAGGCAGGGAGGTAGTGGGAGTTGGCAGGTGACAGGCACTACAGCTGGGAGACAGGGGGCCAAGAAAGTCATTCCACTCCTATTGGAGTGGCCAGGCTCTCTGGGATTCTGGCATCTCTCTGCCAGCTCCCAGCTCTTGATTCAGCAGCCCTTTTCCTTTCGTTAGGAAGGTGTGTGTGTGTGTGTGTGTGTGTGTGTGTGTGTGTTCATTATTCTAGCTAGGGCCTGGCATTTCTTAGCACCCAAAACTTCTCTATTTATTCCCTTCGCCAATGAGCTCTACTTAATCCATGTACACCAACAACACCCTTTATAACTTCTAGGTATGTGTTTCTGTCTGTCTTTCTGCCTGTCTGGGATAGTGATACAGAAGGAAAAAGAAAAAGAAAGAGAAATAGAGGCAAAAGAGGTAAAAGAAGGAGAAGTAAGGCAGAAGAGAATGAAGTGAGAATCATGGAGGAAGGGAGGAAAGGGAGGAGAAGTGCAGAGAATGAACTTCTGGGGCACCAGGCATGACTCCAGGGCCCTGGACAGTGTCAGGTGGCTGCCAATTGAGGAACTCGATTGTCTTGTCTATGGGCCTGTGAATACCTAACTTGCAAAGAATCCAGGCCAGAGTTTTCCAATCACCATGCCACCCTCAGCGTAGCCAGAGCTACTGGGTTGCCAAAGCCTTTCTCATTTAAGATCTCCTCTGGCAGCCTGGAGCGTCTACCTAAGACCCCAAGCAAATGCTATCATTTTCTATTCATGCCAAGTCATGGAAAAGATTGGGAAGCCCTGTTCCCAACTACCATTTCCCAAAGCACGGAAAAAAGGGCTCCACAGTCATTTTAGGAAATGCTATATACTGTATTCCCCTTTGTAGATATGCCTGAAAAATACATTAGCATATTAAAGTCTCTGAGAAGCCCTAAGGGTAAGGAATGAGATAGGGGTGAATTTTTAACTTTGCTTAGGTATTTCAATATCAGACTACAGGGCTGATTAACTTATTTTCTTACATCCAGTTGACTAAATTCAAGGATGAGAGCTAGTACAACTCCCAGCCCAAAAATAAGTTCCTTCTCTGCTGACAGAATTGGTTCTCCTCCCAGGTGACCTTTCCTAGAGCAGACAGTCTTCAGTATTAGATGGCTGTCTTCCAGGACCAAGAAATAGGTTCTGAACACGTCATCCAACATGTTCTGACTGGCCTAGTCTCCTGCTTGACCAACAAATACATACTACCTACCAAGAGTTCTGCAGCTAGAAACACGCTTGATCTAACTTGCATGTTGGAGCTTAGCCAAACAAGGGTTTAATTTCTAAGGTTTAGAGCCATAGCTTAAGGGACTAGGATTTTACTATTGAAATTGTGGAAATGTGGAAAATACCTATGATTTGGAAGTGATCGCAGCCTTCTTCACAGGTCCTGATTTTTCCAATCTGTAAAATGATGAGGTTAGATGAATAAATTCTACAAAGCAAATGCTTGGTTGCCTCTCCAATATCCATTTCCTGCTCTCTTGTTGACATAACCCAGATTTTATATACCCTTCTCCCAAGTGTCTTCGGGAAAGGTGGTCCAACCCCCAGCTCAGAGGGACAGCGTGAATAAACTAAGAAATTATGGCCTCCTTATTCCTGTTGTTAATAATTGTATTGGAAGCAGGCATCTGACCAAATTCAGACCAGTCTCCTGGTGGCTTCAAGGAAGAGTTTTCTCTTCCAGTGATAGGAGATAATGAATTTCCTTTTTATTCAAGCCCATTAGAATCAGGATTTTTTTGTTCTTGGAACTGATAGCATCCAAACTAATGTGTTCCATGATCTTTTCCAGCCCCAGTTAACACGATACCGAGAACCTTACAAACATTAGGTCACCACAACCCTATGAAGGACCATCTATAGTCCCATTTAAAAGGAAAGAGAAAGGTTTACAGAGGTTAAGTAACTAGGTAAAAGTCACTGAGATAAGGTCAGTGTGTGAAATCTGTCTGATTGGAAATCCTTTCTCTTAACCACTCTCCACCAGAAAGTCTGAAAAGCAGACTTTCCATTAGTTCCTGTGGGCCATAGGAAAAAATTCCTTGACAATTCAGAAAGCCTCAATTTAAGATATCTATCTTTTCAGAATTTCTTAAATTCCTTTAAAATCTAAATTGCTGCAAAATTATTAAGAAGAGCTGATAGCAACATATCCAGTGCTATACTTTGGGCTCTTCAAGCAAGGTGAAGCTCCAGCTACTGTCTACTACTCTTTCTTAAAAGACTGCACTATTTTACAAACAAAATTAAATTATTCTGTTGATATTTTTCAATAGTTCAGACATACATAGTATATGCTTGCAAGCACTCTCTCTCCTAACTTTTTGAGATTATTAAGGAATTTTCCTCTATTTAGTACAAAAATATTATAAATAACTACCAACTATGTACAAGTTAGTATAAGGAAAAGAAGACAGAACATAAAGAAGAAATGAACAAAAGTAATGGTCTTGAAATGTAACAAAAGGCCTTTAGTCTGGACCTCAAGAAGGACTTTCTAACCAGAAAGGTATGAGATATTAAAAGAATTTCCAAGAAAGCTTATGATGGAATTCTTTTCAAAAGAAGGTTTCCAAAGCAAAAGAAAAAAGAAAAAAAAAATCTGAAAAATTTTGTTGCAACTTTTATTGCTTGTGGAAGAGCAAGTCTAGTCTTAGGGATTGCTTGGTTAACAAGAACATGTTCAACTAAACTAATTTAAATGGCGTTTCCTAGAAGGATAACTTAAAGAAACCAAGAGCAGGAACACCAAAAACATAAAGCCATCAGGAATCAAGGCAAGATGGCAAGTTCTCTCCCTCTTTCTTCCTTCCTCCCTCCCTCTTCCTATTCTTTCTCTTTTTTTTTTTTCTTTTTCTTTCTTTCTTCTTTTATTTCTCTCCCTTTTTTCTCTTCTTTGCTCTTTTTCACTATCATATCATTATTCAGTTTGTTTCTAATCCATTCTCTTTACAAATGAAATTTTCTGCTTGCATTTGTCCCCTCATGATCCAAGATGGCTCCCCCAAACCTCAATTCCACATTGCCTGAGAAGGTCATTACCCACAGAAAACTAACCAATCCTCTCTGTAACCCAATTCCAAATTCTCTGGAGAAGATCTGATTGGACCAGTCCAGCCTTTGGGTTGGTTTTCCTGAGTCAGGTGCCCACTCCTTACCCAATCAACTATGACTGAAGAAGCAAGAATATGTAATAAAAATATGGCTGCAAGAATCCATTTCTGTATTGTAGGATGGGGATGGCAAGACAGAAAGACTGTTCTCAAAGTAGAGGGCTGGGATGTCTACTATAGATGATCTTTAGAGCTTTCTGCATCCATGAAATCCTCTACTTGAGGAGTTTTAATGATGATGTTATTTACACTGCCCACTCCTGCATCCGTGCTACACATCTCACCCCCTTCCAAAAGGATGTGGAAAACATAACCAAACAAACCAAGTTCATTTTTCAGACAGAAATATTTGCAAGCAGGCAGGAGAAAGAGACCAAAGGAGGGACCTGGCAGGGCTCCTCAGTTATAGAAACTGGGCCCCAGGGTGGTGTTTCCTCCAAGGAAAATTAGGGGGTGGGAGTGATATATCATCTTCAACCTAAGGAAGGAAGCATAACCTCAGCAGCTTCCTGAACACTTACCCTCAGCTAATTAGCACTTTCACCCATTAGAAGCAGCTCAGCCTCGAGGTGAGCCCTTTACCTCTCCACATTAGCTCTGGTGGCTCAAGGTTTCTCACGTCACTTCTAGCAAATGTACAACAGGATTGGGGCCGTGCCCCATTCACACCACTGACCTAAGTCCACCACCGACACTGGCTACAGAGAGAGCTTTCTAAAATGCAAAGGTCTCTGAGGCACCGCCCTGTTCCAAACCCTTCCCTGATTCCCCTCTGCCAGCCGGACAAAGACGCGGGGCCAGACCTGTAAGACCCTGTACGACAGCCACCCTGCACACCCCTTCAGCCTCCAGCGTCCTCTCAGGAGGCTTTACAGTTGGTGCAGCCCACGTCCCAGCCCTCCAGTTCCAGCCCCCACTGGACTCTGCAGCCCCCACACAGCGTGCTGCCGCCCGTGTCTGCACATAGGTGCAGCCTCTTCCTTCCACCTGGGGCACACCTCTCCTCTGGCCACCCGCTGTCGAGCTCCTGCCTCTGCTGTGGCCTCTGTCACACCAGAAGGATGTTTTCTGGGCTTGTGTCCATCACTCCCTGCTGAAACTGTTGAGTATTTGAAGACAGGGATTCTGCCTCGCTCAGAGGCATATCTCCAGGGTCTTGAGTGGTACTCATGCATCAAAAAAACATTTGAAGGAAGAACAACATAAAGGAGAGAGGAAGTGAGGGAGGGAGAGAAGGAGAAAAACAGGGAAGGAAGAAACCTTCCTACCCCTGAATTTCCCTGACCTGCTTAGAAATGGGACCTGTGAAAACGCAGGCAGGCAGTTTTAGGTGGAACAAAATTCTCCCACCTGAACGCTGTATGATGTTAGGCATGTTTGTTTTGTAAGATCACGATGTTTACTGAACACTTATAGTTTATGTATGTTCATGTATGAATGGTATACTTCAATAATTTTTTTTTTAAATTCTCCCACCTGTCACAGGCTCTAAGGCTTCCAAAACCCTGTCACATACAAAATCTCATGCAGTTCTCAAAAATCCCTGATAACTGAACAGAAATTATCCCCACTTAGAAAGAGGATATAGACAGAAGCTAGAGAAATGACATGGCTTGGAAGGATGTCTCATCAGTCTTGGCACCCATAGCAAGGGGATTCCATTCCATCTAAGAGGATTCCTGAGTGGGGGGACAAAGATGCAGCCCCTGCCAGGGGCTGTTGGCCTGGAGGAGATCCCACTTTGAGCAGCCACCCAGGAGCCCAGAGCTAGAGCCCAGGCTCTCTGCCCAGTTCCTCCCGAGGCACAAACAGTTTATTCCCCTGGGCCCAGCAGTCTGACTCCGTCTGGCCCCTGTCTGTCCTACATCTCAGAGACGGTGAATAATCCTTTCTTTCTTTCTGGAGCTTGTTGCCTTCAAGGTATTTATAGACTGCTCCTGGCCCTGCTGTGGCATCTTTTCTCTCCTGTTTAAATTTAGCTGCCTTTGTCTTCTTCCCCTGACTTATCTGCTGATCCTGCCTGGGTTTCCTCTGCTGCCTTTGTTCTCCCGGTGTTTGTTCCACATCTTCTTTCATCTGCTGAGCTGAAACAATCCAGCCATAAAGTTTCTCTGAAGCATTTATATAACTTTCTCCTCTGCACCCAAAGCTCGCCAGAAGTCTCCTCATTGTCCACTTTCCACTTTCTCTTCCAACAGCCTTCACCTTTATCTTCTCTCAATTTTGCCCATTTATTGGAAGGGGGAAATGGGCATGGCCAATTTGTAAATAGGGCTGGAGCTAGCTACTTCCCAGACGTCTCTAGCTAAAGCCATTTTTTATTTTTAAAAGCATCTGGTTTTGATACCCCAATATTGAGTCTCACATCCCAGAGTCATTTTGTCTTATGCATGCCAAGAGGTGTCAAAGCCTTGCCCTTCTTGGTTCTTTTCAGCCCTAAATCTGACCATAAGATAATCATGTCTTAGTGCTGGAAAGAGCAATGGCCATCAAATTCCAGAAGTGGAAGAGTGCACTGTTGGGCCATGAATTACATTTAATAGCTATAAGGTAGGTAAGGAGCTATAAGGAATCTCGAAATCACACAGGGGTCTCCAATTCCAATGGCTACAGGGATCAGGCAGGTAAAGAAGTGAATGAAGCAGGACTGGCCTAGACAGTAGGGAAATGGAAGTGTACACCAGTCTAAAGGGGCAGCATCTGCTTGGCTGGGTGCTGTCATGAGTGCATACGACATCTCCTGGGTCTCCTGATTTATCCAGAGAAGCCAGAAATCTGGACTTTTAAATAATGGCAATGAATTCAAAATTTTAAAAGCATGATATGAGCAGAACTGAACACAAACCACATGTTGTAACCTCTGCCCACCACCACCATCAGCCCTCCGCATCCAGGTGACATCTGCAGGCCTTGTTCTCCGCCACCTCTCTAGACATGGCTTGGAGCATGAATGGCCCTTCCAGTTCCATTTAGCATCTCTGAAGCTCCCAACACTTATGAGTCTATTCCTACCCTTGTGTTATTCTTCTTAAGACTAGATTCTAAACTGGAAGAAGCAAGGCCAACCTCTCCATTTCCTCTCTGTTCTCTCCTGCTACTCAGCAGGGGTGATGTTCATTTTCAGAATGATCTCCCAGAATGCTCTTTTACAATGTACCTTATGTATGTCGGTCAGGTAAGTCAGGTTATGCTGAGAGAAGCAAACTGTTAAAACCGCAGTGGCTTAAAATCACGAAGGTTCGGTGCTCGCCTATGCTTCAAGTCCATTGTGAGTGAGCTGGAGGCTCAGGCTGGAGGGACTCAGGCTGGTGGAGTGGTCACCATCAAAAACATTGCCACTATCATGGCAGAGAAGGAGAGTATGACAAACTGCACACTGGCTCTTAAAACTTCTTCCCAGAAGTAATACTTATATTCTTTTCACTGATATTTCATTGCCCTTACCCTTGCTATATGGCCATAACTAATTTCAAAGGAGATGAAAAAGTGCCATTTTTTCATGTGCCTGGAAGCTGGAAAGATGGAAATACTTGAACAGCACTAAATGATTTCCATAACTGGTATTTCTGCTTTGGAGGGGGAAGGTTTTTAACTTAGTTCTGTTCAGTGATTCTGAATTCATTCATTTATTCACTTAACAGTAAAGACTGAGCAAAGCCCTACGGTAAGGGATCAGGGAGGAGGAGAGAGGATTGGTCTCTGCCTTCAAGCAAGTTATGACTTGTCTAGACATCCAAGGATGCCAGTAACGAAAACACGGTGCATCATGGGAAGTGCACAGATGAGTGTAAACAACGTACTGAGCATAGAGAAGGCAATAAACACAGAGAAGGTGCCATGTGAGCAAATCTTAGAAGAGGGGAAAGAGAGACACAGCAGGAAAGACTTTTCCTCTCTCCCCTCCCCCACACCCAGCTAAACTCACTGCTCATCCCCAGTGAATCCTTCCATCCCAATACCTGTGACCTGACCACAATGGCAGATCCAAGTGCCAAATAGGTACAGCTTCCTGAATAACTAGTACTACACCTGTGCACAGGATGCAAGCAAGGGGAAATATACACCACATCCAAAGAAACTCTTCCTCCATCTTTTGTTCCCAACCCAGGCTGGGTCCAATTGCTTGGGTTCAAATCTCAGCTCCACTTACTTGCTAGATGACGTTGGGCAAGTCATTGAGCCACCCACTTCTGTTTCCTTATCTGTAAAATAGAGATAATAATAGACTACCTCAAAGGGTTGATAAGATAATTTAATGTGTTAATACAGGTAATATGACAAGCAAAATCACACCAGGCACCCAGGAAATGTCACATAATAGTAGCTGGTATCCTTTTCCATCCCATGTCTGTCCTCCCCTTGTCATTGCCTGAGTCTGAGTAACTTTTTGTTCTTTCTTTTTCCTTCCCCTGTCACTTGACTGTTAACCCCTAAAGTATGTGCTCTTAGGCATTGGTTAAAGCTGTTCTTAAGCTTTCCTTGGAAGGATAATTTCATCTGTATAAATACACGAGGCCGAGGTAAAGGACTCTGCATCACATCACCACCTCATCACTGATGAACTTCTCATAAATCTGCTTTCAAATATTCCCCCCTAAATACTCTGCAAACTTCTAGTTAGAGCCATACTTTCCATAGGATACTCCACAGAGTACAAATTCCACAAGATGGACTCAAAGGAAGAAAAAAATATAAAAAGGAATGCTGCCCAAAAAACTCCTTCTTGGAAATGGGCATTAACCCAGAATTTTCTGGGTTAAATTCTGGTCATAATAACTTTGTTTTGTATGTAACAACTTTGGGAAGTATTGTACAAAGACAAGAACTGTTTCTTATTCACCCACTGTCCATAGAAATGTGGCTAATGCTTGCCATATAATAGACATGAACAAATAGTCAATAAGTTGAACTGAATTTGCTGTGTAACCTTGGAAAAATTATTTCCTCCCTCGGCCTCAGATTTCCATTTTTAAAATGAGAGAATTGGACTCGAGAGTTTCTAAAATCCTCTCTATCCTCAGTTAGTAGCCAGTTCTTTATTAGACTTCTTTTCCTTGGCCCCAGCCTGGGCATGATCAAGACTTTTAATTTTATTAAAGGTGGGAGCAAACTGCCAACCTTCATGAGCAGGAAGCTAACAGAAGAAATGATCAAAGCTGACATTTACTGTATGTCAGCCACTGTAGTGCTTTACAGGACAGCACCACATCTAATGGCAATAAGATAAGCCCATCAGATAAATAGTATTAAAATCATTCCCATCTCCCTGAAAAGACATGAAGGCATAAAGACAAAGCTATTGCTTAAGTAAGTTTGCCCAGATATCAGAGATGGCATCTGAATCCAGGCCATTAGACTGCAGACCCCACGCTCTTAACCATTAAGCTACACTGCCTCCAAGATGGCATTAAATGTAGGAGCTTCGCTGATTCAGAAAGTCTAGCCCACCCTGTTTCCCAATAACAAAGGGACAAGAAGCCCTAAAGATTTGCTTGATTTCTTCAGGGTGATTAAACACGTTGGCTAATGTGATATTTCTCTATCCCTGGTTCCACCTTTCGTTTGGCCTCAGCTTTCATGAAAGAATGAGGGAATAGTAATATTCCAGGCATTTTTTTTAATCAACTATAATTAAACTAATAATCATCTACTGCACTTCCAGATTTACATAGCATTTTGATGTCCATTAACAGATATGATTTTTCATGATGGCCTTCAGAGATACATAGCAAAAAAAATTACTATGTCCATTTTACAAATGAGAAAACTGAGGTTCTGAGAGGCAAAGAAGTTTGCCTAAGATCCCACACCAATACATAAGATTGTGGACCCTGGATTTGAACCTAGTCTTTGGGCTCCAGTAATACAGTAAGAAAATACTCCGAGGCTCAACATCATCCAGGGCACTTGGCTCCCAAAGTCAAGGCCAGGTTGGGGGTGGGGGTGGGCAGAGCTAATGAAGATTTAGGTGTGAACTGAGGGGGGAACTGACACGAAGAAGAGCCTGGAGCAGGAAAGGAAATCCAGCACGACAACCTGAAAAAGAAGGGTAAGGCACATCCCATTCTCTTCCATGGTGTTGGTGAGGTGGGGTACATATAAGGTTCTTTTCTTGCACCTACTTTTTTATTGCTTCCTTCTCCCCAGCCTTCTGTCTCTTTGACCCACAGCCCTTCCACCATCTCTGCTCCTTCCCAAAGCATGGACCTGGATCAGTTCATGCATTCAATCACCAGCCTTCACTGCATGCCTACAATATTCCAGGTCACTGTGTTACACACTAGAAATACCATAACAAGATATGTACAAATCATTGAACTTCAAGGAAGCTGGGACAGACTTCAGGCCAGGAAAGTATATTTGATCTTACCTGGGACAGAATAAAGGTTGGACAAAGAGTATTCCAGGCAGGTGAACTACATGTGCAGATATTTGGAACATTTTTCTGACTGAAGCACATGATGCATAGAGGGGAAGTGTTGAGAACTGAGGCTAGAAAGCAAGGTACAGGTAGATCTTGGTGGGCCTTGAAGTCCAGCTGAAGTCATTCCAACTTTATCTTCCAGGCCATGAGGGCCCTCTGAAGACTTGGGACAGTTTCTCCTATATATTAGGAATGCTTCTGAAACCATCTTTGAAGACTTGATCTTTTCATACCAAGCCCACCCAAAGACCCAAAAAACTGCTTTAGAAATTCTTGTGGAAATTAGAAAAGGAGCATAAGAAGAAAGAAAATAATCTCACTCCCCTTTGTCAAAAAGGTAACGCTAGCTTAAGGGACAGGGACACTATACTAGAGCCCATGCCAACAGGAGTAGGTCAGAGGTCCCCATCCCTTGCTTGGAGCCCAGGAGGCTGGTAGAGGCAGGTCCCAAGATAAACACTTGATGTGACTCTGTGTGGCCAGGAATGTGAGTGCACACCCCAATATTACTGCGAAGAAGTCATTCTCCCCATGTGAAATATTGAGTACATGAGGGTAGTGAGCATCATGGGACAAAGACTGACTGCCGTCCTGAGCCCTCAGGTCTGCTCCGACATCCGTGCAATGCTCATTCTGAGTGCTATGCCCAAACCCGGCACCAGGAGGCAGCGTGGGCCCACAGTCAGCTCAGCAGCTGCCCAGACACACCCCTAAAACAGTGAACTGGGGACAAATCAGCAAGGGAAATGGGCCTAGGTAACAAAAATGGGAGCAAAGGAGGGGAGTTTCTACAACAAATTTATTGAAATTGACTTTAATTATAAGAGGTTCTCCTCTAAGAAGTACTCCTGAACCATTAATCTAGTCCTTTCCATTTTACAGTGGGCCCCTGACAAGCAGAAATCTATGAAAGTTCTCAGACCCTCCTCAGTTCTTAGAAAACAAAATCACATCCTTGGACTGGCCCTTAATGCCCTCTGCCACCTGGTCCCAACCTCCTTTCCTGGTTTTCTCATCCTTGTTTCCCCTCATATACAGGACACTCAGGCCAACTTTTCCTCCATCCAGGCTCTTATATGTGTCTGTTTCCAGGCTGTTCTCTCCACCTGGAGCAGCCTCTTCCAAAAGAACTATCCCCCATTCTGGGATCAAAAACATTCTTCAAGATCTAAATCAAACTTTGTTGACATCATGAAGATTTCTCCAGCCAACCCCCAGGCAGAAATCACCTTTCTCTCTCTCCTGTGCTCTCCAGAACATGTTCTATCTTTCTTCTACAGCACCTGCCACCATCTACCTCAGATGGAAAGCATTTATATATACGGGCAGAAATGTTACCCTAATGTTTCTATAGAGTATTCTGGGGGTACAACGGTGCCCAGCACACAGCAGCTACTAGATGAACCTACCAAAAAAAAGAGGTGAAGTTCTGTCTAAAGAATGGCCAGGAATATCCTTGCCTGCCAGGTGAGCTTGAGTTTTCTAATTTAGAGAAGGCTTAAAATAAAAGGGTAGATCAATTTGGGGTTGGTTAATTAAACTATTTAAAAAAAAAAATCTACACAGCTTTAAAAAAAGATGAGAAAAGTCTATATATGCTGGTACGGAGAGATGCCCAAGATAGATACTTAGGAAAAAAATAAAAGGCAAATTTCAGAAGAATAGAATTATGGTATGGACCCATTTGTTTAGGAGGGAAAAAATAAAATTTTATACATGCACATATAATTGTACATACATAGAAATATCCTGGAAGAATATACCAGATATACTAACAATGGTTAACTCAGAGAAGAAGGACTAGGGTGAAAAAAAGAAAAAATACTTTTTCTTGTCAATTTAGATCCTGTGACATTTTTTTTTTTTTTAACCATTGACTATTCACTCAATATTATTTATTTAAGGCACTATTCTAGCTACTGTGTATTTTTTAATATAATAATTAAACTAGCTTAAATTAAAAGATGGAAGTGAGAATTTCCACCTTGTCCTTCTACTGAAATCAATGATAAAACTAGGCAAAATATATGAAGCAAACATTTCCAGGCATTACACAATAAGCAACCAAGGACCCTGATCCTTGAGAGGTGTGCCCATAGTCACCCAGCTCTCTAACTGAATGCACTCCCTTATTCTGGTGCTGGAAGATGGGTGCCAAAGAGAACTGTTATTTCACCGAGCTAAGAAGGTAGATACAGGAGCTGCATTTTTTTTGGAAGCAGCTGAAATTTGCAGGGTCTGGTAGCTGTGCAGAGGGTATACCTCAGACATCTGTGTGGGTCTCATGGAAGATTCTTGGTGGCAGGCTGGACTGTACATGCACAGAGCAAAACTCTATAGGGCCAAGGAAATACTGTCTGCAGCAGAGCTAAGAGCTGAATAGGGATACCAAAAGTCACACAGTTATGGGGGATGGTTGGAAATTCTGGCCCACACAAAGTGGAGAACCTTGCTGAGACTTCGGGTATTCAGTTAAGACCTCAAGACGGTCAGGCTTTAGGAATAGGGATCAAACATGGACTTAAGGCTATCTTCAAACATGAAATAGATCCATCCTAACAAAGAATACGATCAAGCTGGCAGGACCAAAGAGACTTAACTACCTTCCAGAATAAAAATCAACATTCTATAAGAGAAAATAACATAATATAGACTCTTTACAGTGTATCATCCAAAATGGCCAGCATACAGCAAAAAAATTACTACATGTGTGAAAAATATGTAAACTATAATCAAGAAAAAAAACATGCAACTCAAATATACTCTAAGATGACACATACAAGCACTTTCAAAGAGTTATTAAAAATATGTACATGAACTTAAAAGGAAAAGATGGTCATAGTGAATGAAAAGCAGGGGAATCACAGTAGAGAAATAGAAATTAAAATGGACTGCTAAAAAAACACTTGATTAACCCAAAAGAATACAGGAAAGAAGGAACAGAGAGACAAAAAACATGGGGCAAATAGAAAGCAAATACCAAGAAGGTAGATTAAACCCAACCATATCACCAATTATTCTAAATGTAAATAGATTAATCGCACCAATTAGTTGGGAAGTGAGACTTTTATATGGCAGAAAGAAGAGGTGGGTGGCAAATCCTCTCCCAAAAGGTAGCTATAAGACTGAAAAAGAATATTGTCAAGGACTACCATTTTGGGGCTCTGGAAATGAACCAAAGCCATACAACAAATCATGAAGAAATGCTTATTCATGAAAAACTACTAAAAGTTGTGTAAGAATTGTGAAAATTTGTGGCATTCTTTCTTAGGGCTGCTTTCATCTCCTCCCCACACATACACACCCAGCTTGGTCAGCAAGGTATTTATAGCAAAGTGGGATTGACTGTGAAAACCAGTTGCTTCACTGCCAGAGGAGGCTCACTTGGTTTGGCACTGACGGTTAAAAAAAAAAAAAAAAATCACACCCAATAGCATTGTCAGTAAAACTAGCAATCTTAGTGGCAAGCAAAGGGGGAAGCCCAGCCACTCCACTAGTCTGAAGTTGCAATCTCAGTTGGATCAAGCAATAGACTAGAGAGCCAGCTGGAAATTTAATAAGGAGATCCAGGAAATGAGATGACCATAGAGAGGTTAGATAAACACTCCACATATCCCTGGAAACTAAGCACACATGCAGAGAAGATACAAGATGGCCTAGTGGAGAGTAAAAGCTGGAGCAGACGTAAACATTGCCTGAACTTTGAATGAGCTACTCAACCCACATGGATACACTGGAAGACTGTGGAAACGTCTCTGGCTTGAGGTATGTGGTAGGCGGAATAATGACCTCACACCCAGATGTCCACATCCTAATCCTGGGAACCATAAATATGTTGACTTATATGGCAAGGGGAACTCTGAAAATGAGATGGGAATAGTATCTTGGATTACCCAGATGAGTCCTTAAAAGTGGAGAACATTTTCCGGCTGGGTCAGAGAGATGCTCTGTGAAAAGGACTTGACCCACTGTTGCTGGCTTTGAAGATGAAAGAAGTGGGCCATGAGCCAAAGAATGCTGGAAACAGCAAGGAAAGGGATCCTGCCCTAGAACCTCTAGAAAGGCACACAGTCCTGACAATGCTTGATTTTAGTCCAGTAACACCCATACTGGACTTCTGACCTACTGTAAGATAATAAATTTGTATTGATTTAAGCCCCTAAATTTGTGCTAATTTGTTATGGCTGCAACAGAAAACAAGTACAAAGTGTTTGAGTACAACCACTGACCAAACATTGGCTGACCATTAAACTATGAAGAGACAGGAGCAACCCTCAGGAAGAGAGGCTTAAAATAAAAACAAGAATTTAAAAAGCTAAGCATCAGTGGTCACATATCACAGAGGAGACCAGAATCCACAGATTTATTCCAGGCACATTACTACACAAACAAACAAACAGTAACCACCACCACCACCACCACCCCTGGAGATAATGCAAGTCTGCTGCATTATCTATAATGTCCTGTTTTCAACAACAACAAAAATATGACACATGCATAGAAACTGAAAAGCATGACCCACATTCAGGGAAAAAAAAATCCAGTCAATAGGAATGGTCTCTGTGTGAACCCTGGTGTTGAAATTAGAAGAAAAAGACTATAAAGCAACTTATAAATATAATCAAGGAACTAAAGGAAACTATATTTAAAGAACTAAGAAAAATATTATAACAATAACTTAGCATATAGAGAATCTTAATAAAGAGTTAGAAATTTTTTTTAAAAAGAACCCAATGGAAATTCTAGAGTTTAAAAGTGCAATAACTTTTCCATCCTCTCCCATTTCAAGGCAAGCTCTGTTCTTTTACCCCAGTTCCCAATAAATTCTTTTTACTGGCCTAACTAAAAAAAAAAAAAAAAATGCAATAACTGAAATGGAAAATTCACTAGAGATGCTTAATAGCAGATTTTTAGATGACAGATGAATCAGTGAACTTGAAGATAGACTAATAGAAAATTATACAATATGAAGGACAAAGAGAAAAATATTGAAGAAAAAATGGTGAATGGATGTGGCTCAAGCAGTTGAGTGCCTGCTTCTCACATGGGAAGTCCTGGGTTCAGTCCCTGGTGCCTCCTAAAAGTATAAAAACAAACAACAAGCAAACAAATGAAAAAAAACCTACTAGAGGAGCCAGTGTGGCTCAGTGGTGGAATACCATCTTCCCACATATGAGGTCCGGGGTTCAATCTCTGGCCCTAGTAGCTCAAAAAAAAGAACAGAGCCTCAGAGACCTGGAGGACATCATCAGATATCCCAACATACTGTCAAGCAGTCTCAAAGCTACAGTACAGTGACTAACAGGACTACAGATATCATTCCTGGAGCTTTTTGGTTGGCTTACCGTAATTTCATGGATTTGGCCAGAAAGGAAACAACAAGCCCAAATGGATTCAGAAAGTTTGTTATTTACACAGAAATGAGGTCAGCACTGTGTGTGTTTCCAATGTCCCTAGTTCCTAGTTCCATAGGGAGACACTAAGCCAGAGGGGCCAGATAACCAGTTGCTCAGGCAATGGGTTAGTCTTCCATTGAGAAGTTTCCTGTAAACTACAGCCAGCCTAGTTTATAGATGTATGCAGAATCCTGCATCCGTACCCTAAAGGGGAGGTCAAGGTAGAAAGTCCTGTGTGCAACTGAAACACAGATGGGGGGTGGTTAGATGAGAGCCAGCCTTGTGGAAGTCTCCTGCAAATTCAGGAGATGATAAATGATAAATTTCCTCACAGCAGCTCCCCATAAATCTGCTTTTCTCCATTCATTCCAGGATGAATTGCAGGACATTCCATCCAGACTTGGGTCAGACTGTCATTCAACTTCGCCTGTGTGGCCTTTGTGACCATGTTCTAGGACATGAGGCACTGTATCGGGGCTGTTCTCCTACACATACATGTAATAGGAGTCTTGTAAGGAAAGAAAAGAGAGAAAGGGATAGAAAAAATTACTGAAGAAATATTGGGCAAGACTTCTCAAGTAGAAAGAAAGCATTCTACAGATCCAAAAAGCTCAACAAACTACTTGTGGGATAAGCACAAAGAGATCCACAACTAGACACATCATAGCCAAATGGTTGAAAGTCAAAGACAGAAAATATTGAAAGGAGAAAAAAGAAAAATTACTTATGAAAGAACAATAATATTATTAATGACTGATTTCTCATCAGAAACAATGGAGGCCCAAAAGTAGAGAATGACATATTCAAAGCACTGAAAGGGAAAAAAAACGAAAAAAAACAAACGTCAACCATTCAGCAAACCAATCTTTCAATGTTGAAGATGAAACAAAGATATTCCCAGGTATGTAAAGACAGAAAATTCATTATTAAATGAAAACCTGTCTTATAAGAAATACTAAAAGTAATCCTTCAGGCTGAAAGGAAATGATACAAAATGGTAACTAGAATCCACATGAAAATACGAAGAACACCGAAAATGGTAAGTAAGCGGGAAAATAGAAAAGACTGTATGCATGTAATTTTCTGTTTTCTTCTCTTAACTATTTAAAAGACATAAGATTATATAAAGCAATAATTATGACAATGAATTGTTGAATTATAATATTATAGATATAATATATATGACAGTAATAGCACAAAGGAAAAAGGAGAATATGGACTTATATTGGAGCAAAATTTCTGTATCCTATCAAAATAATTAATCTGGAGTTCTCATTCATTTTTCATGCTATTATGATAATAAATTAAAGTATATATTATAATATGGAGAGAAATCACTAATAAAGTAACTCCAAACAATATAGTAAAAAAAAAATCAGCAAAAACATCTCTGCCCCGTCCACAGCCAGTCCAGGGCCTGCGGCCACACCTACCTCTGTTGAGCACAGTGGGACGAGGAGCACGGGGAATTAAAGCTCTTTTCTGAAAAAAAAAAAAAAACATATCTGCCAATTAGGCAAGATCCAAGTACATATTGACTATGAGAGGTGTACTTTAAATACAAAGACACACATTGGTTAAAAGGAAAAGAAAGAAAAATATTTATATATTTACATCTTTATCATGCAAACACCAAGCATAACAAAGCATCTGTGGATATATCAATAGCAAACAAAATACACCAGAGTATTACCAATTGTCCCATGTAGTTTCCATGCAGCAGTAAAGCATGGACTTTAAAGGCAGCAAGACCTGTGTTTGAGCCCTACTCAGCATCTTACTAGTTAGGTGACACTGGACCAAAAAAAAAAGAAAATGGTAAGGGTTATAGTATATCAAACACTTTACATGAATTATTGAACAAACAGGAATAATAACAATTATCATTATTACCAAAATTCTGTGCCTAAGTTGTGTCAAGCAATTATACAGTGGAAAAAATGGGGATGATAATATCTTGTAGGTCTTTGTGAGGATTAATAAGTGCTCACTATGGGCCAAACACTATGTTAGACACTAGGAATACAATGGTTACTAAGATAGTCAAAGTCCTTATCTCATGGAGTTTATTTACAATCTAATGGAAACAACCGGAGGGGGTAAAAATTAATTGGATTATGTTATGTACTATTCAGAGATTTAAAGTAGAGAGATACAGTAGAATAGTTAGGTGGGCAACTCAGATTGAAGAAGTAATACTTATGCTGAGATTTAAATTACAAGAAGAGACAGCCAGGTGAAAGGCAATGCTGTAGAGGAAATAGTGCAAAGGCCCTGGGGCAAGGATAAGTTTACTATATTGGAGAAAAGAAAGTCACTGGGGCCAAAGGGTGTGGTGTGGGCATCGGGAAGATTAGTATGAGATTTGGACAGAGACATAGATGTGTAAGGCTCTGGAAAGTAGAGTAAGACGTCTACATGTAACTCTATGTGCTAGGAAGCCAGGAGGTTTTAAATCAGGCAGTGACATGATGTGATGTACCTTTTAAAAGAACATTCTCATTTCAAGAGGGAATATAGAGTGCAGGGCAGTGAGAGCAGATGCAAGGAGCCCAGTTGGGAGTCATCACAGGAATCCAAGAGAACGGAAGACTATGCTTGAAATATGGTGGTTGCAGGGTAGATGGAGAGAAGTGGACACATTTTAGATGGATTTTGGAGGTAGAGGTAACTTGTGGATGAACCTGACTTGGGGTGAGGGGAAGAAGGAAAAAAGAAGAATCAAGGATGACACCTAGGTTTGGAGCTTGAGCAACTGTATGGGTGATGATGATGCTTACCAAGAAGGAGAGGATGGGAAGGAACAGAATTGCTCCAGACAATGAGATAGAAGGGGGCGGGTGGAATCAGGGGTCCTGTTTTAGCTATATTAGATTTGAGAGATTTATGAAACTTCTCCAACTAAGTCTAGTCAAAAATATAAAGATGACCAAGATAAGAGTGCCCACCTTCCAAGAACTCACAAGTCTGGTTGGGAGAAGAATTGATACATAAATAAGAAATATAAGAAATACTATAAGGACTTAAAAAAAAAAAAAATTAGAGTATGAGAAAGAAAGAGCTAAGATCCAATGGGTTAGTACACATCTGGGAAGGCTCCAGGGAGTACAGAGGCTCAGTTCAGATTCAAAATATGGATGGGCTTTACTGAGCAGCACTGGAGTGTGGTTACCAGGCAGAGGAGAAAACTTAAGCTGAGACTCTCTAGAAGTGGTTCATGTTCAAGAAAGTTTGAACAGACGGGTATAATTAAGGTTTGGTGTATGTTGGAGGGGATGGTGGGAGAAGACCCTGGAAAAGGTTAGAATTGCATTATTTATTTGTCTTCAAAGGCAAGCTGGGGGAAATGACCTAGATTTAATGGGCGAGATATAGAGGACTTTTAAGCAGAAAAGGGACTTGCTTGGAAATAGGTGTTAAGATCACTCTGATGACAGTGTTTGGCAAGTAGTGGTGATTGATGGCAGAGATGAGGGAAGCCTGAAGTAAAGGATTTTGGAATGAAAATGGGGAGAAGGAGGAGACTATGGAGGTTTAGTGATAGCGTTTGACAATTGATTAGATGTGGGAAGACATCCAAGATAACTCTAAGATTGGGCATGAGTATCTGGAAGAACAGTGGTGCCATGAGCCAAGATAAGGGACCTGTGAGGAGAAACAAATGTCTATGGAACTTCAGAGCCAAGTGGGCATTAGAGATCCCTGAAGTTCATCCTCCCTGCTCACAAGTAAGTGACTGAGGCCCAGAGAGGGGAGTCAACTTACCTAAGGTCACAATGTGCTTTGGGAGGAAATCAGAGATGGAGCCTGGATGTCCTGACCAGTCCAGGGTTCTTTCCACTACACTCCAGAGCCTCCACCTGACCAAATGCACCCCACATCTGTCCCAGTGAGGTTCTGGAAGGCTTCTCTTTTTACTCGGTATAAAATTTGAACTCAAAGATTCTGCATGCTCTGGCCCCTCCACCTCTCCAACCTCATCATACCACACTCCCACTTTTGCATGACAAATCCAGCCCCACTCGCCTTCTTCCTGCTCCCTGAACAAGCCAAGCACATTCCCACCTTAGGGCCTTGGCATTCCATGTTCCCTCTGCCTAGGTTGTGCTCCCTTAGTCTCATGACCACTTCCTTCTTATCCGTAGGTCTCAGCTCAGAAGTCACCTCCTTACAAAGGCCTGCTCTGACCGGTCAACTCCAAGCACCTACCATCTATCCCTCCCTGCCACTGTGCCTGATTCGAGTTTCTTCATGGCAGTTGTAGTTATCTCAAAGCATCTTATTTATCTAATTGATTGCTGATATTCAGTCTCCAGCTGCCAGAATGTATAGCCACCTTAACTACATCCCCAGAACTTGGAAGAGAATTTAGCAGTGTATTTATTGAACAGGTGAAGTGAGGATGGAAAGAAAGAAGGAAGGAGGCAAGGAGGGAGCGAGCTCTCCTTTGGACAGAGGAGGCAGCGCCTACACCAGGGCAGGCTTCCTTTGAGCCCCTACCTCTTCCACCATGAAATCTGATCCCCATGGACTAACTGAGGGTCCAGGCCTGGGGAAAGCCTGGAGTTCATTTTTAGGATAAAGAGAATAAGATCGTCAAATTCTCCAAACAGGCCTGGTCGTCTGGGAACAGAAGCCCCGGAACCTCACGTCTGTCCCGATGTCTGTCTCCCTCCATCCACTCTCTCTTATCTGCTTCTACTTCTCCCCTTAATGCCTACCCTCTTTATTCCCCATGGGCCACCCCCCACCCTACCCCTTATCTGCCACCTCTCCTCCTTCATCCCACTCCCAGCTCCCTTTCATCTCCCCCATCCCCTTACCCCCAGCCCACCCCTACCTGCTTCCTTTCAGCTCTCCAGCCCCTTCTCAGATGCCCCTCACTGCCCCTTATCTGCTCATCCCCTTGCCCACACACAGACTGTTATTTTTTAGCTTCTTGATAGAGGCCCAGAATAAACAGTAACAGCTCAGCGATTTGCATTCCAAGCTCTGACAGACAGACCGAGACAATGATTGGCAGGGCCTCAGAGTCAGGGGAGAGGGCGGCTGCTGGGACTTCAAACACACACCAGGACGCAGGCTTTGGCATCAGCCCAGGTTGCACTCCTACCTCTGGAGCCTGAATCATCCTTCCACCACTGCCTGCAACCTCCCTGAGCCTCATTTATACAACGGGGCTTGAGAACACTGCCCCAAGGATCACTGGAAGACAAGGATAGTGCACGAAAAATGCCAGGCACGTTGTGAAGGCTCTGTGCTCATTCATTATCTCTACAGCCACGCGGGGGTCCCAGGAGTTCTGCCTGGACCCAGCTGACTTTGACTTTCAGGGAATCCCTTGACCCTTTCCACACAGTGAAGCAGCTCTCAAGCCGATACGCACCCCTATTGTCTGCCCGTGATTCTAAATTCCCATGCCAAATGAGCCCAGGACGGCGTCCCCTGACCCCATATGCTTGGTTCCCAGGACAAAGGGTGGAGGTGAGAACTCGGTTTCCTCTAAAGAAATGGGAGAGTCATACTTCTCCCATCAGGACCTCAGGAAATGACTTCAGCAGCCCCCCCACCCCTTGGCCAGCTTTCTGGTGTTAATCATTTTCTCACACCCAAGCACTTTGTCCCCACCTCCTGAGCCCTACTCGCCCTGCCTATAATTAGCGATGTCACCCAGTGTGGCTGTGGAAAACAACGCCAAGAGCCTTTTCACACACCTGCTCCAGGAGGCAGTGGCGGGCCCAGCCCTGGGCTCAGTGCAGAACCAGCTGCTGCCAGCTGGCCCACAGGGGCGACAGGACGGGCTCCCGCGAGGTGCCAGTGCCAACACGCTGCATAACGGAGCAGCTGTTGAGCGCACTTCTGGAGCCGATCTCCAGCCGTTACAGAGAAAGCGCCTTTAGAAACCACCTGCCGCAGCCAGCTGCCTTGCTTTATGGCAGACGAAACTGAGACCCAGAGAGGGGAAACACCTCGCCCGGTGTCACACAGCACTGACCTGCTGCTATGAGAACCCAGGTGTCCCGCCTCTCCAGCCCATGGTTTTGCCTACATTTAAGATAGTGCTCCCCAGTCCGTGGTGATTTTGTCCTCCAGGGGACATTTGGAAAAGTCTAGAGCAGGAGTTCTTAACAAAGGGTCCGTGAGCTTGAATTGAAATTCAAAAAAACATTATTCTTGTGGGGATGTGTTGGTGTGGGTGTGATATATTTATTAAATAATACACAGTATAGTGTCGACTTAGTAAGAGGTCTGTGATTTTCACTTGACTGGCAAAGGGGTCCCTGGAACAAAAAATGGTTAAGAACCCCTGGTCTAGAGACATTTCTGATGGTCTCAAGTGGAGGGGACAGGTGGAAGGTAGAGGTGCTGCTAAACATCCTATAATGCACAAGACAGCTCCCCATGGCAAATATTATCCAGCCCAAAATGTCTGTAGTGCCAAGATTGAGGAACCCTAATTTGAAGCACAACCACAGGAGCCTGTGGCTGTCAGTCACATCAAATGCCCTTTTCACAACTGACCATTAGGCCCTCTTTGGCATTCGATGGAGTTGGGCTACAGAACTGGGACATAGTTTGTTGGCCAACGCTTGCTTCCACGAGGCCCTCATGGCACAATGACTCCTGAGGAAGATAATTCCCAGCATTTCCGTACTCCCATGCTTTTGCTCAAGGAGCGCTTTCTGCCCTGGAGGTTCTTCCTCTGCCTCTCTCTCCATGTGTCAAACCCCACTCATGGGCCACCACCTCTAGGAAGGCATCCATGATTTCTCCTGCTGGGATCCATTTCTCCATCTCTGAACTCCAATAGCACTTGAGCATTACCTCTTCTGACACTTAGAGAAACCTCCTCATGTTACATTTAGGTATCAGTATAATTCAGTGGCTAAGCTTTGATGTCTGAAGCCCTGGGTTCAAATCCCACCTGACCTACTTCCTAGCTGTGCAACTTTGGGTAAATTACTTCACTGCCCTAAGCCTCAGAATTCTTATCTGTAAAATGAGAGTGAGGATGGTAATAGCACCTGCCTCTAAGATTGTTGTGAAAATATCATGAGCTAATCCATGTAAAGTGCTTAACATAATTCCTGCACATTGCTGCTGTGCAGTAAATTTTAGCAATTATCATTATTGTATAAGAATAAGTCTTGCCCTCAACTAGACCACAAGCCCCTCTGTGAAAAGGCCTCTCTACTCCTACCTGATTGCCATTTTACCTAACATATCACCCACCGTGAAAACTACAGTATTTTTTAAAAGAATGAAGGCAGGTGAAAAGAGGCAAGAGCAGTGGTGTCTGAACATCCTAGATCATGGCGATACCTGTGATATGTGATCTCATTCTTACGTGAGTGCCTCGACTCACACTGACAAAGCATGAAAATTCCTGAGGCAGTCACCACCTTGTCTGATCAAGGGGACCCAGACTTTCTCCTAAGGTAAGGGTTTTTCAGCCTCGACATTACTGACAGTTGGTGCCTGATAATTCTTGGTGGTAGGGACTGCCATATACATTCTAAGATGTTTAGCAGCATCCCTGGCCTCTGCCCACTAGTTGCCAGTAGCACTCAACCCCCAGTTTTGACAACCAAAAATGTCCCCAGACATTGTCAACTCTCCCCCAGGCAGGGGCGAATCACCTTGGTTGAAAACCACTGACCCACGAGAACCACTGAACTGCCATACATTCTCAACGGGAGCGAGATCACCCATGGGGGTGAAAATCGGTACTTGGGGTAAGAAAATTCATTTCCTTTTTATGCATAAAGCACAGATATGCATACCGTAGACAAACAGGTATATGGTATATTTGTGATAATAAAAATTCATGGGGGGAGGTGACTAGGAAAAAGAAATATTGCTCGAGGGATGAAAATGGAAAAGATTGAGAAACACTGGTCTAGGTCCTTCGGAGAAAGTTATCAAATTGAATCAAAACAGGTGTTGTTAAAAGCATAATGATAACGACAGTAATATCTGCCAGGCTCTGTGCTACACCCTGCATATTTTTTATCTCAGGGAAGCCATGAACCAGTGCTACAAAGTGAGTGCTTCACATCCTGGGTTTACAGTTGAAGGCCTGAGGCCTAGGATTGTCCTTTTATGGGGACTGGAACACACAGCAACAGAAAGGCAGAGCCAGGACCCAAAGGCAGGTCTTTCTGACCCCCCAAGAGCTTGTGCATGCCCAGTGGATCATCCCAGTGCTGTTGTATTCATCATTCAGTCTTTTCCAAACCGCCCACAAGTACCCCCTTCTTTATGCCTAGGCCTTGCCTTGGGACCACATTTTCTGGGGTTTAAGAAGATAAGAATACCTGATAATCATTGACTAGGTACCAGTATTGCCTCAGGTACGCCTCCTAGCAGCTCTATAACATAGGTGCTGTTATTGTTGACATTCGACAGATGGAGATACTGAGACCTGGAGAGACTGAGTTACGTGCCTCAGGCCACAGAAATGGCAAGGTCGAGCTGGGGCCTGCATCCTGGCCACCCTGTTCCAGGACCTACAGCATGACCACCATGCCATAGGCCTCCCTCCCAACCCCAGGCTCCACACAGATGCCCACAGGGTCCCAAGGACTTTAGAATTCCTCAAAAGAACGTCAACCTATTCTTCTGTCTGCCAAAGGGTGGTCAGGAGCCTTGCCTTATCTCTTCATCCACACCCTGGCCAGGAAGGCAGAGGAAAGCAAGAAGGTGAGAAAGAAATGTAGACAGGGAGCTGGACAGAGGGAAGGAAGAGGGGCTTATGGAGGGGAAAAGGAAAGAGAACAAATGAGGGGAAGGGACAGGAAGAGAGGAAGCCGGGTGGCTAAGGGAGGCTCAGAATGAAGGAAAGAGGAGATAAGGGAAAGGAGGCAGGCACTAGGGACAGGAGCTGCTGGAGATGAGAGGGGGAGGAGGCAGAAGTATTGCTGAGCTATTTTTATGAACCCAAGTGCTGCTGATTTGCATGTTTGGCGTCACTTTGCATATTGAGGTTAGAAGGTCCCAACTCCTCATGTGAGAAGGAATAAGAATTCATTAATGCAGCCTTCTGGAAGGCTCTTCAAACACACTGTGCCCAATCCTTTCCATATGGAGGGAGGCATAAGGAGGAGAGACCCAGCCTATCATTTAGTAAGGATGAAGTGTGTGCTCGGGTAAGTGCAGGTGACCCAGCCTCCTGGGGCCTCATTTTCCCCATCCACAGTAGGCGGGATGGGCTAGGGCAATGGAAAGAGCCCAAATAAGTTTGGTGAATCACTCCATGAATTAATGCATCGAAACAGCTCATACCTCAAAGAGGATGCAGGCAAAGGGAGTTGGAGGAAAGTGATCCACCAGGCACCTCAGACCCTTACCCTTTGTCTTGAATCTTTGGTTGCAAAAGAAAGGAAAAGAAAAAGAAAAAAACCTTCCCAAGCTAGCCTACAAAGAGATAATAATATCTAGTGTTTATGTGTGTCTCACTTGGGCTAAGCATTTTACATACATTATCCACAGGCTATACTATAAAGGAAGTACCCACAGTATTCCCATTTATAGATGAGCAAACTGAGACTCTAATTGGCCAATACCTATAGTCACAGTATTAGGGGCAGAGCTGTGATTTGAACCCAGAGCTCCTGACTCCATAGTCCACCCTCCCAACTCCCACTTTATACAAACCCAACAAACAGGCAAAGGCAGGCAATAAAAGAGAGCTCAGGGTCATGGGGATGGGAATGGGAATGGAGAAATCTCTTGTGGGCCACATACATCCTCTCTCTCTCTCACCTTCTCCCTGTACATCTGTTCGATTTGCTTGAAGCAGATTGGTTTTGGAGGTTGCTCAGGGTTTGGCTTACATGCAGCTTTGATTTGTCATTGTAGGAGCTCAGACCCCAACTCCACATGAGGTTTCAGTTCACGTCCCACCATCAACTAACAGATTTGGTCTTGGGGTCATTCAGTTCCATCTTTCCAGAGAAATGATACTATTTGCCCAGGCTGACCTGTGATACCTCAGAAGTCCACCCCGGGTCCACCTAAAGACAAGGAGTGAGGGTGCAGACTGGATACTTAGAGATCACAGGCATAATCTGAGAGGTAGTGGGGTGGGGGCCAGTGGCAGAGAGGAGCAAAGGTTTGCTATTAGAGACAGTGGCCGCTGTTCAGGGTAGCTTTGCGATGAGGGGGCTACAGTATCTGAGCAGAAGTCCAGCTGAAGGAGAGACACAGGAAGTTCAACAGAAAGTGTAGGTGACTGCCCATATGGGAATACAGGAAGAGAGCAGTCTGGGGTCCTTGCCAGAAAATACCTCCTCTGGCTGCCTGCTGAATACCTGAAGCCTCACCATTAGGGATTCCTATGGAATGTTGTGAAAGTCATCTAACCTCCCTCTGTATGAAGAACATAAAAGACAGACCTAGACGTTTTGGTAATTATTAGGTAATGTACATGAGTGTTGTAGCAGAAACTGCTGGTTATCTCCCCAATAATCACTCTTCTCTTCTTCTATAAACAGATGTCTTATCTGGGCACAGGCCACCCAGCTAGAGACTATCTTTCCCAATCTTCCTTGCAGCTAGCTGTGGCCAAATGCTTGGATTAAGGCCAATGAAATGTGAGCAGAAACCATGGGTCAGGCCCTTCAAAGGGGAGGAGGATGCTCTCCGTTCTCTCGATTCCTCCTCACTGGAATGGCCGCGTGTTGGTGGGAGCTGAGCCAGCCGTCTTAGCCACCAAGATGGAACATGGCAGAGCAACAAGGTGAAAAGGGTCAAATGCCCAGGGCCACAGAGCCCTGGACTACCCAGGCTCACATTGTAACAAGGCCAAGAGGTAAACTTCCTTCTTATAAGGAGCATTTGTTAGCTCTTAGCATTACACTAAGTGTCTTTCCTGGCCTCAGTTAAAGGCATCACTGGTGCTCATTCCCATGTCCCTTGACTAGCACAGCTGGGTGCCCTTCTCAGAGGAGATAGATAGAGACGAGAGGGAGGACTGGGCCTAGGCAGCCTGAGTAACGCTCTGGTCCCAGCTTAGAGCCTCATCCACAATGGCCTCATCTGCCTCTTAAGTGGAGACTTTATTTTCTGATCCCCTAATCAGGATCCCTAATCTGGTAAAGGATTTGGAGGCCTGTGATAGTTAGGCTAAGTGTCACCTTGGCCCACTTGTTTGGTCAAGCAAGCACTGGGCTAATTATAATATAAGGGCATTTCATGGACTTTAATCATTAGTGAGTTGATTGCATCTGTGGCAATCAGCTGAGGAGACTGCCTTCAGCAATGCCTGACAGCTCATTCAGTCAGCTGAAGGCCTTAAAAGAGAAGTGATTTCAGCATTTGGAGAGAGAATTCCCATCTCTGATTCAGAAAGCCAGCATCTCCTGGGGAACTCATCATCAAGGACCTTCACTGGAGTTTCTGGCTTGCAGCCTGCCCTACAGAATTTGGTCTTGTGCAGTCCCACAGTCACATGAGACAATTTTATAAAATCTCACACTATTTACAGATATCTCCTGTCAGTTCTGTTCTACTAAAGAACCCTAATACAAGGCCTTTTGTGGGAACAAGAGGCATTTCACAGGACTTAGTCTGGATGATAAACTGTTGGTATTTATGGGACATTTTGAACAGGTATAAACACCTTTGGAATCTTAGATATCCACATACACTCAAATACCTAAGAAATACAGTGTTTTGTTTAGGGAGAAACCTATACTCACCACAGGCCCAATCCTTCCCTTTTTTGTTTCACTCCCCCAACACATATTAAAGATATTGAGTTTTCCACCTCCAATCAAAATGAATCAAAGTGAAAAGCAGCCTCAAAGGAGAGGCCATGCTGCAAGAGCCCCAACCTAGACTTACCCATGGGTTACCTCGTTCAGTCTTCAGTGGCAGGTTCTCCAACCATCTCCATGCCCCAAGTTGTAAACTAAATATTCACAGTCCCAAGGAAGAAGGAGTATCTGTTTAGCTCGGGTTAGACATGTGCCCACCCTTGGCTTTTCCTAAGAGTAGATGAAGAAGTAACTGGTTCTCCTTGGCCTCCCCTAAGGAAAGGAGGTAGGCACTAGGAATCACTTTCCTATCAAAACCTTCACACATAATGGTGGAGGGTGTATGTCCCACGAAGATTTGGACAATAAGATTGGGAAAAGGGATGAATTCCCAACAGCCAAGAAATAGGCAAATGCCCACTAGACCCACCTCACCCTCTCAAAAACTAAAAGCAAAATCAAATAAACAAGAGCAGAAAAATGAATGAGATACCAGAGAAAAGCTCTGGAACCAAGGGAATTTTCTTTCCTACAGAGATATTATCACCAATGGAATAACCTGATTTTCGAGCAATGCCAATGATTCAGTAAATGAGGAGTCAGCACTGTTAGGAGAACAAGTCACAGAAGAATATCATCAGGATATGACCTCATCATCATCCTCTGGAGAAGAGCCTTGAAAGAGGGTGGTGGTGGTAAATCCCTAGGTGTCAGAGCTAAGGCAAGGAAAGGACTAATAGAGGACAAGATTGGGTACAATGTTCTCTTGTTGCTCCTTTCCTCAGAATTACAATTTCTGACAAGATTCCACAGTGCCCCCTTCTTCTACCTGTATCTAGTATGATGTTGTTTCTCTTATACCACACATGAATGCCACTCAGCTCTAGTTACAGACAAAGAGTTCCATATTTCCTGTCAGAGCCATCTGGGCACCTACTATGCTTCTCAGAACTGCCTCCTAAAAATACCCTTCTCCAGTAACCCCTGTGAATTTAGCAGATAAAGAAAAAAAAAATTAATCTGCCCAGATTGGCTTTCCATCAAGGGATACATTTGTAAAGTGTGATAGAGTAGAAAGGCAGAGGCTTTAGAGACAGACAGACTTGGATTAGAATCATAAAGACAAAATATTTTTATTATTAAAGCTAAGGGATATTACCATATGCTAACTACTGTTCTATTCACTTTATGTGGATTATCACACTTAATCTTCTCAACAACCCTCTCTGTTAGGTAACATTATTATCCCCATTTAATAATAAGAAAACTGAGACATAAATAACTTGGCCAATTTCCCTCACAAGAAACCAGCAGAGCTGGAACTTTGACCCAGCATTCTGACTCCACATCCAAGCTTGCAAACCCTCTGCAAAATGACCTCTGAATAGCAGTTAGTGCCTTCCCCATCTGTCAGATCCCTGACTCAGACCAACTCAGGCATGAGGCAACCAGACAGGTGGGGAAGGGTAGGAAGACACAACTTGCAAAGATGAGGGGATGGAAAGCCAACTGCCTGGTTGTCGTAAGGACAGCCAGATGATATGGAGCACATGGACAGAGGGGGTGGTTTAATCAGCAAATGATATTCAGGGAGAGCCTGTGAGCCAGCAGATACCTCTCCAAACTCCTGGGCTCCCAGCATCATGACTCTGGGCACTGGCAAGAGCCAGACAGGGTGGAAGGCAAGTTGTCAAGGATTCAAGAAAGATTCCAACCCCAGAAAAAATAGAGATAGATAGGGAGAGAGATAATAGATAGATACATGCATATCTAGATAGAAATAGATGATGGATAGATGATGATAGACAAAGAAGGGAGGGAGGGAGGGAGGAGGGAAAGGAAGAAAGGAGGAAAGGAAGAAAGAAAGAAAGAGTACTGGACCAGAATGCCAAAGCAGATGCTTAGTGTGGCAGTTTGATATTTATGAATAAAAAAAAAAAAGAGAAAAATCATGTTTGTAAACTGGTCTGTTCCTCTGGGTATGATACCCTTTGGTTGTATTATATTGATAAAAGATTAGGGCTTTGATTCAACCACATCAGTAGAGTGTGACTCAGGGTTGAGTCCCCACCCCCTTGGTGGGCTGATATAAATGGACACTCACTCAAGAAGAGGCACAGGAAGAGAAAGAGCTCCATAGATGCCAGAGGAGAGAAAGCTCAAACAGCTAAAGCCTGGGCAGAGATGAGCTATTCACCTGATAGTTTGGAGCTGAGGAGAACAAAGCACTTGAGCAGCTGATAATGCCTGGAAGGAAACGAGCCCTATGCCAGACTGATATAGGAAGCCCTAAGGGATGAATCCTATGCCAGCCTACAGCTGAGCTCAGAAGAAGCTGGGCATACGGAGCCTGAGGAAGAAGGAAGGAAAGACTAGGCAGAAATCGCCCACCATCTTGCTTCAACACGTGGCAACCAACTTTGGTGAGAAAGCAGCCTTGAGTTAGACTCTTTAGGGCCTTATAACTGTAAGCTTTTATCCCAACTAAATTCCTTTTATAAAAGCTAACAGATTTCTGGGACTTTGCATCAGCACACATTTGGCTGACTAATACACTTAGCCAGGAACAGAACCATCTATGGGGAGTTGGGCACGTGACTGGCATGGGCTGGTGCCGAATCACCAAGTACCATACCCCTGACAGAGAGTGAGCTGAGGGTACAGATGCATACCTGCCCTAGTCAGGATGGCCTCTGAAACTTGGACTGGCTTGCGCCTCCTGGCAGGGGCATGGATGACTCAAGCCAAGTAGAGCTCAGCCGGTGTGAGATTCCACCTTCCTGCCCCTTCCCACTTCTGCGCTCAGTCAGCGTGGGGCTCCTACACAGCCCCCCGCCTTACAGATGATCATCACCATCAGCATTAGCTTTCATTGAGCCTTTACTTTGTGCCAGACATGGTTCAAAGCACGCGCCATCTGTTTTTTCATCTGACCATCACCATAGACATTTTAAGGATGGAGGTGACTGGCCAGGCACCTCCGGTGCTTTACTGTGTGGGCAAATTACAGTGTGGGTAAGTGGTATGTCATTCAAGGTTCTTGGATTGCAAACCCCTTACCTCACCCCCCGCCCCATCTCTTTCCTTTCCACAGAGTCCTTGGAGGCCCCATGTTTCAGATAGGGAAGGGGAAAAATGGCCCCACCCCTTTCGGACTTTGAGAAAGTGAAAAAAAAACTCTTATTGTGTTAAGCCTCGGAGGAGTCAGGGTTAATTTTTTAAAGCAGCCTTGCCTGACTCAGAGACCTCAGAGGTTTATTAGGAGAATCAAGCTGATGCATGTAAAGGACCTATAATCTTGCTCGATACGTAGTATACGAGCTCCATAAATGTCAGCCGTTGTTAACATCACTCCTCGATCGATCGATTCCTGAATCGGAACTGAGTGGGCTTGAGGCCTTACGGATGTTGGCATTTATTGTCCCCGCATGGATATCCACTCAGCTCCTGTTAATAACAGCACAGAGCTGGGGCTGCAAATGCTTCATATTTGCACAGGGTTTTACGCGTTTCTTGAGTATAATTCGAGCACCTCAGACTCTCAGAGCCGGGGAAGCTTTTAAAGGTCATCTTGCCTGGCGCCCACCTGGGGCTTCACTCCCGGTGCCAACATTCTTACCGAGGTTGCCTTTAGCCCCATATGAACACCCAAGGGGCACATCTGAGAGCTCTTGCTGCCGGAAAGTTCTCCCTTATGGTTGTCTGAATCTAACTATCTCCAGGAATCCCTTCCCTGACCAGTATACTTGCCCAGCCCATCCATCCTCAGTCTACCCAAACACATGGGCCCATTCATCCAATTCATTCAGCAAAGAGAATCTGAGCTTTTACCCTGTGCCTGGCCCCACTGCTTACTTACCCTCTCTGAGCTTCCAATGCCTTATCTACAAAACCAGAGTAATAAATAGCACCAACTTCACAGAGTTGTTGTGAGGATGAAATAAAGGAATGTACACAGGGTCCATATCACAGTGCCTGGCACATAGTGAGTGCTCAATAAAAAACTAGTTTTCATTGTTACTGTTGTGGTTGCAGTAGATTTGGATAAATAGAAGTTGAGTGAGTTTAAGTCTGATAAGTACTGCCAAAGAGAAAGTAGGGGGTGCTGCAGAAACATGGGATGTATTTGAGTTGGGTTTGATTATTCCATCTTTTCCCAGTGAAAATACAGTTGATTATCAGGAGAGCCTCAGAAAGGCCTGGAAAACCAAGCAGAGAAAGCCACAGTAGATACGTTACAGGGTTTTTCCCCTTGGGAGGCTCCTAACTGCAGGGGCTGGCGCCAGTTGTGGAGGTGGCAGTAGAACGGGAGTCGGTTGCACCAGAAGCCAGGAGAATAAGGAGCAGTTCTGATTGCAAACGGTGAACCAGGAGCAGGATGCCCTGGTACCCAGGACCTGCTTTTATGTAGCACAGAGCAGCCCTAGCAGCTTAAAGGAACTGGGCGGGGTGAGCACAATGCATAGACAGCAATGGCTTGTGTGACATTAAACCTCACTGACAAGGAACTAAGCCCAGCTGAGGGATACAGAACAACCAGAGAGACAGAAGCCAGGGATTTTGTTTCAATGATCAAGAGCAAAAAACTCTTTTTCCCTCTAAGGAGCTAAATTGCTAAGTGGAATTTCCCGGCCCCCACCAGAAAGCAAGGACCTGAATAGATTAAGGGGAAAGTAGAAGGAGGACAATAAAGTCTATGCATCAGGCCGTCCTGACCAGAAACTGGTACTGCTTTCCAGTTGGCAACTCTTGCCAACATTCGGGCACAGGGCCAGTCCCCGTTAGCCAATTGCCATGGCAGACACTGACAATCGCCACCAAGTAACACGGTGCCTCCACTACCAGGCTTTTCTCGGGAAAAGCCACAACCCTAACTTGATTCCCAACTCCCTTGTGTAGATTCTGTGTGACCTGGAGCAAGTCATATCACCTCTCAGAGCCTCAAGTTTTCTCATCTGCAAAGTGGAGCCAATAATAATGATCTGACAAGGTTCTAAGGAAAAGTAACTGAAATGAACTTATATTTAAAAGGCTTACACAGTGCTAAGCCCATTGTAAGCACTCAAATAAAAAATAAAATTAAAAAAGGCAGCGATTAAAATCTCCAGCCATCATCGGAATGTGGCAGGCTGCAGAAGTTGTGCTCCCTCAAAAGGAAACAAGGAAAAAATAAATAAAATAAAATAAAACAAGGGATCCAGCTATGTCACCACCACCCCTTGGGAGAATGACAAAGACTTAGCTTTACTTCTCTCCATGTTTTAGGTCCATAGACTTAAGACTCCTCCCACAAATTACTTCCATGTTCCCTTTATCACAACAGTATCAGAGGCTGGTTTGAAAAAAAAAACAGCTACCAAATAGGTGGGTTGCAAAGTGGCTGAAAGACACAGTGGCAGATCCCCTTGCTTCCTGAGGGAACAAAGGGTATGGGGAGTAAAACACTGGGGCAGGGGGGGGGGGGGGGTAGGTGTTGCTGGGCTCCTGTGAATGTTCTTAAAGACCAAGAAGAGAAAGCGTGCAGCATCTCAGCTGACATTTGCAAAGAGAGCTAAATTGAGAGGTGTCACCTTCGCCAGCAAGGTCAGAGGACTCGTGCCTGCTAACCAAGAGAGGTGGGAATTGCAGACAGCAAACAAAATTGCACTGCCACTTGGAAACCTGCCAACTGCTACAATCAGGGTAAAAATAATTGGAGAAGTAAGTCAGGTGTGAATCAGCTGCCCTGGCACTGAGCAGAGGGATGGAACACTCTTATCTATCCCTGCCTCTTCCTGGGCCTCCTCCTGCCCTGATTTTCTAGAACATGGTTTCTGTCCAGTGCTCTTCTGGTTTCCAGCCACCCTGTCCCCTTTCCTTGGCTTCTCGTTGCTTTCCCACACGTGCCCTAGGACTCAGTCCCTGGCACCTGCTTCTCTCCTCTTTCCTGGAGAGTTCATCTTTTCTCAGGATTCATCTCCTCCCACCCCAGCTTCACTGCTGCTAACCACTAGGCTAGAACCTCCAAGCCCTGCCTGCCCAAGTTTTCCACAGTCCACAGGCCACCTTCCTTTGCATACTCTTGGATATGCCAGTCATTCGTTGGCTTATTCTATCAACAAAGATCTACTGAGTATCTACCACATGTCAGGAACTCAACTAGGTGCTAGGGATAGAGAAGTGAAACATACGTGCTGTTGGGCATTCTGTTGTAAAGAAAGACATTTTAAATAAATTTTTAGAAATTAGAAAGTATAAAAGATGTTATGAAGAATTTAACATGGCCTAAGATGGGGGAAATTGAGGGTGAGGAAGGAAAAGAACACTATTTTTCATAAAGGAAGACCACTCTGAGTCAATGACACGGAATCAAAGACCCAAAGGGTGAGCAGGAGCTAAGTGGGCAAAGAGTGGGGAAAGGAACATTCCAGAAAGATGAAATAGCATAAAAAATTCTCTCAACAATCTCTTTACAAAATAATGTGACTGTGGGGGACATCAAATGGAAAGTCTCCAATTTGTTGATTATTGGGCAGATGTTAAAAGCAGAAAGATAGAGGCACCATGATAAAAGGAATCCTTTAGTCAGACATCCAAATAATCACCTAAATTGTCCCAACCCTGACATTTATCACCAACTCTTTCCTTGGAGGTATGTAAGTAGGAAAATAATGAGGAGAAAGTAATTTTGTAATTACCCTGCATGAATTATGACTCGAGAGGCTATTTCCAGGGGGTACTTTAGAGTAATTTAGTTCAGCATTATCAAAGTTTAATTTAGTACAACATTATCGGTACAGAGAAGCTCTGGAACCAGACTCACAAGGACGGGATTTTCATCCTGGCATTCCTAGCTGTCTGACTGTGGATCCTAACCTTGTTAAGCTTTGGTTACCTTCTTTGTGATACAGGAGTAATTCCTGCTTTACCTAATTCTCGGGAGCACTGGGAGAATCTAATAAAACAATGAATGAGAAAATGCTTTGCAAACTGTAAAGCACTGGTCATGGGAGATCATTCTTCCGTGCCTTTCACTGAGGTTCAGGGGTCCATTGGGTTGCAACTGACCAAATAAAACCTAACTCAAACTGTTTTAAAGAAGAAAAAATGTTACTGGGCACTTAACTAAAAAATCTAGCATTAACTAGCTTCAGGTACAGTTGGATCTAGGGGCTCAAAAGATACCATCTGTACCCACGTGTCTCTCCATCTTTTAGATCTTTTCTCTGTGCCTGGCTTCCTCCTTAGGCTCCTCATTGTGGCCTAGACCTATACCCTCCCAGGTTCAAATACAGCAGGAAAGAGAGAATGTCTCTCTCGAGATGAAAGTCCTGAACCTGATTCTCACTGGCGCTCATTGGTTATGTGACCATCCCTTTTCTGATCACTGTGTAAAAGGGAATGTGAAGGCTTGAGGAGTCACATGCCCAACCCTCAAGCATGAAGCACATGGCAGAAAGTGGTGGAAGGATGGATCCCTAGAGAAACCAAGAGGAGGATGAAAGGAATGTGGGCAGCAGAAACAGCAGATGTCCACACCATCCCTATATCCTAAATCCTTTCACAGGGACTCTGGGTCAGTCTTCAGTGTCTCAGAGTCAGGGGTAACCGGAGGCTGGCACGGTCCCAGACTCGAGATCGGTACACAACCCTGCTTAAGAATCAAGTCCACAAAGGCACATAGTATTAAGCCTTCTAAGCCCCCAGCGTCCAACCCATTCTCAAACATCTAGTCTTTCCTTTCAGATGGAGCACGCTCCTTTCAGTCCCAGGCTGGGCCCTGCTTGGCTGTTAACCATGACCTCTGAGCACCAGTGTTGTGAGATTCATCTACTTCTCCTACAATCTTGATTCCACCCGTTAATCAAGAATTCTACGTCTTTTCTGGCCCTGGCTTCTCTCCTGCTCTGCAGCTTTTGTCTTGCAAGTATCAGACCATGTAAAAGATGCAGTGGGTGTTTGGAGGATAATGGAGAAAACTTCACAGAGGAGAATTGAACTATGTCTTAAGTAATGATTAGGAGTTTGCTACCAGAGTGAGGGAAGGTCATTCCAGGCAATCTTGGGATCCAAAACATTTGCATCTCTCTCTGGAAGAAATAAAACTCTTTTCTCAACCCAGAAGTTTCAAACTAGCAGCCCGCAGACAGATCAAGCTGACAGATGTGTTATAATTGGCCTACATAGCATTTTGTAAAAATTTAAATTAGTTGCCAATGTTTAAAAATGGTGATTCTTTTTTTACATAAAGTTCTGGATTTCCAGTTGCTCTTGAAAAAATCAGGAGCTCTGGCAACCCTGGACCTGAGTTCCCTCTGGGGCAAAAATCAACCAGGTTGACTAGCACCTCCCCTCTTGAAACAGGGCAGGGGCCCTACGAATAGCCAACCTCTTTGTTCTCCTGTTAGCCACTTGGCCCCTGTTGCCATTGGAGTTTATGACCCTGTCTCAACCCAAACAACTAACCATTTACCCTTCAGACCATCTTCAGCAATTATATTATATTATGATGTGCTAGGATATATGATTTTATTTTTAACAAGCTAATCTGTTTACATTACACCCTTATTTTAAAATCCATAATGTTTCTCCAACTCAACAGAACACAGTCTAAACACTCAGTACAGTCTGGGTCGACCTCAAACCCTGCCCCCCCCACTACCTTATCCTCCAATTCCTCAGCCCCCAAACCCTCTTTGCTGAATGTTTGCCGTTTCCTAACCCCATCCTTCCCTATGGCAGCTCACCCTCCACTCTCTCACCCGTGCTGTCCCACCCCAGCCGCTCTCACTGGTCAAACTTCCCTCGGCCTTCAACGTTCATTTCAGGGGTCACCTTCTCTGTATGGACCACCCCCCCACCCTCGACTCTTCTAGGTAAAACTGTCACTCCTTTCTCAAGGCTCCGGCAATGGCTCCATATTCCTACCTCAGTTTCAGCACCTGCCATGCTTCTCTCTAATTATCTGTTTACACGTCTGCCTCCTCCACACCCACCCCAGACTGAGATCCTTGAAAGCAGCAACAGTGACTGATTCATCTTTGTATATTCAGTGCCTTTCTATATACCTTGGCAGATACCAGATACTCAATAAATTCTTGTTAAATGAATGGGGAAAGGAACAAACACGCAGGGAACAAATTGGCATGTGTTCATGGAATGTCACACCTCAGCAATTGTAATGAAATAAATCCTTCCCACTGAAGCTCTTCTGTCTACTTTGGCCACAAGGAATTCTTCAACTTCTCTGGATCCCTGTAAAAAGAGTGGTTTAAAGATAGATCCTTGATGGGTTATTAGAGGAAGCTGGAAGAAGGTTCTATCCCTTGGATATTGAGAGATGCAGAATTACAAAGCCTGAAAAGGCCTCAGTGCTGGTCTGGTCCTTCTAGCTCCTGGAAGCTTACAGACACCAAATCCCTTGAAGCTATGGGCTCAAGTCCCAGCATCAACTCTGGTCCAGGCAGAGAACAACTCTGTGGCTGCCACGCCCCAGGAAGAGGGTCTGGGATAAGTTATTATTTTCACACTCAGCTCTAGCCACACTTAACCTACTTGCTGTTCCTTGAATATACCAAGCACACTCCTGCCCTAGGGCCTTTGCACCTCCCATTCCCTCTGCCTGGAATTTGCTTCCCCTTTACATGTTTCACTCCCTTACTTTATTCAGACCCAAGATTATATTTAATCTTCTCAGAGAAGCCTTCTCTGAACACAAACGTAAAATGACAAACATGTACCCTACCTTTTGCCACTCTCTATCCTTTTTACTCTTTTATTCTTCCTTCCTTTAAGGAAGAACTGCATAAACCAGTTCTCTCTCTCTCTCTCTCTCTCTCTCTCTCTCTCTCTCTCTCTCTCTTCCCCTCCCCTGCCCCCCATCTCTTATCTTTTTCTCTGCTAGGCTTTCATTCTCTTCTACCAAGACAGACTTTCTCCACATGAAAAAAAAAAAAAAAAAGCATAAGTTACATCCTTCAAAGTCATAACCTAAGTGAGAAGGGATCTTTCCCACCAGCCCCAGTGAGAATAATATCAGAGAAATAATCTATTGGCCTAACTCAGGTCACATGCCCAGCCCTGAGCCATTACCACAGAGAGAGAATACATATTCTAATTGGTCAGGTCTGGGCCCTGTCCCAAGATTGGCTGGCTCTGATGGGACCTCTTGGTTTGGCTCAGATCCCAAGCCTATTCCCCAACCTGCTGCTGAGGCCAGAGGAAGAATTGCTTGGCTGCCCAGACCTAGGTCAAATGCAAACTTGCAGCTGTGGATGGAACAAGCTCCATTGAGCCATGTGGTTAACAATGGGTAAGAGGAAAATCAAGGTGCAGCTGCTCTCCAAGATGAAAGGAGATAAATGGCTATTGGGCAGACAAGTATATTGGACATCAGATTACGGCTTCACAGTTCCCACAGCACTTGCTCTCATCCTTTGTTTACCTGCACTGAATCCATACACCCATCCCAGGTATCATTACTCCTGCAGTGACATTCAAATCTTCAACAACCAGCATGGCGTGGGCTCTGGTCAAGGAGAATGGACCCCAGCCACAAAACACTGGGATGGCCACACAGATGAACATCAGTGGAAGGGTGGCTTGATTGTCCCTGTTTTACAGGTGAAGATGCTGAAGCCAAGAGAGATGTTTAAACTTGTGCCCAGTCACATGGAGAATTGGTGACAAAATCTCAAGACACCTGACACCAACTCAGGCATCTTTCCACTCTCCTAAATTACCCACTGTCCTCAGCCATCAGGAAGTGAAGGAAGGCAGAGTGGAAGAAACCAGAGAAGAGGTGCTGTGATCCCAGCCGCTTGGAGAAAGAAGCCAGCATTGCGGCGGCACGTAAGGAGGGCTGCTTAGTCAGTGCCACAAAAACCTGGAAAGCAGCGCCTGCCAGAGGGATAGGAAGCAGCTGATGGGGTGGGAGTTTGCCGCCAGGATGGCAGATGCCAGGAGGTTTGCAGCTATTCTGGGATGCTGGGAGCGGCTGCTCCACTACCCTGGCCCCACCTGCTCCCACTTCCTCAGGGTAGAACAGAGCCCCCACCCTATCTCCTGCTCCTTATTGCTGTGGAGTCTGAAACCTGAGACTTCACAGTCAAGCCGCCAGGATGACGGAAATCAGCTCCTTAAAGAAAAGAAAATGATTTATCACCTCCAGTCATGCTAAATGCTTAGTCATTATCCTTACTAGAACTCAGCATACCTAAGAACTCATCTGGTCCAAGTGCTCCATTGTATGGATGAAGAAACTGAGTTCCAGGGCTTGGCTCTGATTTGTTCCAAGGTCCCACAGCCAATTTGAGGGAGAACTGGGCATTGCCTGTTTCTCAACTCAGGACTCCATCACCTGGGCTGCCTAGGATTGGGAGACCATCTGCTTCTCACTCTTGGGAGACCAGCCTTGCTCTTCATGGAGCCTGTTGAGCTTGGCCTTCCTTGGCTAGATCTGCTTTTGCTCTTCACACCCGTATGCCCCCCGCCCCCGGCATAGGCCACGCTGCAGCTGCAGGCATGGATTCCTGCTACAGCCCCCTTCCCTGCCTTTAAACACAGTTCTGAGGCCCACACACACAGTTCTGGTCCCCCCTCTCTTTTCTAGATTCAGAGTCCAAGCCAGACCAAAGCGTCCAGGCCCTAGACCTCCACTGTGGCAGGTTGTTCTTAGGTCTCTGAGCCAAAGGTACCTCCCAGGCAGAAGCCCCATGGCCCCAATGACCCTCCTGGAGAGGAGAAAAATAAAAGAATGGGTAAGAGAAAAATTCCTTCTCTTCTGCTCATAAGAAATCCCAACCTCCTTTCCATTCCACCCACCTTCTCAGCCTGGGTCAACAACGAGGAGTGTTTCACGTGGCTCTGTCAGGCCCTTCAGGTCCAACTCTGAGATTAGGGCCACAGGCTCTGGACATACCAGACATACCAGAGTTAGATTCCAGCTCTGCCACTGACCCGGTGCGACTTGGGCAATCCAACTCACCTACCTGTTTTCTCGTCTGTAAAATGGGGATAATGGTAGCATCACCCTCAAAGGGCAGTGAGGCTTTAATGAGAGAATGGACTTGGCCCGTGCCCGGGAGAGTCAGAGCTCAGTGCTTTTCAGCGGTAGGATGATGACAGTGCCTCTGCAGCACGGAGTGAGGGCGAATGTCACTGCAGTCACTACTACCTTCCCTGCTCCTCTCAGCCCTTCCAATTATTCTGAATTGGAGTTAGTATTGTCTCCTCAGCTAAAACCCTAAGCTCCTCTCAGACAAAAAGACAATGACTTTTCTTCTTCCCCTAGCAATGCAAAGCCCAGGACTAGGCGCATAGGAGGTGCTGGGAAATTTAGTAATTGAGTGAGTGAATGCCTGCTCAATGTCTTTCATGGGAATGGAGGAAAGCCATCTTGAGAATTTCTGTATCTGTTTTATCTCTTGTAACTAGGATTCTAGAGGCTTCAACACATCCCCGTCCCAGGGCACATCCATGAGATCCTGGAGCCAGACCTAAAAACCTGTCATGCAAGAGACCTCAGCATATTTAGTTTATTACCCAACGGAGGAGAAATTAACATCACCTTTATATAGCACCTAATAACATGAAATGCACTTAGCAACTCGCTGAAAGAGGAGGAGCCTTTTTTTCTTCATTTCCGTAGAGGGAATCTGAGGTTCAGAGGGGTTAGGACACTAACCCAGGCTCACACAGCTGGTAAAGAAGAGCCTAGGGGTTTGGGCTCAGTGCTGCTGGCCCTAGAACTGGAGTTCTGCCCTCCCCACCAGGTGCCACGTAGAGAAGCCACGTTAGCATCGCTCCTAGTTGGCCTCAGGTGGGCTCGGCAACACCCTCCCCCTTAACCATGCAGGAGCTGCTTTGTTCAGAGCAGGTTTCTCCAATGCCAACTCCTTTGGGATATTTAAGAAAACCCAACATGGTTCCAAAAGACCATTCCTGTAACCAGCATTCAGGGACACTTGCTGCCCAGACTCTCTCATCTCACCTGTTCAGGCTCTCTTCTCCCTCTGGGCCCAAAGCCTGGGCCAGACCTGGGACAGGGAAGATGTGCCTGGGAAGGCAGTTCCCCTCACCACCATTTCCAAAATATGACGAGCCTCCACTCCACTTTACCATTTCTGCTGGAATGTTCTGGGCAGAGGCCAGGTGACTCATTCACCCCATTTAACCAACAGGGGAGACTGAAGTTCAAAGAGACAATGACATGGGCTGGGAAGAGGCTTGGGCTTTGGGAGGAGAACGGCCAGGCTACCGCCTTCCTCTGTCCCTGTGGAGTGGCACAACTTTTAGCAAGTGACTTAATTTCTTTGCGCCTTGATTTCCCCCAAGTGGAGTTATTATACTTATGTCTCCAGTTATGGCAAGGATTCTAAAAGATGGCATGTGTAGAGCACTGAACACAGAGCGAGTGTTTCATGAGTGACAGCCAAAAGCTCTTCCACATACTAACTGTGTTACCTTCAGCAAATTACCTAATTTATCTGGGCCTCGGTTTCATTTAATCTGTAAAAGGATGGCTAAAAAAATAAAAAGGGAAAGGAAGCACCTCCTTCCTAGGGCTGCCATCAAGATGAGATAAGATAATCCATGTAATGTACTTAGCCTTGCGCCTGGTACAAAGTAGGTGCTCAATATATGTTGGCTCTGAGTTGACATCCCCAGGGGCAGAGAACCAGGAAATGACAGAGCTGGAGCTCCTGCCAAGGTCATCTGGCTCTGATCAAGGTCGTCTGGCTCTAATCCAGCAGCCCCTGGGCAAGAGTAATATTGGTGAGGAAAAGAAGAAATTCGCATTGGTGGCCTAGCTGGCACAGGTGGGAATAAATCACTCCAAACGGGGCCGTTTTTTTGTGCATAATCCAAGAGATAGACAGAGCACCCTTATCCATGTGAACAGGTAAGAGAGACAGAGAGAAGGGCACAGGACCCAAAAAGGGCATGAGCACATCACAGTTCCAGGGTACGTCCAGGTGAAGCTCTGCCCGACAAAACTTATTGAGGATCATCCTATAAGCAGGTCTTGCTTCTCCTGACCTGAGAAGGAATCTGGCAGCTTTTCCAATTCCTCCCTTCTTCCTTGAACACTGCTGCTCTTGTTTTCCAGAAGATCCCAGGGCAAGAGCTAGACTCCCTCCCACCATCCTCTTCCCAGAATCCCAAGGATGCCTGGGAGAATGCAGCTACCCTGAATGAATGGGTCAGCGGGATGATTCCAAGCCAGTGGCTGGTGAGAGGAGCAGCTCAGTGGTCTGGCTGTGGAGCATCTGCACAGCTCAGGGACTCTGGACAGCATCAGAAACACAAATGGAAAAGAACTTGGAAGGGCTCAGCCTCAGCTGGATCCCACAAGGAAATGAATATATACAGAGCCAGACAGGAAGGGGTGATGATCTTCAAAGTCAATGAGCTTATGGAGAACTTGGCCTCTCAAGACAAGAGTGGGATCACCATACAAACACTCAGCGCTCAGCTAATGCAAGTCTTCCTCAGGGAGGTCTCCCCCTACCAGTTCATTTTAGGGTAGAGCCCTGCTTTTGCCTCCCCGTACCATCCTGTATTCTCCCTTGGAAGCTCTCTGTATCTACACAATTATTTAAGATCTCCTGCATCCCTGAGGATGGACCTTGTCGATTTTGTTCATTGCTGCATCTTCAATGCCCAGCATGGCACCTAGTGCATAGTAGATGCTCAGTAAGCATCTGATGATCAACATAAGGGAAGGTTTGTTTTTCCCATTGGGTAGGCCTCTAGTGAGATTCATGACCAGTTGCTCCCATGCCCCTTCATTAGAGATCAAACACTCAGCCTTCAAATCCATCAAATCCATCAAATCCAGGTTCCACCTCTTATTAGCAGTGAAATCTCAGGCAAATTGCTACCTCTGTGCCCTGATTGGTTTGTCTTCACAGCACTTATCATTGCCTGACATATACGTGTTTGCTTGTGTGTTTATCATCTGCCTCCTCCAACCAGAAGGTGAACAGCAAAAGAGCAGAGACTTTGTTTTGGTCACTGCCAACAGAAGGGACAGTCAAAAATATCTAACAACCAGGCGTTCTGGGCACTGACCAATCAGAATGGATATTGACCCATATGCCATACAGGTATATATCGATTGCATATCAGACCTGACTGTACTCTGGTACCTAGGGAAGGGACTGGTATATATATATGTGCTCAATAAATATTTGTTAAATAAGTGGCTGATTTTCAATCACACTGTCTGTAAAATGGCACATTGCAGCTACTCAGCATATACTGGTTCCTTTCTGCCCCCAGGCTTAGCTCCTCTGCTCACCCACGGAAGCCATCCCTTTCCTCTAGCCCCCCCAGTCTCTCTCTCTAACCAGGGAAAATCTTATTTTGCTCAACAGGACCTCAAAACCATTGGCTTCTGCTGTTTCTACCTCCCACCATGCTGGAAAGTGAGTGTCAATTTAGATCTATTATTTCATCCCCTACCAGCCACTTCTAGCAACATCCAGAAGCGTTTCTTAAAATTTCCATGAGTGTTCAACGATAGTATCCCTATATACACATTTAATATCAGCACAGGACTGTCCCAGCCACTGAGATTTTATATTCTTCCAGAGAAGGGAGCCCATCAGCCAGTACGGCTGGCCTGATCTTTATGAGTAAGTTCACTCATTCATATAACCAATACTTGTGACATTTTCATAGTTAAGGTATACTAGACATTGGAGAAAAATATAAATAAAGTACTGTACCTGCTCACAGGTCGTTTACAGCCTAGCAATGAAGAGAGGTAAACAATTATGTTAAGGACACCTGAGCAGAGAAAGACATTTGAGATGGCAGAGAGTTGCAATCCCTAATAAATTTTTGTGTGCTTTCTCATTTTAATAAAATTAACTTCAGAGAAGCACACCTAATAAGACTTGGCACCTCTGGTTTTATATCAGTGGGGACACCTCGGCCCCTTGTGGCTGCGTGGGCCTGGCAGGGCAGCAGCAGTGACCCCAGGGAAGACTGGGCCAAGAGAGCCTGAGTGACGAAAGAGGAGAAACAGTTCCCATTTCCCGTCTGGCCTTGCCTCTTCTGCTTGTTTCCCTCCTTCCGAGGGGGAACCAGGGCTGAGCAGAGGACAGCAGCCAACTGTCAATCACACTATATATAAATTCATCTTATCTTGGGGCATGTGATCATGAGATGTTACTATTTTTGCCTCCAATGTAGCCACATCTACCCTCCATGGCGCCCTCCCTCCTGTGCACACACACGCAAACACATATACACAACTTCTGAAATGGTCAGCAACGATGCAGAATGTCCATGTCCAAATACAAAGGGGTGACGTAAAGGCTCACCAGCGCAGGGGCAGGAAACAGATAGCAAAAAAGCTCAGAAACTGGGCCAGGGACCCAGAAACCAAGGAGCAGGGGGAAAATGTGAGCTGCTCCCGAGTAAAATGGATGGGCTGGGGTTATTGCCTAAAGAACAAGTGCTATCCTGTGAGATGTGGCTCTCTCCTCACCTCCACCAACCTCCCCGAAAACGGTAATCATAACACCTAAGGTTTACTGAGAGATGACTACGTGCCAGGTACAGTGCTAAGCATTCTGCGTGGCTCATTCAACTTTTACAACCACCCTATGTCAGTTATTTTATTACTATTGTTATTATTATTATCCCAAAGCCCTTGCTCACAGCCATTATGTTACATAGCTTCCCTCTATGTAATATTTTGCCTTCCAGATTGAATCGAGATTTTAGAGTCAAAACAGAAAGCATTCAATTCACTTTTGTACGAGATTAATAATAATAGTAATAGTAATCACTGAAGCATTGAGCATTTTTAAAGAACCAGTTTCTATGTGTATTGCCTCTTTCAAAATTGCCCAGTGGCCTTGTAACTAGCAGAGCTATTATATGGGTATGACAGTAGTTGAAAGGGAAAGTCTAAGGGCATGTATATTACTAGAAGGAAAGCTTAAAACTGTAGCATGGACTGTATAGCATAGTGAAGCCTCATGTGAAATACAAATATGGGTGATATTGCATATATAAGACTGATTTTACAAAATATAAATACAAATAAACTAGAGAGATGGAAACAGAATAACAGTTATATACAGCAGGGGAAGCGTAGAAAGATTGAGAGGTGATGAGATTTTTCTGTCTGTCTGTTTTTTGTCTTTTATTAGTAGTAGTAGTATTGGAATAATGAAAATGCTCTAATAATGATTGAAGTGATGAATGCACAATTATGTGATTATACCAAATACTCTTGATTGACACTTTGGATGGATTTATGCTTTATTAATAGGTATCAATAAAACTGATTTGTTTTTTAAAAATTTCCCAGTGGCCCTAGGAGATATGTACTAATTTCATGCCCATTTTAGAGATGGGCACAATGAGGATAAGTAATAGCCTAAGACCACATAGCAGTGAGCAGAGGGATAAGTAGGAGCTGATGTCTGCTCTGCCTTATTCATTGAACATGATTCTCCAAGCCTTGCAGGAGCAGCACTGCCCATCCAGGTGGCACAGTTGACAATGTTCTGCTTGGTGTATCTTGTATATTTAATATGGTGTTTGCATAGCACGCTCTGTTGCCGGGCATTCATGTTATTTCCATCTTTTTCATTAGCCTAAATATTCCTGCTATGAATATTTTTGTATGCACTAATTTCTTATAAATACCAAATCAAAGGGAAGAGCCATTTCCTTTTGTTTGGGCCCTAAGCCAGTCCTGTGCCTCCAGCCAGTCCCGCTTACCCAGAACATGCAATTTTGCAGATGTTTTTATTGTTGCTGATTTAACATATTACTACAAATTGGCTCTTATTTTCATGCATTGAATTGCTAGGGAGACCATCATTCTTCCACATGATGTTTGTATTCGTTTTCCATTTCTGTGTGACAAATTACTACAAGCTTCGTGGCTTAAAGCAATATCCATTTATTAGCTCACAGGTCTGTAGATCAAAGTATAGGCTCAGCATAACTGGATCCTCTACCAAGGGTATCCTGAGGCTGAAATCAAAGTATTAGTATTTGCCAGTTGTATTTTCATCTGGACCTCAGGGTAAGGCAGTTGAGTGATTTTCAGTTTGCAATATATTTTTTAATCTATCAGTTAGGTAAATCTGCCGTCGTTACTTTTGAGTATTTCTTATTACCAACAACACCATCATTGTCGTCATCATCATCTCTTTATTAACATCAGCTGTGCCTAGTTGCTCATTTCCCAACCCCCCATGGACTTCACTACTAGTTCATACTGTTCTGCTAAATACTTCATTAATTTATTATGATTTAGAAAAGAGAGTCGTCTTTCCTGTTTTTAGACTTAACCAGCACTAAAGAGATTCATTTTTCATTTCTCCATATCTTCAGTCTACTAAGGTTCTGTAATTTTCCTTAAATAAACTATGGTCCAAGCTTAATGGCAAAGCCCCAGGATGTGTTTATCAATTGCAATGAATGTGCCACACTATGAGGGATGTTTATGTGGGAGGGTGTGGGAGGTATGGGAAATGGGGCATATGGGAATCCCTATATTTTTTATGTCACATTTATGTAATCTAAGTATCTTTTAAAAAATAAAAATTTTAATTTAAATTAATTTTCATATATTTAAAAGTTTTCTGTCATCATGACTAATTTACCAAGTATGTCAGGGAATCAAAATAATTAAAATGACTTTTTAATTCATTTGTATTCTGCAAGTCTTTGATTGATTTCTGTGTATTTTCCCAGTAGAGTAAACCCTTGATATTCATGAACAGTCGCAGTTTCAAAAATTTGCAAGAGACCCTGAAAGGTCATGATATGTAATGATTTATCCTTTTGTTGGGGTTCAAAACTGAATCATTGCCACTGCAAGACTGCTGTGTCAGAGAAACTCACTTTGCTAAGGGGAACAGCCAACTACCCGGCACAGGTATCTCAACACGGATTTGTTATCTACATATGTAATAACACTCATGAAGTGATACTAGTTTCATTCCTCTGTGTAAAAAAACAAAAAAACAAGAAAAACAAAAAATACAAAAAAATTTTAAAAAGCTTTCTAGTAATCAACTGCTAGTGCCAGAGGTAAAAGGGAAGACATCTAGGCCATCAACTTTAGTTTCCTAGTCTTCTCAAGCAAGTACCATGAAATGGGTCAGGTTAAACAATGGGAAGTTATTCACTCACAGGTTTGAGGCCGGGATAAAGTCTAAATCAAGGCATCATTAAGGCTATGCTTTCTTCCCCAAGACTGGAGCTCTGGGGCTCGCCGCCAGCCATCTTGGTCCTTAGCTTGTCACATGGCAAGGCACATGGCAGCATCTCCTGGTCTCGCTCTCTTCCAGGTCCCATTGATGTTCAGCTTCTTGCTTCTTGGGGCTTTCTCTCGCTCTGTCTGAATTTCATTCTGCTCCTAAAGGACTCTAGTGATAAGATTAAATCCCATCCTGATTGAGGTAGGTCACACCATAATTGAAGTAACCTCATCAAAGGTCCTGCTTCCAGTGGGGTAACACCCACGAGAATGGATTGAGTTGAAGAACATGCTTTTCTGGGGGTAAATACAGCTTCAAACCACCATACCATCTAAGCCAGGCATAGTCTATAATGAACTTTAGTTTAGTATTTCCCAAACCATGCTCCAGATATATTAATATCTAGAGGTCTGACCAAAAAAAAGCCCACAATGAAAATATAAAAGATAGTTTAGGAAATGCTAGATATCACACAAACTTTACACCCAATACCCTCCTTGGTGACTCACAATGAACATTTACTTGTGCATTAAATTCTCTGAGAAATCTTGCAACCAAAAAAAAATGTGTTTAATTTTGTTTAACTGAGTGTTTCTCAAACTTCTCTGAGAACAAACATTTTTCTCATGGTATACAGTATTCCATGGGACACCAGTTAGGGAAATAATGGTTTAATACTTAATTTATAAAATGATTAAGGGTAAAAATTCACTTAAAAGATGGCTGCCTCAATTAACTTCACTTTTTCAGGAGACATTATACGCAGTGAGATGCCCTTGAGTTTGTGTTTTCCCAAAGGTTTTGAGACTTATCTCACACAAGAATACATTCAAATTATCTGTAAATATGATATTCTCTCTTCATTACCTGTTTTGATGCAACTGATTTGTTGTCCTTTCTACATAACTAATTGAACAATTTTATTACTCACTATGTATTCTCTTAAGTGCTTTAGTGATAATAGCGCATGTAACCAAAATCAACTCCATGAGTTAGGTGCCACTAATTTTATTCCTAGTTAAATGGTGAGGATGGCAATATTGCCAAGATTCTATTTTTTAAGGAAACTGTCACTAATAATTCTCCTTTACTCATATTATTGGTTTTAATTGTAAGTATAATCTTCCCATCATATAATAAAAGAAAAGCACCATTCCTTTTTTATTTTTAGTGGCCTTCAGTCAATGTTAAATATTGAGTTATGCTGAATATACTTCTTAGCCTCTAATGAGATCATTATATTTTCTACCATTTTTCATTAGTGATAACTAACGATAATAAGGTATTATGCCAACTTTGCTTCCCTGGAGTTGACAGTCCTGGTTTATAATGGACTTACTTTTTTCATTGTGTTGGGTTTTGTGGGTTAAGAGTAGGATTTCATTTCTAAGCTCATAAGTGAGATTGAACCACCATTCCATTTTTTAAAGGGAGATGCAAATCATATTTATCTCCGTCAGTCCGATATATAAATATTTGTTAAGTGGCTACGGTGTTACTCTGCATAGACATTGTAGAACGTGAAAAATTCAAAATGAGCATACAATGAAAGAGTTTAGTGGGAAGGAACGCAGACCTTCTGTGACCATGTAAGAAAAAGAATCATGTCAGAGAGCTCAACGTCAACGATTTTGTGAACTTTGTAAGTGACAGGAATCTGTATAACTTCACACTATTACTCCATGTTGGTTTCCCTCAAAGACCTAAGATACTACTTAAATACAAGAGGCCCTAGGTCACACAGTGAGTGCCGAAGAAATATCAAAATGAAGAAATGAGCCAGCTCTTTGACCAAATCAACAGGTCGAGCCAGTTTAAAAAATGCAAGGGAGCTAGAGATGTGTTTTATGGGTCATCAAGAAAAGAGGTGTTGCAAAGATTTCACTCTCATCTGAAGTCAGTCTGGGGTAGGGGTGGGGGGGGTGGACAGGAGGTTTGAAGCCCTTGGGACGGGACAGCACACAGAGTCCTTGGGAACTGGAGAAATAAGAAAGGGCCACAAGGTTTTGCCAGCAGCTTCTACTCCCCTAGAGGCAGACCCCAATGTCTCTAGAGCCAGGTTACCCCACTTGGAACTGACAGTTGGCCCTTTCCATCCCAAAAGCCACTCAAGTCCCAAGCCCAGGGGAAGTCCATCTGTTCCAGCCCAAAACCTAGCCCCAGAGAGCTGATGGGGTCAGGACTTAGGGACAACCAAAGAACACACAAAAGATCTCACTTCCTATAATTGTCCCTGATGAGCCTTGAGCCAGTCACTTGGTATCTAGTGACCAAATGCATTCGGACCCAGGGAAACTGATGCTACGTATCAAGTGAGACTGAATAGATCCATCTTATAGGGTAGGCAAACTTGTCACACACACTTTTTTTTTTTTCCATCCTTGTTCATGTCTTATTCATTGCCCCCACCCTACCCCCATTTTTCTTCTTCCTCGAAGTTCCTTTCTCCCTTCCAAGCCCTCTCAATTTTCCCTGCTGGCTCCAATGTCCTTAAGCGCTCCCCTCTCAGTCTGAATTCCAGATGTATGCCTTTGCCTCCACCTGCAACCTCTCCCTCTGGCCCTCTCTCCCTCCTCGCTCTTCCTGCCCTGTCCTGCCCTGCCCTGCCCTGCCTCCCCTCTTCTCTTCTCTTCCCCTTGCCCTGTCACCAGGATCCTGCATGTGGCCGTGGAGTCTGCCGACTGCTTCTTTCTCTTCTCTCTCATCTTGGTGGGGTCCAGAGCCAGTTCTCCTGTTGCTCAGAGATGTGGAGGCAGTTGCTAAGAGACAGTGAAACGTCAGTACCTGGCCCTCGAGGAAAAAGGGGGGAGCAAGAAAGGGAGAGAGGAGGGGAAAGGATGGAGGGGGGAGAAAAGGAGGGAAAGGGAGGGAGGGGAAGACCTGGCGGAAGCCACATACCCCAGCAGCCTCAGCACCAGCTGAGTTTCATAGAGAAGCATTCTGATTCTGCGAACTTTCTTCTAAGCATCCTCTTTCTGACAACCCATTTGGGTAAAAGAAGGGGCAGGAGGACCACAGACCGGGAAACCACAGAGGATGCTGCCCGGGGAGCCAGGAGACACGGAAGAGGAGTGGCCGGGGGAGGGGAAGAGAAGGGGAAGCAATCTGTTCTCCTGAAGCGAGCGGGGATTCCAGAGGGAGGGAGCCCCGCGTCTGCTGCAGATTGATGGCTGTGTCCTTGGAGCAGAGTGAGTAAGCCCATGAGGGGGTGGGAGTGGGAGAGGAGACCTCGGGACTCAGAAAGATGAGTCTGGATAAAGGGTAGCTGGGGTGACTTCCCAGTGGTTGGGATTGGGGCTTCCCGGGTGGGAAGAGGGGCAATGTAGGACCAAGGCAGTGACGAGGGGACAAGTGGGGACTGGAGAAGCTGGGAGCCATGGAGGGTCCAGGAGAGATGGCGGGTGTGTCACTGCTCTCAGTCCCTCAGCCTGTGAGGGTGGGTGTGGGCTCAGGCTGGGGGCAGCCAGGAGTGTGCTATGTTTGTGGGAAAGGATGTTGGGATTAGAGGTGTGTGCTGGGGGCGAAGGATGTTGGAAACAAACTGGAAAGGGGGCTCGGCAGGAGTGTGTGTGCAGACGGAAGCTGGAGCGGAAACTGGGGAGGCGTGAGCACAGGGCAGGGCAAAATCTGGGAGGGGGCTCCCAGGAGAAGAGCGACACGCGTGTGCGCAAGTGTGTGTGTGTGAGATCCAGAGAGGCAGGAGCGCTGAGAGTGTGTCAGAGTGTGGATGGGTCTGCATTCCGTTTTAGGTGGGTGTTCAAGGGTGGGGTGTTTTGCACTGATGGGGGTGGGCGATACGGAGAAGGATAAGGAGGGTGGCTGCAGGGCGGGGTGGGGAAGGTGGAGGGGTAGACAACATGATGAGCATGGGATGAGCTCTGAGCCTGCCACTTTGGGGTGTAGAGAAAGGGGGAGTGAGAGAGAGATGGGAAAAGGCACCCAGGAAGGAGGTCATGGGAGCAGGGGTGGGGTACTGGACTTCTCTGCCTGAGTGCTTGCCTTGTTGACAGGGGGAACTCTGCCTCTGCCTGCTGAATGCAGAACGGTCCTGTGGGAGGCGCTGGCTGGGAGAAGGGGCCAAAGCTCTCCTAGCTGACCCCCAGCCCTGCACCTCCCAGACGTTCAGCTCTTCCCAGCCCAGGCAGTGGGTGTTGCCTGGGGCCCTGCCTCCCTGAGGATCCCAGTAGCTGGGGGGGCTGAGGACGCGGGCTTTCAGGAGGCCCATGGAGACCCACCAATTCCCGGGCTCTCTTCTCAAAATACCCTCTCCAGGACCCTGTTGGACTGGAGCCCGCCACTGGGAGAAACAGCCTCTGAGACCTTGAATGCTGGGGCTCAGGTGCCACCCTCGCCTTCTTATCCGTCCCAGACTTGGGACAGGGCCTAAAGGTTTCTTAGAAGGAGTGACAGGACCTCTAATAGAGCACTTTTCTTCCACCTCACCCCCTCCCTCCCACCTTTTAGAGCGCTGGGAGGAAGCCCCCAGCAGCCATGGGTAAGAGGGACGCCAGAGACCTGCAGGGGCCCTTCCAGGAGCTGCTGGCAGCTGGCCCAGCCCCATCCTCTCCCCCTTCCTTTCTCAAGTTTTTATCATCTTTTCAGACCCTGGGGAAGCTCAGCTGGATTTCTTGAGCCCTTCGCTGCAGAAAAGGACTTCCCGTGGGTGCCCCCTAAGGATCCTGTCTGTGCCTAGAGGCTCCCAGGAAAGGCTTGCACCAGAATGCCACGTGCTCAGAATCCCCGCCTTGCAGGGCTCAGCCCCTGATGTAGCTGCCCTCCTGTGCCACTGACTCTGGAGTCCATGGACACAGCCCCGGCCCCAGTGGGCTCCCCTCAGCACAACTGCTGCCGGCTGCCTAAGATGGGAGACACCTGGGCCCAGCTGCCCTGGCCCGGGCCCCCCCACCCAGCCATGCTGCTGGTCTCCCTCCTCCTGGCAGCGGGGGTGATGCACTCGGATGCCGGCACCAGCTGCCCAGTCCTTTGCACGTGCCGTAACCAGGTGGTGGATTGCAGTGGCCAGCGGCTGTTCTCCGTGCCCCCAGAACTGCCGATGGACACCCGCAACCTCAGCCTGGCCCACAATCGCATCTCCGCCGTGCCCCCCGGCTACCTTACGTGCTACATGGAGCTGCGGGTGCTGGATTTGCGCAACAACTCCCTGGTGGAGCTGCCCCAGGGCCTCTTCCTCCACGCCAAGCGCTTGGCACACCTGGACCTGAGCTACAACAATCTCAGCCACGTGCCAGCGGACATGTTCCAGGCGGCCCACGGGCTGGTGCACATCGACCTGAGCCACAACCCGTGGCTGCGCAGGGTGCACCCCCAGGCCTTCCAGGGCCTGGCACAGCTCCGAGACCTGGACCTCAGCTACGGCGGCCTGGCCTTCCTCAGCCTCGAGGCCCTCGAGGGCCTGCCGGGACTGGTGACCCTGCAGATCGGAGGCAACCCCTGGGTGTGCGGCTGCACCATGGAGCCCCTGCTGAAGTGGCTGCGGAACCGGATCCAGCGCTGCACAGCGGGTAAGGGAGAGAGCAGGACTGGACTGCCAGGGGAGGGGCGTGGGGTTTGGCCTCATTGTCGGCAAAGATTCCCAAAGAAGAGGGAGAGGTTTCCAGCACTCGAGCACCTACTGTGTGCCTTGATCTGTGCTCGCCCCTCTTTGTCCATCAGCTCTTTCGTTCAACATGTATCTGTTGGGCACTTAGTAAGCATGCCAGGCTCTGGGCGCCCACTGGTAACGAAACAGAGGTCACCCTTGCCTCTGTGGCTCTTATGACCTAATGGAGCAGACAGACAATAAAGGAGTAAGAAGGGCTAACAATAGTTGGTGTTTAGGTATGTATTATCCCACTAGGCCCCCATTTTTATTACCCCCATTTTACAGCTGAAGAAACTGAGATTTAGAACAATTCAAAGGCTTTCTCAGAGTCACTCATTTAGAAAGAGGCGGGGTTGTGAAGAGAACCCTGATTTATTTGACTTCCAAGCCTTCTTCTACTTTACCAGCCTGCTTTTTTAAGCACTGAGAAAACTCTCTAAGAAATAGTCAGGGCTAACGCTACTTATTATAACACTTACTCTGCCAGCCCCTATTCTAAGCACATTACATCATTAGTTCATTTTATCCTCACAACAACCAAGCAAGGACCCCCACTTTAGAGAGGAGGAGATGGAGACGCAGAGAGGTTCAGGAACTTGCCCAAAGTCATGTCACTGCTGGGTGCTGGGGGCAGGATTGGAACCCTGGCAGTCTGGTTGTCCACTGGCTGTATCCTGAAGAGCCGGGTTCTGGACTAACAGGAAGAGTCAGAGCTTGGGTTCCGGGCTGGTCCAAGGGCCTCTGCTGAGGTCCACGAGGTGTTGGGCACGAGGTGAAGAGCTGAGAGGAGGAGCTGAGGTGTGACAACCTGACCGGCTGATGACAACTGGAGGCTGGATCGGGGGCCCGAGGGGTCCTGCCGTCATCCAGCGGTGCCTGAGCCTGGCCCAAGGGCTGGCAGGGTCCAGCTCTGCCTCCTTGCCCCTTCCCCCATCACCAGTGTGGCAGCACTGAGCCTGGGCACAAGCCCCCAGCAGTAGAAGGACAGGAAGAGCTAGGGACACATCCCCAGGGCTTCCCTGGAGCCTGGACTCCACGTTTTGCATTCAGAAGAAGGGGCTGCAGAATGAGGTGAGAGAGAGAGGAGGACTGAGTGGGGAGCCCAGGACCAAAATAGCTCAGGGGGCCGTGGGTCACGATTCCAGTGTTTCCACAGAGCTGTGGGAGGAACTTCTCTGGGACCAAAATAGCTGAGGACCTAGATGGGGTGATGGTGGGGGGTGGGAGGGGGAAGGCTGCCTGGAGCGATTTCCATCCCCCCCTCTCCCCGCTCAACCTCTGCAGGCTGTGCCTTCCCCTCTGTCTCCCCTGCACTGAAGACAAGAAGGGCAGTCCCAGGTGCTCAGCTTCCATCGCACTCACGGACTCTTCCTGTGAGGTCCCTGCTACCCTGCAGGACAATCACAGACTACCAGAGAGTGGGGGAGGGGTCCAAGAGGCCATCAGAGCAGACTCTCACATCAGTTCAGATGAGGGACTCTAGCTCTAGAGGGAAGATAACTGTCCTCAGGCCTGTGGGGAGAAAGCCAACAGGCCACAGCTAGAAATTCAGATTTTGTTTCTGCATAGAATGCACTTTGACTTCTAAGCCAGTGTAGGTAGGACTACTTTTTTCACTTCTTACTCCCTTCTTCAAGCAATTCCCATTATTATCCATGCTTTTTGGACAAATTCCAACAGAGAGAAAACTGTGGGTGCCCTTAGGATATAAACCCATCTCAGAAAGCTTTGTCAGCCCCCTACTCCCCTCCAGCACCCAAGTACCATCCTGCCGAGTCCCCTCTGGTTCCCTTCCCAGTGTCTTCTGGATGTTCCCTACATGTGACCCCATCCCCCAGGCACCCATTCTCTCACTGCTAACACACACACACTTGAACAAGAGACTTGGGGTTCAGTGCCTCCCAGTTTCCAGAGAAAAGCCCCTTGAATAGTCAACACCAGACAGGATCTCAGCCTGCTAAGGAAGGTCAGGAGCCCTGGGCACCCAGCCTCCAGGGAACACTCAGCCTGGGGTTTGGGGCATGTCGTGTCCTCCTTGTGAGCTTAACTCTTTTTTTTTTTTAATAGTAGAATACTAGTAAGTTAATTTTAGTCCATAGTTTATTTCCCAATCCTGAGGACTCTGGGATGGTGCTGTCCACTCCACCATTAATTGAGGGGGCTTCAATCCCATACATCCGATGGATGGGACTCTCTTACTTGCAGTTGTAGGCACTTTCGGTTCCTTGGTATGTTGTTTGTCCATCATCTCCTCCCCTTAGTTGTCCCAGGTGAGTCCATTGAACTGGAGAGTAGGTGTTGCAACTCTGTTGAGATTCAGGACTCAGCTGGCACATGGACAGCCCAAAGATTTAAGTCTCTTGGATGTACACCTACCAACTCTAGTACTAATTATAGGTTCAAATAGAAGGACAGAAGAGATATGCATAGGGAAACCACTGCTGAAGCCAACTCTGTCACACTGGGGAGCATAAATATCAGATTAGGGACCACTGGGAAAGGGCCAAATTCCTGAGCTGTCTGCCCTAACTGTAGTGTCCAGATGCCTCCATATCCCTGAAGAGCTTCGCTATTTGGGGTCATATCTACTTTGGCTGTCAATGAGATCCTGTTGAGATGTGCATAAGCGCTACCTCTGGGATGACCTCCGGACTCACTCTAAAGTCTCTTAGCCATACAAACTCATTTGTCTTTAGCTTTTCCCCCTTTTGGTCAAGGTGGATTTTTTGTTTGTTTGTTTGTCTGTTTGTTTGTTTGTTTGTTTTTTCCAGACGCATTGCTTGTTGGTACTTGGTAGCAATCCCTCAGTGCCAGGGAGGCTCATCCCCGGGAGTCATGTCCCACACTGAGGAGAAGTTATTGCTTTTATATGTTGAGTTCGGCTTAGAGAGCAACAAGGAGGCTCTCAGGAGGTAACTCTTAGGCACCCTACATCACTAGGCTAAGCTTCAATTTCAACAGCAAAGGCTCATAAGCATAGTCATCAATATCAAGGGTCCTTCAATGGACCATCCTCCTTCACAAATCATTGTCCCTATACTTGGGGCATTCTTGTTGTTCCATTAGAGAATGTGGCAGAGCTCCCCCTGTAAAAGTTTTTTTTTTTTTTTTGGTCTTTTTTTAATTCTACACACACACACACACACACACACACTTCTTGTTGTTTGTGCTCACTATCTGCTCTCTGTGTCCATTCACTGTATGTTCTTTCCGTGTCTGCTCGTCTTTTCTTCTCATCTTTCTCTTTAGGAGACACCAGGAACCAATCCCGGGACTTTCAGTGTGGAAGAGAGGCACTCAATTGCTTGAGCCACCTCATTTCCCCTTAACTCTTATAATGATGACACTCATTCGGTTCTCAAAAGGATCAGTCTAAATCAACCATTTACACTTTGCCCTTGAAAATTACAGATTGTACAAAAAACATTGATACACTACACCATTTAGAAACTGTCTTCACATCAACTCTCTTAGACAATTCAGGTTGAATTATCCCCCTTTTTATAGAGGAAGAACACAAGAGCCAGAAAGGCAAAAACAAACTTTCCCAAGATGAGAGATTGATTGTATTTAACCAGTAAACAAGGGAATGGATGGCTGCTCAGAATCCAGAGCTTGTTTCATACCCAGAGCCACATGGGGTAATAGGAAGATCCAGTGCTTCAGCATTGGGCAGAGTCATTTATTGATGCATTCATTTAAGGTAGACACGTTGAGGACCTATCATGGGTAGGACACTGGTCTGTGCTAAAGGATACTATGGAAGGAGCTTATAGTCAAGGCAGATGAGAAGGATGAGAAGCAAATAAACTGTCACACAGTACTAAGTACTATGGAGCTAGCTAAAGCAGAGCAGGTATGATGCAGAGTGCCTAGGGTAAGGTGAAGTGGGGGTTGCTATTTAATGTGGGCTGGGGAGGCAAAGACCCAAAGGAAGAGAGAAGCTGAGCCATGCAGAGATCTGAGGGAGAAGTCCAGCAAGGGCACAAATACAAAGGCCTCCCAAGAGGCGACATGGTGGAATGGTCTGGAGGCAAGTGTGGCTGGAGCAGAGTAAACAAGAGAGGAAGAGACCTTGTAGGCCATGGGGAGGACTTTGGAGTTGGCTCTGTGGGAAGGTGGAAAGCCAGAGGAGGGTCTCAAGCAGAGAGTGACATGATCAGACTTGAGGTTTAAAAGAATCACCAGCCCACTGTGTTGAGATGGTTTAAGGGCAGAAGCCCAGAGACCAGCTAAGAGGCTATTGTAAGAGTCATTGGTGCCCATAAAAGCCCCAGATCTACCATTAGTTGTAGGAAAAGGACTTTAGGAGAGTTACTAAACTTGCCAAGCAATGATTTCTTCTTCTTTAAAAATAAGTATAAAAATACCTGCCCTGAAGGGTTGTTGAGAAAATAAGATAAATAAACATTTTTGGCACATGGAAGAAACCCAACAAATATATGAGGGGTGGGGGCTCTACAATCCAGTTCCCCTCCCCACCTGGTCCTCACCCTCCCTGGGTCCTATGTTGCAGATTCTCAGCTGGCTGAGTGCAGGGGCCCCCCTGAAGTAGAGGGTGCCCCGCTTTTCTCCCTCACGGAAGAGAGCTTCAAGGCCTGCCACCTGACGCTGACCTTGGACGATTACCTCTTCATTGCTTTCGTGGGCTTCGTGGTCTCAATCGCATCTGTGGCCACCAACTTCCTCCTGGGCATCACAGCCAACTGCTGCCACCGCTGGAGCAAGGCCAGCGAAGAGGAAGAGATTTGACATGTGGGCTGCACATCATCCATGCTACCAACTGCCACTGCTGACCACTGGACACCCTCCCTCGCTGCCCTCACTCTGGGTCCTTGACACATTGGCCTCCATGGTCGTGGCTCAAGTGAGGTTGGGAAACTAACTTCACGTGAGCCTCCACTTTGGGCCAGGCACTGGGCTGGGAACTAGGAATGTCAGTTGAATCTGACCCAGTACCTGCCCTCAAAGCTCCTATCTCTACTAGGAAAGAGGGATTCAAAAACAATTCCCTTTAAGACAATATGTCAGTACTCTGAACACATAGTTATGGAAGCTCAGAGGAAGAGGTAGCTGATTGTGCCAAGCAAAGTCCAAGAGAATTACAAGAGTAGCGGGGATAGGTGAGCTGGGTCATGAGGAATGAGTAGGAAATTATCGAGTAGACCAAGAAGGGCGGGCATAAGCAAATGGCAGAGATCTAGAACATGCATGGTGGGTAGACAACAGTGACAGTCCCTTGTGACTTAAGGAGGAACATCACAGAAGAACCAAAACTTTCCCTTGGAAAAGATCTTGGCACCACCAACCAAGGCCTCCAGAGAGTAAGAAGGCCTCCATTCCAGCCCCTGGGTCTCCTCCTACCAGCAGCTACAAGGTGAGGCCTCCTCCCAGAGATGGCTCCCTCATTCCATGTCACCAACTGCAGCAGGCGAGATCCCAGGCAGCAAGATGATGGTGGACAAAGTTCAGTGTCCTTTCTCTTGCCCCTCGGCTCCTGCATCTCACTCAAGTCTTTGCTTTGGAAAAGCGAGGCAGGAGGTCCAACAACTGGGCTAGCAAGAGTCCTAGCACCCAGGGACCCCGAGTCATGTGACCTGTTCTTGCCCTGGTGTTCACACCAAGGAATCTCACCAGGACAGTGCACTGTGGGCATGACAGTACCCAGGGCAGAAGGGGTAGAACGCCACCACACTCACAGCTGTAGGAGGGCCTGCTCTTTCTTTGAAGCAACTCACCCATTTGAGCATAAGGGCAAGAGAGTTGTTAAATGCCAAGCATTGCCAGGGCCAGGCAGTGGTAGGCTCTCTCCACAGACAATGCCCTTCAAGGCACACAGCAATCTTTTGAGGGGAGCATGGCTGCTCCCATTTGACAGATGAGGAAGTTAAGGCTCAGAGAGGTTAAAGTCACGTGTGACTTAATGAGCAAAATTAAAAGTCTGTGCTCTTCCCGCTACCCCATTGCAATTCCCTCTAAAGATACATAAATTCAAATTCAGGAAGTGGACGTGGCTCATGCGGTTGAGCACCCACTTCCCACATGGGAGGTCCCAGATTTGGTTCCCGGTGCTTCCTAAAAAAAAAAAAACACCAATCAAATGAAAAAAACAACTCAAGGGAGTTGATGTGGCTTAGAGGGTAAGCACCAGCTTCCCACATACGAGGTCCCAGTTTCAATCCCTGGCCCCGGTACCTGAAAAAAAATCCAAGTAGTGCTGATGAAGTTCCTCATAAAGGAGCCAGGCTCTGCACTGGGCACTTTTACATAAATTGGCTCATTTCTTTTTTTTTTTTTTTTTTTTTTTACCGGGAGGTACCCGGGATCGAACCCTGGTCTTTCCATGTGGTAGACGGACGCCGAACCTTTTGAGCCACATCCGTTTGCCAGGCTCATTTCTTTCAACTCTCACAGCAACACTGCCTGGTGGTTTTTATTCCCTTTGGCAGATGAATGAACTGTGGTTCAGAGAGCTCTGACTTACCCAAGGTTAAACTGGATAAACCCTAGAAGGAAGGTAACTGCTGCTCCATTCAGGGAAATCATGTCTAATCAGTCAGTCAAAAATTAAGTAACTTTGTGTGCAAAGCACAATTATCATCGTGTCATCATCATTGTTGTCATCTTCCTCTTCATCATTACCCTCATCAGCGTCATTGTTTCTTCTCTGTACATGTTCAGCACAGGACAGTTCATGAATGAAGTGCTTTTTCACAACCCTGTGCAAGAGGCAACCCAAACTTCGTTACTCCTATATTACAGATGGGAAAATGGAGGCTCCAGAGAGGGCATGACTGGCCTAAGTGGCAGGATTGGGACTCTTCACTCCAACTTGCTTCTCTTTCCAGTGCATTCCCAGGTGCTTGGGAAAGAGAATTCCTTGAAGGGCTGGGCTGAGCGGCTCTGGGTTTCAGCAGCCATGAGCATGCTAGCACATCAGCTAAATGAAGAGCAGTAAAACCCAACAGCTGTACAGATTTAGATATGCTCGCCACAGGGCAAATCACAGCCTCTGAAACATAGAGGCAGCACAGGAAACATCTAACAAGAGACACCTCTCTTACAGTGCATAAATAAAGCATCAGAACTGGAGGCCAAGGTGGCAGTCATGTAAAAAATAAGATCTTTGGGAAACAGGAAAGGCAGCTCTGTTAACCAGCCCTGCTGTGTTGTGCCACAAAAGATACCAAGCATGGAGAGAAAGCTGTGGGGTGAGAAGCTCTGCAAGATAAGTGAAGTGAAGTCTGACCAAGAAGGAGGAGACAAGAAATAAGGATGAATGGAGAGGGGATTTCATGGCACAATCTAACATGTTGGCAGGGCTGGCTGGGATCAGAATTAAAGCAGGGACTTTCTACCTTACCCCCAGCCCCAGCAAGCGTTCATCACCCCATTCTTTCAGGCAAAAGGTGTGCAAGGTATGGAAGAGGATAATGCATCATCTTCCAAGGAGTCTTCCCTCCCTGATGCTTCCTGGAGCTCATCAAACAAAGGAGTCCCTAGAAACTCTGCTAGACCTGGGGAGCTTGAACCGTGTCCTCTGAATCTCTGATTACAACACCTAGGCCGGAGCCCTGCTCCTATGACTTTTGGAGCAGAACTTCACAGTGATGTCTTCACGATCAAGAAGGGGCAGCCTCGGGCTGCTCTGTGTCAGACAAGCCGATAGTCTAAAATATTTGAGAAGGAGCTTTTAGAAATAATAGTTAAAATAGTTATGCCTCCCATAGAGGGACACCTGTGATAATCTCTGATAATCTCCTAGGGGCTCCTGCTTGCTGGAGTATGGATAATATATTTCAAGATATGTACTTTTTTTCATAGAACTAGGACCAAACAAGAAGCCAAGTGCCTCTTGAGAGGAACAATTTGGTCACTGTTAATAGCAAACCTTTCTGAGAAATATGCATGGGCTTTTAAAGAACAGATATTTCTCCAGCTGCTAGAAGGTCCCCAGTTAACTGAAGCACAATGAGGAAAATGCTATGGCTCATTCAACTTCCCTACTGCCAAGGGATTCCGTGCTCCTTCCCCCAACACCACAGCCTTGTTCAGGCTGTCAGTAGCAAGCACTTAGTGGCATGCTTCTAGAGGTAATCTAACAATCCTGGTTGGAACAGTTCCCACAGCTCAGTGGCCTAGAACCTGTACTGGTATTCCCAAAGGGCTTTATTAATTTTTTACCCAGACTGGTTAACATGTATGTGTTGGGGTATCTTTGAGTCAGTGTGTCTGTCCCTGAGGTTCCATGTGTATGGGGTATCTTCTGACATGGGGCATATCTCTCTAGAATTTGGGTTCAGGTGTCTGACACACAGTCTTCTCAGCCATATGGCTGTTACATCTTTTGATAAACCAAGATGGAACCCCTTTAGGGTTGGAGTGGTGCTGGCTGCTCAGTAACTATAAAAAGGGGAAAATCAGAAACTGAGGCAACCTAATGGGAGGCTTCCTCCCTGCTTCCCTCCACTCTCTGCCCTTCAGAGACATGCCCTAGTCACAGAAGCTTCTTTTATATGGGGCCCAAGGATATAGCTAACCAACAGGGCTATGATGGCCAACTTTGGGCGAAGACAATTGTTTTTCAGAAAAGACCCCGTATCTGTACCATACCTCTCTGGACTAGTCGCTTCTAGTCACCCTCAGACAAACCTTCATGTCTGCTTCTTCATTCCTACAAGGATTCCTAAGGAACCCTGCAGAAATAGGTCCCCAGAGTTGCTATAGAGTTTTCTGGCACCTTTCAAGGAGTTTGATGTGGGGAATTTGAACAGGTCAAAGCAGGTATTTCTCTTCAGCCATCAGGGAAGACCTACAGTCCCCTTTTTCCTCCCTAGATGTCTTTGCTGACATCACTTCAGCAATGATGAAGAGTTTAAGAAGACACCTTTGTCTATTCCTCAGAAGGATGCCATTCCCTTAGAGGAAATTGTCTGTTCTCCCTACTCCAGAAGCAGGCAAAAGGGAAGCGAGGGAGGCACGTTGCAAGGTCCTTCATAAATCACCATTATGTTTGCCCTGGCAATGGGTAGAGACCTCTGGATCCACAGAGCTCTCAGTTTTCCAAACCACTGTCTGGTGGAGTGCTGATGTCTGGGGGTGGGAGGGCTGGGGAGGGTGGGGAAAGGGAAGAGGCTAACCTTTGTATGAAGGTAATTTTATAACCATGCACTTTTTGTAACTGTGAAGAATTTTTCATAAATGTTACATTAATAATAAAGAGTGTATAGTTTAACAAATTTTCTGAAGAGTTGTGAAGAGGAGGGAGAGGGAGGGAGGCAGAAAAAGAAAGAGAAAGGAACTAGGCGGCACCAAGAGAATGTGTGCCAAAATATACCCACAAAAGGTCTACGGGGAGGGAGTAGATGGGAGTAATTAGGAGAGGTGCCAGCCACGGAGGGGCATGTGTGGGAGTAGAAGGAACATCGCAAAAGCCTATTTCTACCAGGCAAAAAAGAATACGAGTGTGTCTGTGTGCACACACCCCTGTGTGTAGGCATATTTTGGTGCTTGAAATTACACAAAGAAGAGAGCATATGTCTTATACATGTTGGTGTTTGCAGCTTGGGTCATCCTTAAAACATGCCAAGGCAAGTGGGTGTGTCTGCCTAATTAGCATCACTAAGAACCATGTGCCTGGAAGATGGCCCCGGCCAGCACCATGGGCAAAAGGGTGGGAGATCAGGCATACAGGTAGAGCCAGCATCCAAATGCATGGAGCTGATGGTAAAAAAAAGGCAGTCGCTCATAGAGGCTCTGTCTCTGTTCTAATAGGTTAATAAAGAAGTGAAGGGATTCTAAACCTACTGAGTCCCACAAGTGCTGCCTACACAACATTGAAAATGAGAAGGTTGGGCAGTGTGTCTTGGGAACAGGGACAGAACAAGGAGGAGGAGAGTGTAATTATGTAAGTATGAGAGCAGCCATCTTTATCCCAGTTCTCTAAGTAGGAAGTGGCTCTTACAAATCCCCATTAGGGATTTTAACCAAGCCCTACTCCTCTTACTCCAATTGCCATAGGGTACAGAAAAATACTGCATTTGCAAAGTAGAGCCACTAAAGGGAACAGATACTGGCTGAGAGCATCCAGATAGACAGAAAACAATCCCCAACTATAAACAATGTTTTCTGGAGTAGAGTGGAGGAAGGCAAAACTTTCTCCTAAAATGAATTATTTAACAGATATTAAACCAAACAAGAGAAAAATCAAAAATAAGGGCCCTGAAATAAGAAGGAGACATGTCACAGAAGATCAGACCTTGTGTATTTCATTCAATACTGCCCCTGGTGCTAAGCACATAACTAACAACTGATGATGATGATGATGATGATGATGACGATGATGATGATGATATAACATTTATTGAGCTCTTACTTTGTGCCAGATATTGTGCTAAGCACTTTATGTGGGTTGATTCACTTAATGTTCCCAACAACCTAAGGTAGATACTATTCTTATATCTAATTTACAGATGAGATAACTGAGGCACACACAGGCTAAGTATTTACTCACGGTCACACAGCTAGTAGATACAAGTTTAGACACTAAGTAAAACTGGAGAACTGACCAACTTCAGGGGACAAGAACAATACAGGACACATAAATGGAAATCCAATCTCAATCAAAAGTAACCATTTAGCCACAGAGGTCCTCTACAAGTACTTGGTAAAAGAGAATCAGACGGTAATAGTTAAAGCCAACACATGCACTGTATGTTTCTTTGCATGTAGCTTTGAGTAGTGCATTGATTAAGGTAAGTTAATTGTGACAACAAACAACCCAAAAATACAAACCAAAGAAAGGTTTGTTTATTGGGTTTTTTATTCCTGCTCATGTCACATGCTAATGTATGTCAGAGGCTTGGCTCCACACAGTTATCCAGGAGCCTAGGATCATTCCATCTAGTGGCTCTGCCATCCCTGAGGCCACAGAGTCCTCCATTGATCCCCTGAAACGTGGAGGAGCTCAAGGGAGGTTTGGGAGAGCCAGTGCTGGAAGTATTGTACATCAATTCCAGCCACATTTCGCCAGCCAGAATTCAGTCCCATGACTCCATCTAACTTCAAAGGAGACTGGGAAATGTAAACTAGCTGTGCACCTAGAAGGCAAAATAAATAGCATCTGTTAAACCCCACCAGTCTTTATCATGGTCTGCTCTATTGGTCACCAAATACTTGTTTCACTCTTCCTTCCACACTTAACTACCTGTCACCCCATCCAGCTCAACGCTCAAGATCTCCAATGAAGCAGTACTTTCTGTCAGATCACTTTGTGGTTCAGTGATCTACGAACTAAAAAGGAAAGTTACCCCCCCATACACACCCCCTGTCCCATCTATGCATGCCCAATATATAGAGTGGCACGGGGACAAGGTAACAGCAAATAAAAACTGTTGTTTGGCAATTGGCATTATGGCCTGCTCCCATGAAGAAATAACATATAAGGTATTGCAAACCTGGAGCTTAGGTCTATTAACTGCATCTCAAAGAAAAATGTATGCATTGAGTAGTGCAGTAATTAGTACTATATACTGTACCTATATCCCTCTTATTCTAGATATATGCCTGATGCTTACAGTGATATCATTCCTATTCTAGATCCTATGCAGAGGGATATTGAACATGTTTAAAGTCCTGGTAAACGTCATTTATAAGTAAATAAACATGTCTGTAAAATAAAGGAATAGGCTCCTTGCCTGAGAGCAGTGGAGGCAACAACCCTTTTAATTAAAAAAGGCAACCAAATTAACTTGGGGGTGATCTCTCACAGTCTTCACCCCACACCAGGTGAATGACGTGCTTAACCCAGGTCCCCCTCCTAGCCCTTATTCCAGAATCTGTCCCACTCATACCCTGGGGAGGACTGGCAGACCCACATGCCAGACCCATCCTGCCAGGACTAAGCATTTTCCCACAAAAAGGGAAAGAGCAAACAAGGTGGCTAGGACCCACTTCAGCTTAGCCTCTTCAAGGAGATCGATGGGTAACATTTCCTCACCCAGGACCTTTTTCAGGTCCTGATCAAAGCCTGGCAGGAGAACAGGCCTCACTCTCAACTAGAGCCAAAATGGAAGGGATCTTATTCTGTGGTTCTGATCACTCCCACAGTGGTTAAAGTTAGAGGAATTGCCAGCTGGGTGCACTTACCCTGAGTGAAGCGAGCTGCCCAAGAAAGTTCCAGCTCACCAAAAGCACCTCACGGGACGTGCGTGTGCCAGTCATTGGATGGCCTGAAACACCTCTTCAAGAGACAAAGCTAAGTAGTGTCTGTGTTAAAACCAGCTGTTCCCTCTAACTCTGGCCCAAACACCTACTGCTAAGGGGAAAGCAAGCCAGACACCCTTAAGAAATCTTGTCTGTTTCTATTTCCTGTAGTTTCTCCCTATACAATAACCAAAAGCGCAATGAGTCTTCTCATGTCCCTCTTAGCTAGTTGTTTTAGGCATTACCACCACCTTGGAAAACTGGGATTGGCAATTTATACCAAACCCCGTTATCTATTACAATCTCTTCCTAAAGCTAACTAACAGTATAGAAGAAACTAGCCGTGCCTTAGAAGCTCTTAGCCAGCAAAGGACTTGCTGCTGCTGTACTGCAAAACTGAAGAGCCCGAAACATGTAAACAGCAGCACAGCAGGGACCATGCCTATTTCTCAAGATAAAATGCTGTTTATAAATCACTCCGGAAGAGTCCTAAACAGCATTCGAAACCTGCAAGATGAAGCCCGCCAGCTTTGGGAGGATGCAGCCTCTGAAGGTACCTGGCCTTTTTCACTCTTGTGGTCCAGTATGTCATAGCTGGCCCCCTTTGGGGGCCCACTTACCACCATCTTCTTTATCCTTTTAGTGGGACAATATATCTTCAAAATTCTAAGTTTATTTCTTCCAGAATCAATGCCTTCCAAAACAAGATATTAGTCACGCAGGGATTTCAGCCAGTTCCAGCCACAGTGTCTGACCCATCTTCCCTCAACCTCAACAGAATAGCCAGAGAGGCTTACACCCTGTTAGGCAGGGACTACTGCCCTAACCAGCAGGAAGTAACTACAGAAGAATGATCATCGCCCCTCGGCAACCCCTTAAAAATAAGGGTGTAAAATCTCTGAGGTGGGTTATTCAGGGAAATGAGGAAAAGACAAACCACAGCATGGCCGGCAGACAACGTGGCTGCAAGACCTTTCTGGGACCTTGAGTGTAACCTTGAGGTCCCAGTTTCTCTTTCCAGGACCTGCCCTTGGCCCCAAATATTCCAAACAGTCCTCACCATTGGTCCCACCATTGGTGGGGTAACCAATAACAGCTGGGTCCCGTTCCCTTATAGGAAGGGGGTGGAATAATTAACCATTTAAAAGGTAATCACAGGAGGCAGAGCTTGCTCTCTCTGCCTAGAGGGGCCCTCACCAAGTCTTGCTATGTATTTCCATCTTTCTCTCTCATATCTCAGCAAGCTCTGTTCTTTCCCCCATTTCCCAAATAAATTCTTTTTAATTACCTAAAAAAAAAAAAAAAAATTTTTTTTTTAATTACAAAAAAACAAAACTGTTGTTTGGGAAGAAGGAAAACAAAACCACACAGCAGTCATGGCCCATAGCAATTCTGAATCCTGCTGGGAGAGCATTATGAAGAACACAGACCAAGTTCACTCATTAGATTCTGATTCTGCTTTCTGGGAAGAACTCCTTTGTCATTTTTCTCTGTAGTCCTTGACTCTTCCCTCTTGAAGGATCTTCCTTTTCTATTACTTAATATGGCCATATCTGAAGTGAGTGTTGGGGGGTATGCATTCCTTGGGGGATGCCCAGCTTCCACAGCTAGCCTCCTGCTGGTACAGTTATGAGAATCTTAAGTTTGTTTTCGTTCTCAATGGTCAAAGGCATTTTGAATCCAGGTTCCTGGTTTCTTAGTAATTTACCTCCCTAAAAACTTAGGAGGCTTTTTTCTAGGTCCTTCCAGTCAGTTCCATGTTTCAGTACACACACAAAGTTCTTTCCCAAAAAGTGTTTTCAAGCCTACCTTAATTCCTTTCTTTCTCTTCCCCAACCCCCTTCTCTCTTAATGGCAACCTTGCAATTATCTGAAACAATAGATGTGCAGGCCCCATTCTAATTTGTATTTGTTTCCACTTGGCTGCCTTACTTTAACTGAAAATTTTTTACAGGAGCATTGTTTCTGAAAGCCTTTTTCAATTTTATCTCTTATCATTTAGGCCTAGAAACAGTCAGTTTTTCCAATTTTTTAAAACCCCCAATGTTTTACTCTTTTATCTCTTTTTTCATTTCTGCTTTCAAACTGACCAATTCTTCCTAAACTATCTGTCTTACCAACAGTAGTCGGCAACCCAAACTAACTCTCTGATTAATTCCATCCATTTCCCTCCAGAGTACTGATTCAGTAGGTCCTTGCAAGTTGTCATAGATGAAAATTTTATCAAATGTTTGACATTCTGTAACATGGATCTCCATCTTGCCAGCTTCTGATACCGGTTTGCTTGCTGCCTGCCATTCAACCAGTAAACCAAGCCCTTATATTTTACATTATTAGGATTGCACAATTTCAGATACCAATTTCCGTACTGATCAGGGTAGGTTAAACTGCTAAAAGCAATGAATCCCAATATCTCAGTGGCTTAACACAATAAAAGTTTATTTCTCACTCATAACCCAATGCCAGTTGAGGGCTCAGCAGCAAGCAGTCATTCAGATATTCAGATTCTTTTTATCTAGTGGTTTCACCATTCCCTGTCAAGGTCTCTGAATCTGCCACTAATCATCTGCATTCAATCAGAGACAAAGGAAGAGAAGAAGTATGGAGAATCAGGCAGAGGGAATTTCAAGGGCTGAAAATGGGATGCTTCACCTCAAGCCACATTTCACTGACCAGAACCTATCTGCAATTTGGACCCATGTATTCACAAGAAAGATGGGAAATGTAGTCAAGATATGTGCTGAAGAGGACAAAGAAATGGGGTTTAATGAACCTATAGAAACCCCAATCAATGAAGTATGTATGGTTGTCATTTCAGAGATGGGTTGACTCAATCTCAATCAATTCTATCTTTTTCATTAAGTCCTGAGTTGGAAAAAAAGCATTCTAAGCATTGCTCTCTATGGCTACCTGTGAAAAATGAGAAATGCCTCAATCTTTTCGAGAATACTCACTCTATTAACAAGATTTGGTCTGGATGTGCTGTGTGTTGTGATACGTCATCAGAAGAATGTGGATTTATGTTGATTTAAAGCATCAAAACCCTGCTTTGGATCAATTTGAGCTGAAACCAAAATGCTTAAGGCACAGAAACAATTATACAACATGATCTTCATGAAGAGAATGAGCTACTTAATCGAAAATGATAATTGTGATGAGAGTCAAGGAAACATAAAAAATACTACCAAGCTAAGCAGTTAGCCCATGACATCCACATTTCAGAAAGTTTACCAGAAATCATATGGCAGGGATAGGCTGCCATCAGGAAGATTGGAGAGATTGGTGGTGGGAAAGAGCTACTGCCCATGGGTGGTGGTGAAGAGGCTACTCAAGGGGAGAATGTTAGCTACATTGTTTATATCACACCATTACCCCCCACCAGCTCAACATGGAGGCCAGAGATCACTGAGAGATAAAAACACCACTGTGACAGGTCAAGAGAAAAAGAATATTATCAAGTGTGTTCTCCCAGCTTTATACTTAGCTCATGGAATCAGCTGGGAGAACACACAGCATGAAGTTCTAGGAAATACATAATAATGTGGCCAATTTTTACTAAAATAGGGGCTTTATTCCTATAGCTGAGCCAGTATTCAAAAGAGATCCCTGCATATGTCCATGTAACTTAAAAGCCAAAACTATGGCAGTGGTTGATCTAGAAAGACTAGGTGGCCAAGAGTTCGATTATAAGAGAGAAATTTATTCCTTCATACATTCAAAAATATTGCTTGCACACCTCCATGTGCTAGGCATTGTTTCAAGCACTGGGAACACGGGAATGAACAAGACAAAATCCCTGCCCCATGGTGCCTGCTTTCTAGGCAGAGGGTGGGGAAGAGGGAAAGGAGACGGGATCTGACAACAACCAAGAAAAATAAGTAATTCCAGATAGAGGCAGGACCTGCAGAGAAAATACAGCTGGAAGAGGGTTGGGGGATGAGGGTGAAGAAGTAGGCCCAGAACAAGGAGGTTGTTGGGGGCCCTGGTCGGGTAAATGCGGTGGGAAACCATCAGAGGATTTTAAACAGGGGAATGACAAGATCTCATTGTATTTTTCAAAGACTATTCCAGATGCTATATATGGAAAGTGTTCAAAAGGTGGGAAAGGATGTAAGGTGGGTCACCAGGAAGGGGACCCCTCCATGAGTCCAGGTAAAAGATGTTCTAAAGGAGTGACAGTGGAAGGAGTAGAGTGGAAGGGGACAGACGGAGGACATATTTTGGGAGCAGAGCCAATGGGACTTGCTGATTCATGGGCTATGGGAAGAGAGGACAAAAGAAGAATCAAGGATAATGCCTTTTTTTTTTTTTCACTTCAGCTACAGTTCTGCTCAGCCAGACCCAAGTAGCAGATAAGGCTGTCTTAATTCTATTTTAAAAAATACGCAGAGACAGTCAACAATCAGTATGTCAGAAAATCCTGATGAGTAAGTTGGAAGGGAGAAGGAGGAAGCAGATATACAAACAGATTCATAATGTCAGGAAACAGCCCAATCCTGAGGGCCCAGAGATGGGGGAAGAAAAATATGAACATACAACACTGGTTTAAAAACTCTACAGGATGAAGCCAAGTGTCTCAGTGGATCTTAAGCAGAGCAATGTGGCTACAGGAAATGTAGCTCAAACCTACATAATCAGCAGCATTTTCAGAGAAGAGACAGATTTCTATCCACAGGGACGGGCTGGAGGCAGAGCTTCAATCTAAGTGATTTCCTAGAAGGGAGGTATAAGACTCTCTTGGCTGTAGACAAGGAAGCAGTTCCAGGAAGAAAAAAAAAAAAACTATATATTTGAGATGAGCCCAAATATGTTTGAAAGGGGAATGTTACATAAAATCTTATAAAGAAAAATGGAGACAAACTGGTTGTCCTGGTCCTAGTCAAGGGATAGAAGGTGATTGTAACAAACTGGGACTCTCAGGATGTTGCTGTAACCACAGTCAATTGTTGGGAGTATTTTAAGCACGGGATTGACGTGATCTGATTATATTTTTCAAAGCTCTTTCCAGATGCTATATAGAGAATGTTCAAAAGGTGGGAAAGAAAGTAAGGTGAAACACCAGGGAGACTTCTGTACCCAGATACTTCCAGATCTCACTGAAGTTTCACCAAAACCCTAGGAGATACAACTATTGAGAAACACAGAGCATAATTAAGAGCAAAGGCTTATGGGGGTTCAAATCCCAGCGCTGCCACTTGTCAGCTGTGTAGCCTTCATCTCTTTGTGTCTCAACCTCTTTGTCATTGTAAATTTGAGAGGACAGTTGTAGCCACTTCATAGGGTATCTGCGAGGATTAAATGAGGTAATATATTTAAGTGCTTGGAACAATGCCTGGGACAGAATGATATTCAATTAATGGTAGCAACTATTACTATCATCCCTCTTTTATAGGGAAAAAAACTAGAGGCTAAGAGATGTTAAGTAACTGCCCAAGGTCAGGTGACAGGAATGTGGCAGAGCTAGAATTTTAAGCCATATCTGCCCTCCAGACCCAGTGAGCTAAACCACTATCACATACCAGCTAGGCCATGTTGGGAAGTTATGGCAACTAGTCTTCCAAAATGGCACTGAGTGAGCCACACCTCTAGTCCCCATGCCCTTGAGTAACTAAGTAGTCTTCTCCCACAATGAATCTGGACTGGCCCTGTGACTCGACTTAACCAAAGGAAGGTGGTGGAAGTGACACTGTGCCAGTTCCAGCACCAACCCTTAGGAAGTACCGGCAGCTTCTGCTTTGTCTTGCTGGGAGTCCTGAGCCACCATGGATTAAACCCAAGTACCCCAAAGGAGAGTCCATGTGGAGAGACCACATGGGCGAAAAAGAGGCTTAGCCATTTCAGCGTACCAACGGAGCCCAGCTTTCCAGCCATGCCCCCCAGGCACCACACATGACAGTGGATTCGTCTTGGAGGATCCAGCTCCAGCCACCCTCTGACTACAGCCCCATGAGACATCCCAAGCAAGACCAGCAGACGCACACTCCAGCTAAGCTCCAGGGGTGACAAATAATTTGTTGTTTTAAGCCTGTACATAACAAGGTGGCCTTCTGTGCAACAGTAGGCAACTGAAACATTCGATGTAAAGCTGAAACCCAGAACGACCATCCCGTCCCAGGAGCCAACTGTATACAGCGCAAAAGACCATGCTCTGGCATCAGACCAACTGTCATGTATTGAAATGATATTAATGATCTCAAATCCCAATCATGTAATCATGTTTTGACCACAAAATAGAATGCCAACAAATTGAGAAAAACACCAAAATATTGTAAACATGTTGACCTCAAATAGAATGTAAAAAAAAAGCATGTTTTTGAGTAAGTGATAACCGATGTTTGTGTGAAGAAATGATATGGACTGGCACTTATAAAAACTCACTGAAAATTCTGCCCAAGTGAGTGTTAGGTTAAGGCAGGTTGACCTCAGGTCGGCTGCCTCTCAGGAAGGCTGGGAGTAGAAAGATTTATATATATATTTATATATATAAAATTTTATAGGTTTTGTTTTTTTGTGTTTTGCTTTGTTGTTGTTGTTGTTGTTGTTGTTGTTGGCAGAGATTTTTTGCCTGTGCTTTGTACAAAGGAACTTATTTCTCATTATCCCTGACCTCCTACAGGTCAGACCAGTGGCTCCCACACACAATTGCTTTAGATCGTCCACTGACATCACATCCAACCTGCCTCTTGAATTCCCTTTAGAAAGTATTCACCAGCAATCCAATGGCTCTTGGGCCGATGGATTCAAATACCTACAAAGGTATTGTGTGCCCTAGCTTGGTTATTGTGCATGAGATGTATAGGAAGCTGCTATTAAGCAAGCCAGTAAATTGCACTGAGATTTAAGCTGAAGCCGTATAAAGCCTATTTTCAAATACTAAGTTATTTTTTTTTAAATCATTTTTTTAAAATATTTTAAAAGATGCTTAGATTACACAAATGTTACACAAAAATTACAAGAATTCCCATGTTCCCCATGTTAGGGTGGCACATCACCTGCAATGGATATACATATCCTGGGACTTTGCCACTAAGCACGGACCATAGTTCACATTGTAGACCACACTCTCTCCACACAGTTCTGCTGAAACCACATCACCCAAGTTCAAGTCCTGCCATCACTACTTACTAGCTAGATAAGTTACTCAATAACTCAGTTACTCATTTTCTTCTCCATATAATGGAGATAATGCCTATCTCATAGTGTTGTAGTAGTGATTCAATGATATAATCCCTATCAATGGGTTTAGAGCAGTGCTTGGAACATAGGAAGAAACCAGTAAAAATTAGCAATGACATTTTTTTTAAGTGAGAATAATATAATTGTTTTAGATACAATTAAGTTGGCCAATGCAAGGAAGTATATGAAATCCCTACTTCTTGCTTCTAACTTCCTTAGAAATGACACTGCTGGAAATTAGTATCACTTTGCTTTAGAAATGCCAAGGTACAATACTGTAAAGATGTGACTATTAAAAGAGTTTAACCAAATGTTGGGGATTGATTCATGTCCCCCACAAAAGGCATGTTCAGGTCCCAACCCCTGCTCTTGTGAGTGTGGCCCCATTGTAAAATAGGATCTCTTGAAGATGTTACTTCAGTCAAGATGTGGCTTAACTGAATCAGGATGGCCTTTAATCCAGATCACTGGAGTCCTTTATAAGCAGAATGAAATTCAGACAGAGAGAGAGAGAAGCCCAGGAAGCCCAGAAGCCCAGAAGCTGGAAGTTAATGGAACCCAGAAGAGAAAGAAGACATGGCCACGTGCATTTCCAGATGATGGAAAAGCCAAGGAACCCCAAAGATTGCAGGCCAGCCAGAAGATACTGACCCTGGGAAGGAAGCAAGCTTTCTAGCCCCTGAAACCATGAGCAAATAAATTCCTGTTGTTAAGCCAGCCCATGGTACAGTATTTATTTTAGCAGCCAAGAAACTAAAATACAAGGCCAACAAAAAATTAATGATGGGCAGAAGATTGCAACTCATCTCACACTGGGCTTGAAGAGTCTTGAAGTCATTCTGACTCCTGCAGAATAGCATAACTACAGGGAAAAGTATGGTGGTGGCTATGTTTTTTTCTCAAAAGAGAAGTCATTTTCAACTCAGACGCCAAGTAGTATGTGACTCCTTCCATGCAAGGAAGTTTAAAACCCCATCCAATGTCACAATAGTGGAAGATATTGCGCTCCCAGAAAGAAAGCAGCAGCCAAAGATGCAGGCACTGAGCTCAAGAATTGCAGAGAGGAGAGTAGCTGCATTGCACAAGTCACCGTTTGGCTAGCTAGATAAGGAAGAGGCAAAGTCTTCCTTAGCAATCAAGGTCGTTTCTAAATATGACTTTAAGCAAATGCTAAATCAATAATACAGCCCCTGAAGGAAGAAAGGCGCATTCCAACAGAGATCAGCTCTCAGGGAAGAAGAACCACAGGGAACACCAGATGACTCAGCTCGCACAGATCAGAGTCCTCAACCACAGGGATGTGGACTGTCACCACACCTTTGGAGGGGTGGCACTGGGGACTGATATTTGAACTGACTCTATATCCTGTATATAGACATTTAGTCGATTGTAAACAGTTCCTTGTTTTGACACAGACCCTCCCCTTCTATCATTTGTTATCTCTGGATTTATGGATTGCACAGAAATTTCCCTCATTATTAGAGTCTTGTGACTCTGCTGCCCAGAACTGGCAAAAACCCAGGATGCAGCCCTACTCTCTGAATCCACCTTAGAGAACTTACTTATTTCTGTCTGAAAGTGCTATGCCTTATTCGAAGAAGCTGGTAATTACAGAAGGCAGCTGTAGTGAAGTAGAAGCAGCACTGGGCTGGAATCAAGAGACTCACTCAACAACATTTGCCAAGACCCTGGTAAAGGCAAGATAACGCTAAGTGCATAAAAGAATTACTGAAAACCAAAGAGAAAGGGGATCCCTGCACCTAGAATCCCAACTTTAAATTGTATACATAGTTTCTAGCACAGGACTGGTTGTAAATCAGGTGTTTGACAAATATTGGTTAAACCATATTAGTGTCCTAGTCTTGCCAGTAAATAGCAAGTCAATTTCCCAATTTCCCTCTCTGGGTTTCAGATGCTACCACTGATTTAAAAAAAAAAAAAAGTGATTATAGCAGAGCTTCTCAAACGTTAATGTGCAAAGAATCACCTGTGGATCTCAATGTGGTGCTGATATTGATTCAGCAAGCTGGGGAGAGACTGGAAATTGCATTTCTAATAAGCATGCAGCATTGCTAATCCACAGACCATGCTCTAAGTAGCAAGGCGTCAGATGGTCTCTTAGAGTTTCTGGATGCATCTGAGGGGCTTCTAACTGTGCTTTTTTTTTTTAAGTGTGGAAAACACTAGGGACTCTGTGGAAGAAAGAAAGATGAAGGGTCGGGCTGGGTGTGGTGCCTGGGGTGGATCCAGGAGGTCCAGAAAGGCTGCTCGCTGGGGCCAGCAGGAAAAGTCCACTCCTTTGTCACTGCGCACAAACAAAGCTTTCAGTGTCTGTAAAAAGAATCTGCAATCATTTTGCTGGCTTGGAAGGCTCCATTTCTTAATGACCCTTCCTGTTTTTCTCAGCCTGATCCGGGAGAGAAAACAGCCCTAGTGAAGGTCAGCCAAAGTCAGAGAGGTCCCTGGAGAGGGGCTGCTTTCAGCCTATGCTGGGGGGAGGGGAAAAAGACAGGGGCCCATCCCCCCATCGCCTCTTAATTCTGATCCAGCCCAACGCCAGCGTGTACGGGTGAAAATGGGCCCAGAATAGGGAACTCTGCACCCAGTCAATTCTATTCCATTCCACAAACATTGCTCTCAACTGCTATGAGTGCCCGTGTGCTGGAAGCCCCAGGTGATGCCAAGATGAATGAAACAGGGTCGGGGCACTCGAGCAGCAACTGCTCTAACAGGGGAGGAATGGGCAGTCACAAGACAGAACAGTGCAGAAGCCACCAGTTTCTTGAGGAAGAAACCTCCAAGTGTTATGGGATTAAAGACAAGGGAAATAAAATTCCCTGGAAGGCATCAAGGAAGATTTCACGGAGAGGGGGACATCTGAAACCTGAAGATGGATATGCCTTCCTCAAGTCAAGACAGGCATGGGGGCATTGCAGGCAGGGAGAAAGGAGAAGCAAAGTTGCAGCGAGGAGAAGGGGACCTGTTCAGAGTGCAATACGCAGGCTGGAGCAGAGAGAACAGCCTCTTGGGGAGGGGCTGAGATGCTAAGTGAGGCTTTTAGTCTGCAGAGTCTGGTAGGAATCCCTGCCTCTCCAGCCCCACTCCTTCATTAGAATCTGATAGAAACACCTCCTCCCCTTCAGCCCATCTTTAGGGACCTATTGCCAAAATGGTATTCATATGGGCCATGACAATTCATTGATTTGACCATTTTTATTGAGCCCCTAATATGTAGAGTCTTTGTAGGAGGCCCTGGGTAGAGAGTAAGGGTGAAAGGAGACAAGTTCCCAAGGACTGCAGAAACAATAAGTTACACGAGATAAAAAGAAGGAGCACAGAACCTAAAATCAGAGAAGTCTTGGGTGCAAATGCGAGCTGTGTGTCGTGAACAAAAGATTTCAGAGCTCTGGGCCCCAGTTTCCACCTCCCTGTTGGGGATAATTATACCTATGGGGAGAAATTAACCTATGGGGAGAGCACGTCATCCTGTGTGGACTTGCAGGGCATTCATTACCCATTTGTTCTTTATTCAGCCATAAAGAAAGGGGACGGGAATAACTCATTTCCAAGGTCCTTCCAGCTATGAAACACTTCGGCAGCTCTAAGACTTTGTGGCACCTGTGACTGAGTCCATGGCCAGGGCCCTGGCACATACCACTCAGTGAGCTCTACCCGTCCCCAGTGGCCCGGGATGAGGCCAGCAAGACGAAGCAGCCATTAATCAGGCTGCCGCCCTCCCTGGACATGGCGCCAGCAGGCCAGGCTGCCTTCTGGCTGCCCCGACTGGCCTCTTCACTGGCCGGTTGCCATGGCAGGAACCCCAAGAGGCATCTGGGAGTGGTCAGAGCTGAAGAGGGAGGTTCATTTGATCTGAATCAATCTGACTCCATCTCTGTCGATTTCAGCTTCCTGGAATAAGAAATCAGAACAATTTTAATTTACTGAAGGCTTTTTCTATGCTAGACAACCTGTTAAGAGCTTTTCATCAGTTATCTCATTTCATACTCATGACAACACGGTCGAATAGGTATCCTCATCCCTACTTGACAAAACAGGAAACTGAGGCGAATACCAACGTCACGCAGGTAATAAGTGGCGAAGCTGGGACACAACTTCTCCCCTCCTCATCCCACCTCCCCACCCCCAAACTGTGTGATCCCAAAGGCTCTGTGCTTTTCCACCTGCCGGTCTTCCCAGCGACCTGAGCCTGCACAAAAGCTGGTGCCATGTTCCCTCCTTGCCTAAACGTTCCCGAGTCGCTGGGTCTGTCTAGGCCCCAGATATTAATTCTCCAGGGACAAGGCCAGGTCAGGCTGACAATGGACTGCTTAGACAGCTGCCAAAGCAGATGCTCTGAAATTTCCTAATACAATCCCAGTTTCAAATATTCTCCCTGTTTTTCTCAGAGAATGAAAATTCCAACATCTCCCAAATGATCTCTCCCTTCTGGAAGCAGCACAATATCTGAAAACAGCTGTCAGAGCCCATCTCAATATTTGATTCCAAAGAGCACAGTCCCTGTATTTGGGCAACTGGCAAGTTCTGACTTTAGCCACAGGGATTTGCCCAACTACAGCGGGCGGGTGGGGGGCAGGGGGTGCTGATACATTCAGGGCACCCTAACGAAATCAGCCCTCTCTGCTAAACTCAGCTGCTGGGGATCTAGCTGGAAGAACAGCTTGGCATTCCTTTCCAACCACCCTCATCGGCTTCCAACCATGCTGGTAATCTACAGAGCCCAAACATCTGGATTCCCTAACCCCAGACAGCCAGCTCAGAGAAGAGCCAGGGGGTGCAAGAAGGCTTGGGAATGCATGCGGAGGGACTGCTGCCAAGTAATCTGCCTCCTGAACAAACAAGCCTCACTATCTAGATGTCAACAGAGCCGTGTTTATATATGCTTGGGCCATTCAACTGATTAATTAATTAACTCCCTGGGTGGCCTTTGACTGATAAAGTCTTCACCCCTCGGGGCCTCGGGTTTCCTTATTGATAAAATGTAAGAATTAGCCAAGTTGATTTCTAAGGTTACTCCCTCTCCTGACATCTTTAGGATTCTGGGATTCTACTGGAAGAGAACAGAACGAGTGGCTCTGATACTTGCTCTACTCTGCCAGCTTGGGCCAGTCCCTCTCCCTCTCTGAGCCTCAGTTTCCTTGTGCAGTTAGATGACGGGTTGGACTAGCTGATCTCTCAGTGCTCCACAGCACTGACATCTCAGAAACCAGAAGACATTCTTGGCATGCCCTCTGCCTCACCAGCTGCCTTCCCTCCATCACCTAATTCAGTCACCTTCAAAACTGACCCACCTCAGCCTCTCCACTGCCACCTGCTAGTTCAGCCCACCCTTATCTCCCATCCAACCACAGCAATAGCCTCCTAAGTGGTCCAGCAACATCCATCTCCCCTTCCAACAAAAACTCTTCTCATGTTATCCTTTTTCTTTTCAAAAAACAACTCTCATCATATGGGCCCCTGCTAAGATGGAGTCCCATTGCTTTTAGAGTAAAGACCGAAACCCTTTGCACAGCCTGCAGGATATGCGTGTCTGACCCAGGCCAAGCCTTCAGCAACGTGTCACAGACCGTCCCCTTCCCTCTGCACACCGGCCACCTGGCCTTCTTTTACCTCTTTAACGGACAGCATTCCCCAGCCCCAGAGCCTCTGTTCATGCTATTCCTTTTGGGAAGAAGACCCATCCTCGCCCCATTCATCCCCTTCAACTAGAGCTTCTTTTCCTCTAGCTTTCACCTCAAGCACTCTTCCTCGGGGTGGTCCCAGGAACTCACCAGCTTAGCTCGAATTCCCTGGTTAGACCCTCCCATGAGCGTTAGAGCCTTTCCTCAGAGCCTTCCAACCAGTTTCTCAGGGTGGGTTCTTTGATGAGAAATTTTTTGTTCTCTCTCTCTCCCTCCTGCCCTCCTGCCTATAAGCTCTGTGAAGACGGGGGCCAGTGCTGAGCCCACCAAGTACCCCACACTCAGTAAATATTCCCAAGCTGGGCAGGTGGAGCTGGATGTTCTGCCCCTTAGCCAGCCCCAGAGGGGAGGACAGCCTTTCTTCCAGCAAACCCTGAGAGAGAGCAAAGCTAAACCGGCTCTGACCTAAGTCTCTGAGGCTCCTGAAGAGACAGCCTGCCGACTGCTGGAAAACTGCCCAAGACAAGCTCGTGGCTTAAAGCCAACTGTGGGCTGTACTCAGAGTTCACTCCGACAGAGGGAGCTCAGAAGTCCACCGCCAGAGTTCTCCAGCGACGGCTGCCTTCACAGCCAGCAGCACAGAGGGAGACTCCAGGAGCATCTGACTGGGCAGCCTGGGGAGCCAGAGTTTATGCTGGGGAAAGGCATGATGACTAGATAGGGTCCTCATTCTTTGGAAGTGTCTAAAGTACCTTCCTCACCGCCTTCCACTGACTGGACTTGTATTGGTCATTCAAGACAATGTGAACGTAGCTGTCTCCTCCAGGAAGCCCTCCAGCTGCTCCCTGGCTGAACTAAGGACCCTATGCCAGTGTTTCTACACCAACCGCCCCACATCCCTGGGGCATCTCTCTAGGGTTATATTTAGTGCCCTACACTGAATGTATGTGTTTCCATACCTGTCTCCCCCACCTGACTGAAGGCTGCCCAAAAGAAGTACCTTGTCTTTTTTATCTTTTATTACCTGGAACACAGCTATTACTTAGGGAAAACATCTTGTCATTTTATAGATAAGGAAACCAAGGCCCAGAGAGAGAGAGTGACACATCCAAGGTCACATGGCTTGTCACTTGCTGACAGAGCCAGAAATACAACCCAGGTCTCCTACTTCACATTGACATCTTTCCCCATTGCCTCTCTACCTTCGTAGGCATGGGTCCTACTGATGCCTCCATTGGCCCTGGTCTCCGAAGGTTCTTGGGATGGCTAATTACCTCTTCATCAAGAAGGTCCTGAAAGCAAGGTTCCTGGGCTCTCCCCTGGGGAGGGCAGCTATGCCTGTTGTATCCCCTGCCTCCCAATTGGGATTAATGAGGAATCCAGCCTCAGTTCCAGCAGGAGGTAAGTGTGTTGTAGCAAGCCCTCCCTTCTCTGCAGGCAGAAGATCTACTTTCCTCCCCCAACCCAACCCTCCCAGTCCAACAGATGTAATCTTGTGCTTTCTAGGTCAGTCCATATTCACCAAGCATACTGTCCTATTCGGTCATTCGCCCTCAAACCTTGAGAGCAGGGAAACTTATCTGAGGTTTGAATCAAAGAATAGATGATCTGAAAGGGCCTTTAGGATTCACCTAGTTCTAGCTTCTTGGTTTACAATCTGAGAAATGAGGTCCAGAGGGCAAAAGTGACTTGTCCAGGTCACAGCGTGAATGACAGACAGAATCAACATCTGGGCCTGGCTCCCCTGGGTCCAACACAGATCTCTGTCCTCTAGTTCCCTGGACTCCCTTGAATCCACTCTGGGCTTGGGAGCAGAGAGAGAAGGCTTATTGGTTGATGGGAGGAGGCATGTCAATATTCCAAATGCAAATCTGATCATGTTACTTCCCCACTTAAAAGGCTTCAGAGGCTTCCCACCACCTTTCAGATAAAGCTCATCTTTCCTGATGTGGCCCTCAAAGCTTTCATGACTTGGCTCATGACTTCCTCTCCAGCCACAGCCTCCTGGAACTCTAAGCTACAGCCCCACTCAGCCCTTTCCAGCTTCTCTCACTTTGGGCCTGTTCCCCACTCCTTCACCTGGCCAACTGCAGCTCATCCTTCTTTAACAATGCCCATCTTCCTCCTCCAAGAAGCCTATCCCCACCCTCCCCAATGTCCCCACAAAACCGCCAAAGCATTCTTCTGGACGTCTAGACCTCCATTTGGCTCACTTTTAGTTGTAATTGCTTATCATCTCTCTACCCCAACCAATGTAAATTTCCAAGGCTGGGAAATTTCTCTCCATCATCCTTATATTTCCACAGCCAGTAAATATTTCCAGCCATGGAGTATCTCTCTCCATCATCCTTATATTTCCACAGCCAGGCTTGGTGGTCAACACACAGAAGGCCTTCATCAAAAATGGACCTTTTAGTTTATGCAGAATTATTTAAAGGTTGTTTGTAAATCTTTGGAAATGAATAGAAATGGTCAAAGCATATCATGGTGTTTGTAACTAGCAGAACAATTATATGGGTATGACAGTGGTTGAAAGGGAAAGTCTAAGGTCATGTATATTACTAGAAGGAAAGTTAAAAACTGTAACATGGGACTGTATAGCATAGTGAAGCCTCAAGTAAAACATGAATATGGGTGATATTGCAAATATACGACTGTTTTTACAAAATATAAATACAAATATACTAGAGAGAAAGAAAAATAGCAGCTATGTACACCAGGTAAGGCATAGATAGATTGAGAGGTGATGAGTTTTGTCTGTTGGTTGGTTGGTTGGTTGGTTTTTATTATTATTATTGGAATAATGAAAGTGCTCTGGGAGTGATTGGGATGATGAATGGACAAACATGTGATTACACCAAATACCATTGATTGTACTCTTTGGATGGATTTATGCTTTATTAATATGCATCAATAAAATTGGGGGGAAAAAATGGACGTCTTGATTGGCAAGTGAGGACCATTCTCCCTCACCGACCTGGCTCCATGGCTCAGAGAAACCACAGATGCCCACTGAGCATGGACCCAGAGGGCAGCTCTAGCTGAGGTGGGGACAGCCATGCGGGGTGGGAACTGCTCATGGAGGAGGCTTTAGCAACCTGCCCATCAGGAGCATCTGCCCAGAGAGAGCCGATATCCCGGCGCCATATCGGTGCCGGATGCGTGTGGAAGGGGAAGTCATCTCCCTCTGATTCCCGCTGCTACTTCCTGAGCCTCCTTGGAGCCAAGGGACCAGCGGGCAGGCAGGCAGGCGTGGGGCTGCCACACGCTCCCACCCGCAGCACATATCCTGCCGCTGCCTCTGCTGGCAGGATGTTATTGCAGAGTCCCAGGCTGTTATTGTCAGGAGATGGCTTTCCTGAGCTCATTAAAGGGCCTCTATCCTTTCTCCGGGACCACCCCCCTTTTCCTCTGTCCCCAGTCAACACTGAGAGAAAGGGCCTTGGGGCAACTCCCCCTTCCTCTGGGCTGGCCAATACCTCTGATCAGAGAGAGCTATGACCTCATTTCAATTGCTTTGTGCATTGACAGCCATTAGCTAATCCAACTCTCACAACAATCCTGTAAGATGTTATTATTATTCTCAGTGTTACAGTAAAGCAAACTAAGGCACCAGAGGTTAAATGGCTCAGGGTCACAGAGCCAGAAGGCAACAGAACAGGGATTCAGATACAGGTCTGCCTGATTCCAGCATCCATTCTCTTGCCACTGCCCCCATGCTGCCTGCCCAGCCCATGAGCTTGTTTTATAAGTGGAGAGCTGCAGTGAACCAAGGGGATAAGGACTTCCCAGGAGCCAGCATTTCCCTAAAGGGAATCTGGAGGTCACAGGATCTTCCCTCATTCCTGGGAAAGAATTAGAACTAAGATGGAATAATGAGATAACTCCCATCTTGTGTTTGCTCAGGCTTTAACCAAGACCCAGGCACTTCCACATTTGGAGGAGAGGAACAGTCGGCTCTTCATCATTCATGGGATTAGACAGAAGAAGGATGAGGATTATCTGTACTAGAAATAATGACAAGGTGAATTTACCTTTGCAAAGTCCTTTTGGAAAGGGCAGAGCTGCAGCAATCAAAAGACAGTGACCTCAGACATCCAACTCCATCCCTACTAGCCAGGCAATCTTGGCATTTCACACCTTCGAGAGATCCCATTTTCCTAGCCTTGGAACGGGGACTAACTCTCCCCATCACACAGGGTGTATGTCAGAATCCAACAATTCCATGTGCATGGAAGTGCCTTATAGAGTGAAACAAAAAATTCTGGTTGCATTATGTGAATGTTTTCTCTTTTTTGTTTCAGTTTGGGTGACAGCATAGGGTAGCAGTTTTGGGGTCAGAACCTAGATTGAAATCTCAGCTCTGCTAGTTTCTACTTTGTGACTGCAGATGAGTGTTTTGACGGCACTAAGCCTGTTTCCTGGTGTGCAAAGAGAAGGCAATTATATCGGCCTCATAGGTTTGCTGCAAGGATTTAAAACATTGATATATAAAGCACTTAGCATGGTGCCTGGCATTCAAGGAGTGCTCGGGAAATTGTTAGCTGCTACTTTATTATAAATTATCATTATTATCATTTCTATTACTGTTTCTATTATTCTGCTGAAGTTGTATTTGCTGTCCTGTGGCACAGCCGTCTTGGGGCTGGGAGGCAGCCTGGGTCCACCTGGTCCCCACACCTAGTAGCTCTAGCCATGCCACAGGAAGAAGCAAACCCAACACCTCCCTACCACAGAATAAAGTATAGATAAGGAGAGAGAGAGAGATGCACAGGAGATTCTCCTGGAATAAAGACCAAGAGATGGAAAGAGCAGACCTATGTGGAGTGGCATTACCTTTGTGATCACCAGAGGAGTTAAGTTTATTGGACACATCTGATGCCTGTGGTGACATGCAAAATCCTTTGAATATTTTATCTCTCTGTATCCCCACCACATCTCTAGGAGGAAGATGCTGTGATTATTCCCACTTTACCAAGAAAGGTCTATAAAAAAACTCAACTTTGAGAGGTTTGGTGACCTGCCCAAGGCTGCACACCTAGATAGAGGTGTTATTTGAACCCCAAAAGGTCCTCAGATTCCCCTCTCTTAAACACTCAGACAAGGCCAGTGCAACTACTTATGACTGAGTGACTCCAGCGTTCCTGAATTTCCATTCTCCTTACCTGGACATAAGGCACAGATAAAACCCACATTGCAGGCTATCGAGGTCATCAGGGTGCCATGGTGTATTAGTCAGCCAAAGGGATGCTGATGCAAAATACCAGAAATCTGTTGGCTTTTATAAAGGGGATTTATTTGAGGTAGAAGCTTACAGTTACCAGGCCATAAAGCATAAGTTACTTCCCTCACCAAAGTCTGTTGCCATATGTTGGAGCGAGATGGCTGCCGGCATTCAGCCTTCCTCTTCCTCTTAAGGCTCTGTGGTCCCAGCTTCTCCCAATATTAGTGGTAGGCTAGGATAAGTCTCATCTCTCTCCTGGGGCTTGTTTCTCTTCAGGCTCAGCTGCTCTGCTCGCTCCACAAGGCTAGCTGTGACCCATCAGGTGAACAGTTCGTCTCTCTTCCTGGGCCCTCTGCTGTGTCGATGGAGCTGTCTCTATTCCTCTGTGTTCTTCTCCTGTGTGTTTACTTCCCAGGCTCCAGCTCAAAACTGAAAACTCCCTTCTCTGTGGTGCGGCTTCTCTGTGATTCCCCACCCACCAAGGGGGCAGGGACTCAACATCCTACTGACATGGCCCAATCAAAGCCTCAATCATTATTTAATCAAATAAAAGTAAAACCTCTGAATCCAATATAATCTAATATGTCCAGAGGAACAAACCAGTTTACAAACATATTCCAATATCTATTATTAGAATTCATAACAATATCAAACTGCTACATTCCACCCTCTGAATTCCAAAAAGACATTACAATATTAAAAAAAAAAAAAACCTTAAATCAGTTCAGTGCTAAATACAGAATCATATCACAATCAATTTAAAGAAATACAATTTGTCTTGAGGCAAAGTCTTGTCTGGCTATAGACCTCTGAAATTCACAAAAAAAAAATTTATCTGCTTCCAGTACCCAAATGGACAGACAAAAGAAAAACCTTTTCATTACCATAAGGAGAAATTGAGAGGAAAACAAGTCATGGGTTCCCTACAGTTCAGTAAACCTGCAGGGCATACTCTATTCCATTTCAAAATCTAAGAGTCATTTTTAAGGTGATGGTTTCTTCTCCCTGGGGTCTCATGAGGACCTACCCTTTCCTCAGGCTTGCCCAATGGTCATTTTCTTGGTTCCACCCTCATCAAACATCTGGGTGGCGACCAAGCTCCAGACCTCACCCTCCAAGAGCATTGGGGTGATTACCACACTTCACGCAAACTTTGGGTTAGAGTCTTAACCGCCCAGTACAGTGAAGTGAAGACAACATCCTCCATAATCTTTGGCATACAGGCCCAAACCTCTCAGACCAACAAGTTGGTGACCTGACCTTCCCTAATCCATGGGGGACAGGCACACCCCTCTCAGACCTACAGGGTGTTGACCTTAACTGCCCTAATCCTTGGGGAATGTGCTCCACCCTCTCTGTAGCCTGGTGGGGCAAAACTCTCCCTGAACATCAGGCAGGAACATCCACCCTTTTCAACTGCCAGAGCAAACTCACCCTCTCTGTACACATGAGTCAGGCTCCTCTCTTGGCCCAAGGTGATGTCTTAATTCCAAATCTCAGCTTCCATGGTTTTCTTCTTGAAGTCATTTTCCCTTCAATCTCTCCCTTCCATGTCCCTTTTATTCCTGGATAAATTTTGTTCATATGGTTCTTTCAAAAACTTTGTTGGTTTAGCATGCAGGAAGCAGGGGTCCAAGCCATCAGACAGTAAGACTTCCCACAAGTCTTTCCTCGATAACTGAATCTTCAATCCTGATTTACAAGTTCCAAGTTTAGTTAAGTCCTCAAAAGGGGCACTATCATCTAGAAGCTTGATTTCTGAGGCTTGGAATTTCCAGAATCAGTTTCTGTTTCCTTTGTGCCCAACAGTTCAGTCCTCTAATTATCTCTCTCACCTAGCATTTTGCTGTAAGCTGCAAGGGGAAGTCAAGCCGCATTCTCCAAGTTTACTTTGGAAAGTTCTTCAGCCAAATGCTCAGGCTCACCATTTTCAAATTCTGCCTTCCATAAAACAGCAGGAGTTAATCTTGCTAAGTTCTCTGCAATTTTAAAACATGGATCACCTTTCCTCCAGTTTCATCATTTACTTCTAAGGTCTCAAAAAAGTCTCTTTAGAGTCCATATTACTATCAACAGTCTCTTCAAAGCACTGTAGATCTTTTCTACCAAGCATCTCACAATTCCTCCAAAAATTACCCCTTACCCATTTATAAAACTGTTCCAGCATTTTGGTAATTGCAAAAGCACTACCTCACTCCCAGTACCAAATTCTGTATTAGTCAGCCAAAAGGGTGCTGATGCAAAATACCAGAAATCTATTGGCTTTTATAAAGGGGATTTATTTGGGGTAGAAGCTTACAGTTACCAGGCCATAAAGCATAAGTTACTTCCCTCACCAAAGTCTGTTGCCACGTGTTGCAGCAAGATGACTGCCAACATTCAGCCTTCCTCTTCCTTTTATGACTCTGTGGTCCTAGTTTCTTCCAATATCAGCTGGGATAAGTCTCGTTTCTCTCCCGGGGCTCGTTTCTCTCTGGGCTCAGCTGCTTTGTTCTCTCCACAAGGTCAGCTGTAGACTATTAGGGTCTGTAGGCTTTGTCTCTCTCCCCAGGGCTCAATTCTCTCCAGGCTCAGCTGTTCTGCTCACTCCACAAGGCTAGCTGTGAACCATCAGGTGAACAGCTTGTCTCTCTTTCCAAAGGGGGTAGGGACTCAATGTCCTACTGATAATGGCCCAATCAAAGCCTCAGTCATTATTTAATTAAATAAAAGTGAAACCTCTGAATCCAATATAATCTAATATGCCCAGAGAAACAAACCAGTTTACAAACATAATCCAATATCTATTTTTGGAATTCAAACTGCTACACATGGGTAAAGCCCCAACACAATTCCTGACGTAGCAGGTGCCTAGTGAGTGGCATATTTCCTGTCTCTAGTCTACACCAATTTTCCCCAAACCTGCTTGACCATAAGAATTACTTGGCATGCTTACTAAAAAAAAAAAAAAAAAAAATTGATTCCTTAGGTCCACCCTGGACCTGCTGAATCAGAATCTTTGGGAAAGATTCCTAGGAATTTGGTTTGGGAATACACCAAACCAGCACTGGTCATACATTGGGATCACTTGGGAAGAAGTTTTTGACAAACTCTGGTGCCAGCCCCTACTGCAGACCAAGTGAACTAGCCAGGCATCATCAGGACTTTTCTAAGTTTCCCCGAGGGATTTCGATGTGTGGCCAGAGTAGAGAGCCATTGCTCTGGGCCAGCTCTGTCCTAAAGGGCTTTCTGTAGTAAATATTGCCTCAAATAGTGGGGCTCCTGGGGGCTCTGGAGACATCCAGACACTATAGGCAGGGCTGACAGCTCAGGAGTTTGGTACCCTGCCAGTGGGCCCTATTTTGGAATTTATGTTCCCCAGTGTGATAGAGTTAGACTCAGTTGTGGTTTCCCTGCCTCTGGCTTTTCTGCCCCTTCTATGTGAACCTATAGTTAGTACTAGAGTGGATAGGTATATGTCCAAGAGACTTAAATCTTTGGGCTTTCCATGTGCCATTTGGGCCCTGAATCTCAACAGAATTGCAACACCTACTCTCCAGTTCATTGGACTCACTCAGGACAGCTAACAAGGAGATGATGATGGACAATGACCATCCCAAGGAACAGAGAGAGTCTGCAACTGCAAGCAAGATAGTCCCATTCATCTGCCCCATGGGATCTAAGCCCCCTCTCAATTAGAAGCGGAGTAGGCATCACCATCCCAGAATCCTCAGTATTGGAGAATGAACTATGGACTAAAGTAGACTTACTGGTATTCTACTATAGACTTATTGTTATTCTAGCAATGGAAGAACTGTTATCACTGATGTGGAGGCAACGGCCACTGGGGGTTCTGAGGGGAGGGAGAGGGAAAAATAGGTATAATATGGGGCATTTTCAGGACTTGGGATTGTCCTGAATGACATTGCAATGACAGATACAGACCATTATATATCGTGTCATAACTTGCAAAATTGTGCGGGAGAGAGTATAAACTACAATGTAAACTATAATCCGCACTTAGTGGCAATGCTCCAAAATGCGTTCATCAATTGTAACAAATGTACATTTAAACTGTATTGGACCCCTCAGGGTGACAGGCAGGAGCTGAGGAATGAAAATAAAAGGGGTCCTCCTCACTGAAGACCCCCCTTTACAAAAAGAGTAGAGGCTCTCTCAGACATCCCGTTGGAAATCAAAATGTTTTCATGGACTCCAAGACAACAATTAGTCCCGGTGGTCTGTTCTATTTGGTAAATTTTCCACCTGACCCCTTTCTTGACTCAAGTGAAGCAGGGAAAACACCCACCTCCAGTCTTCCAAGGAGAGCATTGAAGTTGCAGGAAAAGCCAAGGGGTGGGCTGAAGAGGCCAGCTTCTATTTTAAAGATGTTTTCCTCTTTGAAATAAGCTCCATCCTCCAGCAGTGCAGCCGGGGCAAAGGTTGTGACTGATATTGTGTTGCTGGACATAAAACAGCCTCTAAGGTCGCCCGGCAGCTGGTGGGCACGTCCTGACAGACGGCTCTTAATCAGACTCACCTCTGCCCCTGGGAACCTTGGGGCCCAGGCGAGGAGGGGCCGAGGGAGGCCAGCTGGCAGTGATCACCAGTTGACTTTCCCATCCCCCTCTACACTCCCTGCCCCTCCGGTCACTCCAGCCCGTGCCCGGCGATAATGGATGTTCATGAGTTGAATGGGACAGACAGACATTCAGAGAGCGCAGGGGCCAGGCCACCTGGGCCCCGGCACAGGAAGCTCCGCTGTGTTTCTTCTCCTGGTGTGAGCTCAATCTTGGATGACAAGCTGTGATTTCCAGCCAAATGTTTTTTTACAGTCACCACACCTATTGGTTTTCCCTCCCCCAGGGCCGCTCCGCTCAGTGGGTCTTTTAAGGGCTCATCTTACTCTAGCTCCATCAAGGGTAAGGGGGCCTCAAGACCCCAGGGCAGAGAGGTGCTCAGGATCTGGGCCAGGCCATCCTCTGCGTTTTAGTGTCTTTGCCCTGAAAATGGGGATAGTGACACCCAACTTCACCAGGTTGTGGGGAAATTTATGCCAGATGATGATTAATAAATGAAAGTGGCCGGCAGGCAGCGGCTGCCTAAGTATTTTTAAAGTCTGAGCTTACCTAACCCCCATTCCCTAGGATTTCTTCATCTTGTCCTTTCCCCCAAATTTTCTCTTAACAATTGCAGTGCAGGCTGTGATCTCTGACCTCTGCAGTTTTGTTACCCAAACAAACAAACAAAAAATCCCTAACAAAATCCCGTACTAATCCCCAAACTCCAGTGCCCGCTTGGACCCTGCCAGCCCTTCCAGTGCCATTTTCTCTACAAACCTTTAGTTCAACTAAACAAACACTGACTGCGTGTTTCCAGTAAGGCAGCTGAGGCACTGGTGCATGTAGGGGGCAGAGAGAGGCCATAAAATCAGCACATGCTCCCTGCAATCAAGGAACACTTACCCGTAACCATAACTCACATCACCAGGCATCTGCCAAGTTTCAAAACACTGTCCTAACGAACAGTGCACCTTGATCTTCAAAACAACCCAACCTATGAGGTAGACCTGGAAATAATTATTATTCCCATTTTCAAAATGAGGAAACCAAGATTTGATATGACTTACCCAAGCCTCACATTCAAGTCATTTTTTTTTTTTTTTTTACTTCAAATGATACCTTGCATGCAAAACATTCATGAGAGGGACTGAATTAATGTTGACTATTCGTTTTGTTATCCAAATTCCATGCCTTTTCCAACAGGAGGGAAAGAGCTTGCACTTTGAAAACAAACAGGCCCTGATGAGGGACTGACACAGGTGTTCAGAAAAGTCAGAACTTAGTGATGAAGGAAGGCTGGGAAAGCTTCAGAAAGGAGGACTTGAGGTGAACGTTGAAAAGAGGGTGGGACTTTTATGGGGAGCGGGACAAAGAACCAGGCAGGGAGCTCCATCAGAGCAAAAGCCCCGGGGTGAAAGTAAGCATGCACAGGTTATCAATGTGTAGAGCTCAGCTCTGGAGGGCATGCACTGGAGATGCAGAAACAAATAAGATGAGGTGGCTGCCCTGGGGGAGAGTTTATAGTAACAAGATGTCATGAAACTGCCCAAGGAAATCTGAGTCATAAGGAGGGTTCCACCAGGAAAGGAAACTAGGCAGCTCTGGTGGAGTCAGATATCCAAAGAGCCTTGAATGGCAGTCCAAAGTGTACCCTGCAAGCAAGGGGGGTGGGCGAGGGCTCCTCCTCCAGCCCCTTTGTCTTTAAGTCAGGCTCTCACCCAAGACCGGGCCTCACTATTCTCCTTCAGCTTTGCTTCCCCAGGCCCTGAGGCTCCACAATTCTGTAATCAATTTAGAGAGCCACAAGACAAGGTCAATAAATCCCATCCTCCATGACACACCCCTTCTGCCCCCTCCCCCCAAGCCTTTGTTCCTCCCCTTTGTCTGGAGAGGAAGCCTCCCACCCACTGGAGCTTCCAGGCTCTCTCCCTCCCCACCCCTCCTCCCTCCAACCCCCTTCAAGTGGGCTTTATAGTTTCCATGGAAACCAGAGAGGCCTAGCAGCCAGGGGTCTCTCACAAAAACAATTTGTGCCACCATTTGGGACGGAGGAGACAATGTGAAAGTGAGAAAATAGCTCATTAAATACCCTCCGCACCATGTTCTTGCTCGGCTTTGGGAGGAAGGAAGGACTGCACTTTCTGATTTCCACTTCAAAGAGGCTTTGAAGGGTTAAGTCCAAACCTGGCCTAGCAACCCTAAAGGAGCACGTAAGCGCACAAATACACAACTCATATGCACACATACACTCACCAGCCCTCCCTTCCCCAGTACAACTGGGCTCAGTCCACTAAGAAAATAACATCTGCAGTTCGATGGTCCTGCATTTAAAACCACCTCTGTCCATTCCCAGGATGGGAAGCTCTTCCGGTGACCTCCCAGAGCCACCCATGCCCTGAAGGACCCCCACCCCCACCACCTGGTCCCTCAAGCCTCCTGGCCTGAAGACTCCCAGTTTGAAAACTTGCTTCTTGGCCTCTTCAAATGTCTGCTAACAGGAGAATTACAGATGCCGCAGCCTGGAAGCCCCTCACTTCCGTAGGCTTCCCCATGCCCTATCTCACCCCAGCAGAAGCCATCGCTCCTGCTTGAAAGACGGGGGGCGGGGAGTATGCAGCAAATGCAGATCAATAAGAATAGGAGAGGAACACTTCACTTTCCAAGCCTGGAGATACAGGTCCCTAGGAGTGTACCCAGGTTGGAGAGGGGTCCTCCAAGTCCTAGCAGTATCTCAAAGCGGCCAAAGAATGCTGGACAAGCTCAAGCATCAAGGTGAATGGAAACAGGCAGTCTCTCCTTTGGAGCAGGTAACAACAGCCCCCATTGTTCTCAACAGACATTTCAGGCAAGTCCAGAATTCTGGTGGGCAGTTCTGTTGTTTCAGCTTTATTTTTTGGTTAAATGAGGTAATCTAGGCATTAGTTCTTTATTCAGCATTGTCTGCTTGGGGACCAAATGTTTCTGAGCACAAGGGGGTTCTCGGTGGGGTCCTTGGAGAGGGAAACACTAGGACCCATGGGCCCAATCTCCTTGATCCAGTACCCTCCCATTACCTTGTTTTGGATCCATTCAATGTCCTTATAAGCTCACTCTCTCTGTCTTGTTTGCAGTAGCTCTCTACCTTTCAGAAGACATAGATAAATAAAAGAGACCTCTCACTTGCCTTTGTTAAGGTCTCACCCCAGCATGGGGAGCAGAAGTAAATCTGGTTCTCCCCTTTAAAATCGTTTGTCCAACACCTGGCATGCAACTTGGTGTAGTGGACTTAGGGATGCAACTCTCCTGGGTCCCTAATCTTACTCTTCTATTTAGGTTAGTTCTAAATTTAACCTGTAACATGGAAGTAATAACAGAGCCCCTCTCTCTCCAGACAGTTGCAATGACTGTGAGAAAACAGATGTTAAAATGCTTGGCGGCACAAGCATGTTCAATACCTGTTACTTTTCTCCAATGTGCTGGATAAATGTGAAATAATGGTTAGTGACAATCTCTCTTGCCAGATTTTTTAACTCAAGGAGGAGACAGATGTTATAAATGCACGTTAATGGCTATTCTTTCCAAACCAGTCCCTCGTGGCCCATGAAAAGGAATACTGAATCAATCAGGTTTTCGTTGTTGGTGGTGAATAAATCAGTTTTGAGTGCCTAATATGTATTTTCAGCACCAGGACCCAAGGAGAACTACAAAATGGAAAAAAAAAAAAAAAATCATCATATTTATGTAAAATAATTTACTGAGCAACTTGATCCCTACATCCCAAGCCTTTCAGAAGGCATGAGGTTGAGTAAAACACAGTAGGTCACCTTTAGCCATAGCATATGGTGATGGAGAAACCCTCAGGCCCTGGATCGCGTCCACCCAGGTTCAAATCCTGACTACCCCTTGCTGGCTATTGGTTCAAGTTTGGCAGCTTATGTTTAGCCTTTTGAGCTTCAGGCTGTAAAATAGCTCTTAGGCCTCTCAGGATTAAATGAAATAAAACCCATGAAGTACTCAGCAGTGTCTGGCTCAGAAAGTGCTCAATTCATTTTAGTTGCTGCTGCTGTTATTATTTTATTATTATCAGCAATCATTCAAGCCTGGATTAATTGCAGGAAGTAACCCAGCAGAGCAGGGTAGTGTAGTAAGAAGGGTTCAGGGCGTGGCTGTTGCTCCTGGACTACTCACCTCCCCTTTCTGGACCTTTGTTACATAGAGCAAAAAAGGGAGGTGAGACCTGACGATCTTTATCACTCAAAGGCTTCAAAATGTGCTCAAGAACTAAAGATCACAAAGTAACAAGAGAAACAAACAACAACAAAAAGCACCAAAGAGCCCAGGAAGGTTCTCGGTCCAATCGGGATCCTCCCACACACCTTGGTTCACTCCCGGCCAACGACTGACCGGAAACCTCCCTGTTGCTCCTCCGGTGCCTTCCCCTCCTTCCAGCCACCTTCCTCCTGGGGAAGCAGAAGTTCCTGACAACCAGGGAAGAGGTCAGAGGTCTCCACAGGCCTGGCCAAGAGCCACCAGGGCCACTTCCTGCCAGGAGCCTTCTGGAAGCTGCCACCCACCCCAGGGAAACCCAAATAAAGTCACCTCTTCACCAGAGAGTATTTTGCCCTTTAAGGAAAGATTGTGTTTGGAGCCCAGAATGTATTTATGGCTCGATGAAAATCTCATCCAACCTTTTAGGGACACAGTCTACATCAAAAGGGGCTGCCCAGACCATCTGCTACCCGCTTTCATGGGCCTAAATCCTGAATAAATTATGCAGTCACTGAACTTTGCCTCGGATAAGCCCTTTCTTTGTTCTTTCTTCCCTTCTTCTACCCTCTAATTTTACTCAAGGTCGTTGCTAGGGCAAACGCCCTTAGATCTAACCCCCTTCTGCCTTTTCTAAGAAGAGAATCAGGATAATAATCCAAAATGCCCATCTAATAAATTTTAATACATTTCCACCCCAGGAGTGTTAGCAGGAAAAGAAAAGTTTAGGGAAGCGGCTGTGGCTCAATCAGTAGGGCTCCCGTACGGCGTGGTTAGCTGACCCAGCGAGCATAAGCAGCAAGGGGGGGATAAATGAAAAGATAAATAAAATCTTTAAAAAAAAAAAAAAAAAGAAAAGTTTAAAGAAGTACCCATTCTGATAAGCATTTGTATGCCCAGAATGTTATAGACATCTCATTTTATTCTCACAACAGCCCATAAAGTAGGTACAATTACCATCCCTGCTTTGCCAACAGGTAGGGCTCACCCAAGGCTGCCCCAATTGCTGGTGAAATGGAGAGCTCTATGAAGCCAAAGCTTGTAGGCATTTCACCACACTACACCACAACGGACAGAAAGACGAAGGGATTTCAGGCATCTCTGAGTGATTAAAGGGATCTGCAGGAAGAGGCAGAAGGTTAAGGAACCTCTATCACACCCTAAAAGTCAGCTCCTGAAACTTCCTTCTCATAGGACCAGTTCTGGGTGTGTCCATGTTTCAGGTGGCAGGCAGGACATTGTCAGCCTAGGGCACCTTTAATGACAAGTTAACCTCACTTCAACTTCTCCTTTCAGAAAGGGGAATACACCTAACTTCCCAGAGATGTTGGAAGGGCAAGAGATTTTGAGTTACTACGTAAATGTCTGCCATTTCATTGAGATAGATTGATAGATGATAGATAGATAGATAGATAGATAGATAGATAGATAGATAGATAGATAGATAATTGATAGGTATAGAGATTTATATGGGGAGCAGATATAGCTCAGTGGTTGAGCACCTGTCTCCCATGTATAAGGTCCCAGGTTCAATCTCTGGTATCTCCTTAAAAAAAAGAGAGATTGGGAAGCGGCTGTGGCTCAATCAGTAGGGCTCCCGTTTACCATATGGGAGGCACCGGGTTCGGTTCCCGGGGCCTCCTGGTGAAGGCAAGCCCGCCTGCACGGCGTGGTTAGCTGACCCAGCGAGCACAAGCAGCAAGGGGGGGATAAATGAATAAATAAATAAAATCTTTAAAAAAAAAAAAAAAAAAAAAGAGAGAGATTTATAGAGAGAGATAAAGATATATAGAAGTATATAGAAAAAAAAGAAGTATATAGATATCAAGTATTTATGTTATGAGTTTACACGTCAATTAAAAGTAATACAGTGAGACTCAGGAGCATGGAACCAACACAGGGTTTATAATTAGGCAAACCTGGCTTTGAATCTTGGCACTGTCATTTTCTGGTTACACAGCCTTGAGTAAATTGCCTAACAGTTCCAAGTTTCCATTTCCTCTTCTGTGGAATGGAGATGATAATATCTCCCTTACAAGGTTATTAAAAGGATTAGGGATAATTTGTGTAAAATACCTACCAGTACATTGAGATGTTCAACGAATGGTATTACTATGGTTCTTATTTGAAATCATGATGTTAAGAACCTCTCCGAGACATCAAACGATATACATTCCCAGGCTGAAGTAAAGGGGCATTCTTCTCTCTCAATGCAAAAATATGGGGAATTCGAAGTTCCAAATAAAAGAGAGACATTTTCACCAGCCAAATAGCAGCTGGTCTGGACTAACCCAAACAATGCCTTACCTTAAAACCCTTCATTGACCACTGGTGCTCAGACAAGAATATTCAGACTCTCAGCATGGCTTTAACTCCTCTCCGGCCTTATATCCAGCCAGCCCTCTCTCCCACTCACACATCTCCAATCAGTCGCTCAGCCCACCATTCCCCAAACACACTATTCCGTGCCTTGAGCATGCCACCTGAAATTTCTTCCTCTCCTCTCCCCTCAAAGAATCCCGTCATCATTAGGATCCCTCCCTGAATCCATCAAACAGAACTAACTACCACCTTGTCTATGGTCCCTTTGCACTTTATGTTGAAAAGCAGGGAGAAGAGGGGAGGAGAAGCAGCAGCGCTTGCTTTCTGAGCACGTCCTATGCGCCAGGCACCAGATGCTCTACGTACCCATTAAAACAACCACGGGAGCTAAGTCTTATTATACTCACTTTGCAGATGAGAAAATTGGTTCACAAGGCCCAGAATATGGCCCCATTGGTTGAAAGACTCCAAGGCCCTTTTTCTCTGCATTCTGTAGAGTTCTTACATAATTCGATGTGTACCTGTCAGTCTCCCACACTAGACTGAGCTTCTTTTAAGCGGAGTCCAGTCAACTCTGAAACAACCTAGACCCTCTGTCCAGGTAAAGCCCAGTGACTGACACCAAGCAAGCACTCAATATGTTATTGTCATAAGTCATATGACATCGTCATGTGAAAGCTTCTCAGCCTTCACGGGGAGCTGCTGGGTCATCTTTCTGACTATTCTAAAGACCAGAGAAAAGAAATTCTGGGTCATTGAGGAATAGCATTTCCACGCACAATGTCACAGGTTTCTTCAGGGACACAGGTTCACAGAGGGAGGATTTGACCTTGACGACCGTTTGCAGGGGCTTGAAGATATGAGTTTCTGTCTCTCTTTTAACTTCATCAGTTTTAAAGAGAACTCTACATTTTTACTAGAAAAAGCATAACTGTGCTGCAATCACTCACCTGGTGCTCATGCTTCATGAAGCTTGGCCAATGGACCAAGAAGTACGCATACCAGCTTTCCCAGATTCTAGGCATAAGGGCCCAAGGAAGCCACCAGACTTGGAGTCTACCTCTGCCATATCTGCAGTGCTCACTCTCTTTTGAACCAACTTCCTGTGTTTGAGGATCTTCCCACAATCTGAGTACGGCCTCCCTGGTTAGAAGCTGGAACCCCGTTCCCAGGCTCCTTTGCAGTTGTTGTCAACCTGTGGCCCTCGCACCACCAATCATATCCTACATGTGAGAATCACTTTGAAAGAGAATGACCTGAGGGTACAGGAGCTGCGTAGAATCCTGTTTTGGGCTGAGGTAGGGAGTGTGGCAGGGAATTGTCAAGGTCTGGGGGATACCAGTGGCAGAAGTGCCAGTGGTCCAGACCAGGAGGAACTTTATGGTGCAAGTAGCAAGGTCCCTACTTAGAGCCTGGGAATTTGAGGACAGCTCCTTCCCCAAGCCTAATTCTCCAGAGACTCTGTGAACTACCAAATATCCTTATTAAATTCATCTTCTGCATAAAAAACTGGGAGATGTTTGCATCTAAGAGGGCTGAGGGATGCAAAATCTCACACACGTCAGCCTTGGAAAACAAAACCTCTACACACTGAACATACCTCACAGCAAAGCTGAACCCCCACCTAGAGTGGGATCTCCACAGGCTAAGAGTGGCTGAAATAAAATGAAGAGAGGCCATGAAAGACCTTGTTCCCAGGCTGCATCTTGGGCTCTCAGACCCAGCACTAGAGAAGAAAAAGGACAGTCCTGATGCCACATATTAAATCAGCTTCCACGGTGCACTGGGCTGTCTTTTGTGACTCAGAAGCTGGATCTGAATATCATTTCTCTGAAGGAGCTTCTAGAAATGGTTGGAACAATGGCAGCATCACTAGAAGGAAGTCTGTCACCTCCCACAGAAGTGACTTTGAGGGACAGCATGTTTTAGAATTTGAGATTTTACAGTGCTTGCTAAAACATCAGTTCCATTATGGGGTGTGGCAGAAAGCATTGAGAGTCAGGAGAACAAAGTTTAGATCCAATTCTGCCACCCATCTCCTATATGTTGGAGTTTATTTCTGTTCTCTGAGCCTCAGTTGCCCGGTCTGTAAAATCAGAGGGCTGGTCTTTGCTCCCCCAATGACTTTTTCAGGCCATTTCTCTTGCCAAAAAAAAAAAAAAAAATGGGCTCCTTTGATGCCTAGCCATTTAACAAGAGCTATGGGGCATGGCTGTACAGGCTGTGCAGCTAGGTTGAGCCCTGGCCACACACACCTACCTGAGGGGTGGGTAAAATCCAGCCCACATTCTCCAAGCTGTGTACCCTGAGGCCGGGCTGCTTCCCCTAAAGGAGGGATATTCTTTTCCTAATTTGCACAAAGGCATCATATGAGCTAACCATAGTCCCATTTTCAGCTATTGTTTACCCTTGCCTTCCTCGTTGGAAACTTTCTAATCACCTCTTGGCCATCCTCTTCCTTCACTATAGATGTTAGCTCCTGATTACAATCATATTCACTGCCCACTTCTTACCACAATCTCAAAATTTTTGCTATCTGTATCTGTGACTCACCCAGCAAATTGGTCTCTCAGTTCCTTGGTGTCCTCCACCCCAACAACCATTTACTCCACTCTACTGCAGTCACCCACTCAACAGCCACACCATCGACCTTGTCATTACCAGAAAACTCTATTTTGAAATCTTGCTCTTTGACCTCCACTTCCTGTCCTTCCATCTCTCTTGCTCTAGTAACCTCCACTCCCACATTTCTCATCCTTTCTCCTAACCACGACTCCATTGATCCCACCACACATCCACCATTCGGCAGCCACCTCCTGCCTTTGCTTCCTTCCTTACATAAATTAGATCCCACTGTTCTTCTTTTTTCTGTTCTTCTCTTGCAACACCCCAGACACCCTTGCATCTCTGTCCTCTGTCACAACCACTTTCCAAACCGCAACACCTTCTCTGTGCCTATACCACAGCAGCTAAATGCTGTGAGAAATGCCAGAGAAAATCACACAGGCAGGTTAAGTGGTTTCACTTAAAATTCATGAACACATCAAGTGGAGAATCTGCACTGAATATTTCACTAAGAGTTTTGCTGTTCCATAGTCTAAGATGATATTTTTATTCCTTAAAACCTTTCCATACCCCTTTCTCTATCTCATGCTTAGCTGATGACCTAATCTTATCATTCACTTAGACACTAGAAGTCATAAAACCAGGATTCCCCCATCTTCTCATCACCGAACTTTCTTCTTTACCATCCTCTCCCACTTCTTTCTTGATATACTGAAGGAACATTTTCTCTTCCTGTCTGGAAAAGGTCACTCCTTCCACAGAGCCCATCCTCTCCTTTCAAAGTCTTCAATTATCCCCTCTCCACCTTTCTATGGCTTGCTCTTGCTCTCACCCTCAGGATTCTGAGGTCGAGGACTTCAATCAAACAAGAAAGATTTCCATGACAATGGGAAACAAGGGTGGTTTCCCTGATATTGTTCAATCTCCTCACACTACAGATGGGAAAACCGAGGTTCAGGCAAGTGGCATGACTTCCCAAGGACCACTTCCTTAATTGGAGGCAGGGCTAGGAACAGACCTTGTGCCTCTGGACTACTAGTGTGGAATTATTTCAGGTCCACCCCTAGACAGAGAAGCTAAGGCTAACAGAGTTGAACTACTACTGACATTGTGAATTTTAAATTAAAAGAAAAATCTAGGAACATGTTATTTTTAATCATTTTTCCAGCAAACCTCTGACCAGATTAATTTTATATGCAAACTTCTGTCAAATGTTTCTAGTTTTACTTTGTTGCTATCACCCTAGATGAAAATATTTTAAATACAAGAAGAATCAACTGCCACATTTTCTGAGTTGAGCCCTTTTCCTTAGGCCCGTTGTTTAAATGCAAAGACTCCCCCTAACCCTCTGTAGTGGAAAGGAGTTCATCAAATCACTTTTCCTTCTCTAACACTAGAGGTGAAAAGGGAGAAAGGAAGAAAATCAAAGTCTATTGATTTCCTCTTATGTTCCAGAGACTGTGCGAGCCCCTTACAAACCTCATTTAACCTTCTAAAAGAGTCCTAAGGAATAACTGCTTTTATTATTCCATTTTATAGATGAGTAAACAGCCCACTGATGAATATTTTGTCCTGATCTTTGCTCCTCTGAGCATGGTCCATGGGCCTACAGCATCTAGCATTGCCTAAGATCTTTCTGAAATAAGATTCTTGGCACTCATTCTAGACCCACTGAATAAGAATCTGTATTTTAACCACATCCCCAGATGATTCTTCTGCACACTAAAGTTTGAGAAGCACTGGTCTAGATGACAAGCCAGATAAGTGGAAGAGTTGGGACTCAAACCAAATCTGGCTGGCTGTGTTCTGAACAGAACGGACAACAGAGACCCAAACATCATGGTTTTGCTGAAGACCAGTTAAGTCATCACTAACACAAACTTGGGCAAGTTAAAGCCTCATTTCATTGCTTGTCTGTCTACTCTGACAAGTATCCCTTCCCAAACCATCTGCAATATAGAAAGGAGGTCACTTGGAGACGTGGAAAACAGCAGGCCTTGGAATCAAGAGAAACAAGCCAAACAACTCGGCCACTGCTTAGCAATGACCTTCAGAAAGTCATTGAACTCCTGAGCCTCACTTTTTTTCACTGGTGAAGTAAGAGGGGAGGAACAATCCTTTCCAACTCAATTATGTTGTGCTTCTCGTGCCAGCATGTTGGTCTGCCTGGGCTCCTAACAAAATCGAGTGGAAACCACTTCCTTCTCCAGGCTGCAATGTCTATCTTTAGTCAACTCCTTTAGTAATTTCTGTGTTGCTTTCACTAAACATAAAAATAAGTTATTATTAGCACAAGTAACCACCACCTTTCAGGGGCCCTGACAGCCTGACAGCACCCCCAATTCAGAGCTTCCAGCCAGCTGGATCCCAAGGATATGCAGGGACTTCCAGGTCTCATCCCGGAAACCAACTAATCATCATATTGGTGTATCCGTCTTCCTAAGGGCAAGGATTGTATCCATGGTCTTCAATCCTGGTGCCTTGGGATGACAATCCCCAGACTCCAGACCACTGTTGTCCCTGCTGCCAAATTTCTTTCTGTGCAAAGGGACCTGACCTAGCCACTTAGAGTGAAACCTAGGTCCTATCTACTCATCAGAAGCTACTTCACTCCACCATACAGGAAGACTTCTTGAATTTATGGATGTATTCCAGACCCAGAAGAGAGATGACCAGATCCTCTTGGATGCCCTTAAACTTAGTCCAGATTTTCACAGGAGCCAGAAGAGAAGTTTTCTCTGAGTATTTTTATAGAGGGGGAAGTCCAGGATTTTATTTTCTATTTAATTGGTACATCCCCATCATCACAAGAATCTTTCTTCCAATGAACAGTGGATGCCCAGACACAGATTTCCAGAAACTGTTTGACTAGGTGCCAGCTCCACTTGGCTCACCGATAACTTCCCCAGGAAGCCAACCAGTCTTGCGTACCATTTCCAGCAAAAACACGGAAGGAATTGGTCACAACAAAGCCGTAACATGAGGAAGTCTCCTTATAAAAATGTCAGAAGTGCCCCCAGAATATATCCAACTAGCCCTGTGTTCTGGCTCTGTGGTTCCCAAAGGGCAGCTTCAAGAGGACCAGGCTACTTGGATTAAATGTGCCAGCAGTTAATAACTTAGCATTCATCCATCCCAATGCTTCTCTCCTGGCACCAGTCTTTACTCCATCTTTCTGGGCTCTTTCCAAAGCAATCGAGTTGTTTGCTTTAAGCAAAAACTAGCTTCTCTCACTCTTCCTCTTGCACCTTCCTTATCCAGTCATTCAATTGTTTAAGCAAATACTCATTGACACCTGCTGCAGCTTGGAATACAAAGTTGTATAAGCACACCTTACACTAGAGGAGCTGCCCATGGAGCAGAGGCAGAGAGCAAGTACAGAGCAGCAAAAGCTTGGTTCTTCTAGAAGAGCTTTCCCAGTGCTCAGGAACATAAGATGAGAGAGTACTAGAGTTATGGCTGAGTGGGATACTCCACACAGTTTTGGAGAATCTGATCTGATTATCCATCATCCAGAAAGGAAGCAACCCCAGATAGGCAAAAAATGTATCAAAGAACTAAATAATGAAGTTCAGAGTGATATGGAGTCAGAGGCTCATTAAACAGGCATAGTCCTTAGTCTCATGGCTCCAGGTTTCCAGATCATGCAGGGGAAAAAAAAGCCCTAGGTTGGCTTTGTGCACGGGAGAATGCCTGACCCTGGAGGGACTGAAGGTGTACCCTTGAGAATAGCTCTGTCTTGGAATCACTCTCTGGTGCATCCCAGAAGATGGGTATTTATGTCCACAATGTCTCCTGCTTCCCCTGCAATAAACACTTCGTTATTTGTTACCACTTGCTAACTACACTTTATTATTGATTGTTATACTCTAGAAGAGCAGGATCACTTGTATCTTATCTATTTGCTCTATCCTCCTCGCCTAGAACGTGGTACATAGAAATTTTAAGAATTTGTTTAAAAAGTATAGGAAACAGGGGAGCAGATGTGGCTCAAGTGGTTAAGCGCCTGCCTCCCACATAGGAGGTCCCAGGTTCAGTTCCCAGTGCCTCCTGAAAAAAACAAAAAAACAAGCAAAAAAAAAACCCAATTCAGGGAAGCCTATTTGGTTCAGTGGTTGAGCACCAGCTTCCCACATACGAGGTCCTGGGTTCAATCTCCAGTACCACCTAAAAACAAAATTTTGTGAAACACAAATGAAGGATGGACTGCAGTTTACAGTACAAATGTGAGTGTGTTCTCTCATGAACTATAACAAATGTACAATATTAATACATAGTGCTAATAATAGAGGGTGTATGGAAAAAATATACCAAGTGTACACTGTGGACCATAGTTAGTGGTGATAGTCTGATTGTGTTCTTTCATAATCTGTAACAAATGTTCCACAACAATGTAAGGTATGGGTGGAGAGTGATATATGAGAATTCTGCACATTATGCATGACTGTTTTGTAAGTGCAAATAAATAAATAAATAAATAAATAAATAAATAAATAAATAAAACAAAATCCCTGACCAGCCCTCCTCCAAACTGTCAAGGTCATCAAAATCAAGGTAAATCTGAGAAACTGTCACAGAAAGGAGGAGCTTAAGGTGATAGGGTGAGTAAACGTAATGTGGGATCCTGGATGGGATCCTGGAACAGAAAAAAAAGGGGGGTGGGGGGCATTAAGTAAAAAGTAAGGAAATCTGAAAAAAAAAGTATAGACTTTAGTTACTAATTGGTTCGTTAACTGTGACAAACTTGTCATGCCAATGTAAGATGTAAGATGTTAAGAATAGGGAAAACTGGATGTAGGGTATGTGGGAACTCTCTGTCCCATCGTAGCAATTTTTATATCTAAAACTATTCCTCCTCAAGTTTGAGGAATGAACAAACATAAGGGGGGAATGCAAATATGGTCTAAAGTAGACATTATTAGTCTAGCAGTGAAAGATCTTGTAGCATTGATATAAAGGCAGTGGTCGCCAGAGATTTTGAAGGGAGGGAGAGGGAAGAATGGGTATAACATGAGACAATTTGGGGACATTGGAATTGTCCTGCACGACATTGCAATGATGAATACAGGCCATTATACATTTTGACAAAACCTATAAAATTCTGCAGTGCAAAGTATAAACCATAATGTAAACTATAGACCATGGTTAGTAGCAATGCTTCAATATGTGTTCATCAGTCATAACAAATGTACCATACATATGTAAGATGCTGTTAATGGGGAAAAGTGTGGGAGGAGGGGGGGGTGAGTTATATGGGAATCCCCTATATTTTCGATGTAACATTTATGTAATCTAAAGCTTCTTTAAAAATAATAAATAAATAAACTATTCAAAACTAAACGATGTATTTATCACTCCACTTGCTCTTCATATCCTCAGTAAGAGAAGACTTTCTCTACTTTCTAAGCCTGGAACCATAGAACACACCTGGCAATGAGATGCGAGGGTTCTAGACCCACTTCTGCCGCCATCCCGCTATATGACAGCGCATAAATCATTCCTCCTTCATGGGCCTTCCTATCTATTCAATAGGAAGGTAGGACTAGAAGGTTCTTTAATTTGTTCCCTGAAGGTAGGAATGGTGGCTGGCTTGTCACAGTGCCCCCAGCAACTAATACAGTGCCGGGCACATAGTGGACACTGGAGAAGAGTTTGTTGAATGAATAAATAAATGCACTTTGCTTTGGTAATCTAATACTCTACTTATAAACTGAAACTCGGAGACTCAGTTCAATGTCCCTGATCCTCTTTTCTTGGGCACTTGAGTTTAACCTCCCTGAGTCACATCTTTGTGTCTTTCTACCACATTGTCCACTGCTCTTGGTAACTTTATAAGCATTTGGAAAATGATTGAGAGCAGCTGCACATACTGGATCAGACCCTGAAAACTTTGCTTCCCTGGAATTCAGGGTGGTACCAGATGACACAGTGGCTGCATCACTCCCAGATCCCATCAAGTTGGGTGCCATCCTGGCTTCCAGGTGTTGATCTTCCCAAGGGATCCATCTGCCCCTTGCTAGCATCTTTCTCCAAAAAGCTCAGATCTGCCAGTCCTTCGTTAGGAGAGCTTGGAGGGTACTTTACATCTCCAGCCAAGGGAGAGAAGAAACTGAAGTCACCAAAAGCAAAACAAAAAATATCCCTGACCCACCAAAATTGTCTAGAGACCCAATCTTAGTTCCGGCCCCCAATCTGCTCATCATCCATGCTCTGGGACCTGGCCAAGCTTTTCTCTGCGCCTCTGGCTGGTCCACCTCCCATTGCTGGGGTGGGCTGGGTGCAAACCTGGATGAGCACCCTTCCCAGCACCTCAGAGGGGCTGCGCTCTCTCAGCCCTGGGTGGTGCCTGTGCTCAGACCATCTCCCCACTGTCCGCACTCTCCACCCTTCAGAGGGCAAGCTCCTGGCATGCACTGTCTCCAAAGAGTGTTCCCTGATGCCTTGCCTACATTCATTCCATTGCCTCTAAAAGGGCCTTCAAAACACTTTGTGCATTCCCTCTCTTAGCACTTACCATGCTTGATTATAATTGCTCCTTTACTGCCTGTCTCCACCACCAGCTGTGAGCCCACCACATCTTGCTCACCATTTGCTCCTCAGTGTCCAGTGTGGTGCTGGGCACATAGTAAGTAATATATGAACACTTGTTGGATGAGCAAATGAATGAATAAGTGAAGAAGTGAAGAAATGTAGGAACAAATGGATTATTAAGTGCTCTATGCTCTTTTTTTTTTTTTTTTTTTTTTTGATAATTTACCTCAAATATCCCAGGAAAGTTGGTGAAGTTTTGACAACATCTGTGAAAAAATAAAAGCTCAAATAGCTTGTTGTTAGAGTTGTAAATTCCTGCAGGGATTTCCCTGGTGTGTTTCAGAAGAGGAAAAACAAGCACTGATATCCTGTCCTCAATCTCCCTCCCTGCCTCCCAATTTCTTTCTACCTTTCTCCTCATTCTTTCTGTCTCTATTATTATCTCTCTCTTTGACTCTCTCTACCTCTGTTCTCTCTCTTTCTGTTTCTCTCACTCCTCATTCTCTCTTTCTCTTACTGTCTGTATCTGTCTCTCTCCTCTTTCTCTTTTCTGTCTGTCCTTCAAGCATTTCCCACCACTCCTCTTCGTGTCTTTCCTCCCCCAGCCCCAGCTCCGGGAATGCCCTCCATGTGTGCCAGGCTCCTCGCAGATGAGACCTCCCTCTTCTCCCAACCAAACAGTGCCACCTCGTCGTGCTGGGGACAAGCATGTCCATGCAGCAGTGAGGAGTTGGGCAGACCCGGTTGCTCCCAAGCCTGGCTCTTCTTCCACACACTAGCTGTGGACCCACAGCTAATCTCTCTGTTCCTCAGTTTCCTTATTAGCAAAATAGGGTCTTTTAAAAAATTCCCCTTTCAGAGGACAACTGCAAAGAGTCAATGGAGTAGTGCTTGGAAGACGCTTAGCACGGTGGGAAAACTCAGTGGCTGCTAGCTCTCTCCTTACTGTCAGTTCTCTGCAAACATTCCTAGTACTCAGGGAGTCTTTGCTGGAGATAGTGAATACCTCTAAACTGCGCATTTCCCCCAAGAATCATCTCAGCCCTTCCTCCCCGAAATGGATCGCCATGCAGGGCCAGTTCTCTCTGGCTCTGACTCTCGAGTCTCCTGTAACCACTTCCATTTGGGCCGGACCTATCGGATACAATATTATCCGCAAAGATGGTTCTCCCAGAGATCATCTAAAGGACTTTTTGGAATCGTCAAACCCAGGGCCAGTCCAGGAGATTCTAGTTCCAAAGGGAAATGTGGACATCCAGGAATGGCTAGTTTCGAAAACATCCAGAGTGACTCTGTTGGGAGACCAGGGATTCGAACTTCTGGCCTAGATTCAAACTGGGTGTATGCTCACTGGATATTAAAAAGAAGGAATGAATGAATGAGTCAATAGGGGGTGGCAAATGAATAAAGGAATGATGAAACTGTTAGGTCTACCTCCAGGGGGAGGAATGTTGGTATTTTCCCCAAGGCCTGTGCTCTGGGCTTCAAAATACGCGCCCATTTTTTTCTGTAGCTCTTCAGAGCATTAAACTCAGCTGCTCCCCTGGTCCTTTATTTCCCTTGCCCTCCTGTGATCTAACTCCCCATCCTTCCCTTTCCCGGTCTGTTTACTCCATCTCACCTCCTACACCCCCATTTCCCTTCCAGTTTTTTACTTCTCTCCCTCCTTTAAGTTCCCACTGCTCCCTGCTGCCTCCCCCAACTAGCCACACTCACCTCACCTCCACCTCAGTGTAATATTTGCAAACTGAGGGTTCTTTCCTTATCCCAAGATACTTTTGTGAGAGGAAGCTTTGGACGCAAGAGTTACACAAAACGGATTTATTTGGTGAACCACAGTGACTAACAGGGACAGAAAATAGCTCAGACATTCCAAAGACGGGGCAGGTGGGGAGATGAGGGGACATCACAGCAGGCAGCGTCCTCCACCTTCTCTCCTGAACCCCTGATGAGCTCCAGGCAGGAAGTCTCTGCAGGTTGCCCAGGAGGGCCTCAGAGGGACCCCCTGTTCCCCTCAAGAAGCTTCTTCCAGTCCTTACTGGATGCTCTGAAAACAGCCCTGGGCAGAAAAAGTGAGTCTGTGGAAGATTCCAGCATGTGACGGGGAGACAAAGCCGAGAGGAGCCCCTTTCCCTTCCCCTGGCTCTCTGCCAGGGACGGTCAAGATGTCCATTTACCCATCAAGCTGGGCTCTTCCTGCCAGCCCAGTTCATGTCTTGTCTTCATGCCCAAAGTCCTCCAAGAACAAAACCCGGAATATACACACTCCACCCCCAGCTCACAAAGTCTCCACCATCCATTTCTTCCTCAAGGCCTCTCTGGCACCATGGACGTCATGCCTTCAGCCCCACCACGGCCACTGCAGTCACCGTTCCCAGCCCCCCAACCTGCAGGAGAAGCCAAGAGGGAGCGCAAACCCAGCCAGTGCTTTTCACCCCCCAGCAGGACAGTGGCTTCCTTAGGGATCAGGCCACTGACCCTGGGGAAAAGGGAGAGTGATGGGGGAAATGCTCAGAAATTCCAGGCAAGGTGGGGAGGCTGGGGAAGGGGGGCAGGCCTTAGCTCCCTCACGGAACAAGGGAAGGAACAGACACCCAATGGGGCAGGATCGCCCCAGCCTTGGACGCCTGCCCCTTTTGGAAGAGCAGTCCTATGGGGAGGCCAGCACAAACACAGACTTCTCCCTTAAAGCACGGACCAGCCGCTGGAGCCCCCAAATCCAGTGGGGGGTGGACTCATATTTATCCTGGATTGCCTCCATATGACCCTTCTTCCCTCGAGGATACTGTGTGAAGGGCAGAATGGAGTGGAGAGAGGGGAGGGAGGGCGGTTCTTTGAAGCGCAGGAGCACCCGCTAGGCTAGGGATAATGCACGTCCATGCTTGCATCCCCACCCCCACAAAAGTGACTCCTGGCTCCTAGAAGCGCCAGTGCCCAAGAAAAACAGCTCACGATAGAGAGGCTGTATCGACAAGGGAAAGACCCCCAGCTCACAGTTTCAAAGGACCTTGGAGGGATGAGGATTGGGGGAGGGGAGCCAAGAGCATATAAACCAAGTCCAGAAATCCCTCCTTCCCCTCTTTCCTTTCTTTCTTCCCAACATCCCGTTCATATAATGAAACCAAGGGGCCCATAGTTTCATCAGTCCCATGGCCTTCCAGTCCCACAGAAAATAGAGGATGGAATAAAGGGGTCTGAAGAAATTAGCAGAAAGGATATCTAAGTGGCATCACAGAGGGGCTGCCCAGGAAGAAGCTGGAGATGGCTCTAGCCCCAGGGCTTGAGATGACAGTGAACTGACTGGATTATAGGGAAAGTTCTGGAGCTCCCAGCTCCAGGGACTGGAGAGCTAATTCTTTGCTGACACACAGCCCAAACACCCCTGCCACCCCCAGCCTGTTCCTAACTCTGTCTTTCAGGGATCAGGATAAAGAGCTTAAACAAAGTCAGTCTTGGCAAACTTCCAGATACTTAGCCCTTAGGAGCCCTTCAGAAGGAGGAGGTAAAAGGGGAGGAGAAGGGATGGAGGGATGGGGACAAGCTGTGAAAGAGGGGTTTGGAGCCAGAAGGTAAGGACAGAGGGAAAAGAGAAGGAGGAAGGGGTGAGGGAAATTTTTAAAGGAAAGGAGGGGGAAGAGAGTGCCGGAGATACAAGGAAAAGGGTGGAGGGAAACTAACTTATTGAGCCAAGGACTCTCACTCCCACACTTTAGGGTCAGTACGACTACTCCCATTTTATACCAATGGAGAAACTGGGGCTCAGAGCAGTTAAGAAAGAGACTCATGCAAGGTCAGCTTGGCAGGTAGGAAGCAGCTAAGCCTGGGCTGTAGGCTGGGTCTCGTCCACTATGCCACAAAGCTCTGGGAAAAGAGAGAGTAAGAGGCCGCGAGTCCCAGGGGGGAGACAGGGACTGGGGGGTGGGCAGAAGTGCGAGAGGGAAGGCGCGGTCACTCTAACTGATTTTCAGGGCACGGGGGCAAAGGCTAGGGCCGGGCAGAGGTCCCAGCCCTAGTCAACCACAAGGGTCTCTTGGCTGTAGGGGATGGATTTCTCTTGCGTCTGCTCTCCACCCTTCCCCAGGTTGGGGCCAGGCCCCTGGCTGTGCCCCGAGGAGTAGCTGACCGACTTCTCCCCGCTGCTGCTGGGGGAGTTTCCCCCACACCTGCTGTGACCCCAGCAGAGCACGGACGCGCAGGCCTGGCGGAAGCGGGGATCGAAGAAGGCGTAGAGGAAGGGGTTGAGGCAGCTGTTGACGTAGCTGATGCAGGTGCAGTAGGGGAAGACGTTCATGAGGAAGAGGTCGAAGTCGCAGGGCCAGTGCAGCAGGTTGCCCAGCATGTACAGCGTCTTCACCAGGTGGTAGGGCATCCAGCAGAGCGCAAAGGTCACCACCAGTACCACGATGATACTGAGCAGCCGCCGCCGCTTTCGGAGGCCCTCGATGCGCTCCTTGCGGAAGTGGCCGGCGATGGTCTGGGCGATGAAGAAGTAGCAGGTGAACATGACGGTGAAGGGCACCACGAAGCCCACGGCAGTGGACGAGATGCCCAGGCCCACCTCCCAGGCCCACTCCGAGCTGGGGGTGGCCACCAGGGAGTAGTCCATGTAGCACTGCACCTTGGTGGTGTTCTCCAGGTCCCCCGTGGAGCGGAACACCATGACTGGCGTGGCCAGCAGTGCGGCCAGCACCCACAGCACGGCCGTGGCCACGGCCCCGCTGACACGCAGCCGCAGCCGCGCGTTGGCCACCGGCCTCACGATGGCCAGGTAGCGGTCGAAGCTGAGGCCGGTGAGGCAGAAGACGCTGGCGTACATGTTGACAAAGATGAGGTAGCTGCTGAGTTTGCAGGCGAAGGTGCCAAAGGGCCAGTCGTAGTCCCGGTACGTGTAGGTGGCCCACAGCGGCAGGGTCACCACGAAGGTCAGGTCGGCCACGGCCAGGCTGGCGATGAAGATATCAGCCGAGCGCCTCTTCTCCCGGCTGCTCCAAAAGACGGTCCAGAGGACCAGGCCGTTGCCCGAGGTGCCCAGTAAGAAGACCAGCAGGTAGATGGCAGGGATGAGGGCGCCGGAAGACTTCCAGTCCGTGTACTCACACTCGGACTGGTTGTCTGCCCCATAGAAGTTGTCGAAATCGCCACCGTCCTCCATGCTGGGCAGGGGACCCTGGAGGTACCAGCTCGGTGGCTGTGTCACCAACTCAGCAAGCACCCTGAGCTACCAGCTTGAGCCTCGGAGAGTGAGACGGGCTAAGGGTGGCTTGACGTGGGCAAAGCCCTTCCCAGAGCACAGGAGGATCTGCCTCTGGGTCCCCAGGCCCCAGAGGACGCCTCCCTTCTGCAGACTTCCCTGCCCCAGCCGTAGCTAAGACACTTCCTTGCACCCTCCCGAGTGTCTGTCTCCTCCTTGGCTGTCACTCTCTCCTCCCACCTCCAGACCAACCCCTCACTTGTGAGTCTTAAGATCTTTAAGTTACAGCCCACTTTTTTTTTTCCTTCTTGTCACTGGGCAAAGTGGACCCAATTGACCCCTGCCGTGCTGGGCAGAATGTTATCTGTGGTTTGTACAACTGCTTTCCTCCCGGGCCCCGCCTCCTCTCTCTGACCACCACCCACCTCAGCCCAGCCTCTGTCCCAAACCCTGAGAATTTCCCCTGGCCACCCTCCCATGCCTATCCTTTGGGGGACTCCCTCCTCAGTCCTCGACACCCTCCCGTTCTCACCCCCCTCCCATCCCCTCAAAATGGGTCAAATTATGCAGATTGAAATCCAGCCTAAACTGGATGGGATGGGTGGGGGGAAGGAGGGTGTGAGATTTCGCAAGATGAGCCAAGCATCTGGCAAGCCCTCCTGGCAGGCAGGTCTGGCCCCTCACTGCTCATGCAGTCCCAACCCCCACCCAGACCAGGCTTCTCTCTAGGACCCTCTTCCAACTGTTCCCCTCTGCTCTTCACAGACCAGGAGGTTTTAAATAAGATCATGTGGAAGTCAGGAGGTTTTGGCTGCAGGAAGAGAAGGGAAAGGGACAGCCACTGAGCAGCTGCTGTGGACCCAGACTCATAGAGAGAACTCACTTTGCCCCATGGGTCATCTCTCCAGGACCTCTGGCCAAGGAGGAAAGAAAGAGGCGCAAGGTAAGATAAAGAATATGCACTCTTTCCACCATGCCCCAAAGTGGCAGAGGCCACCTAACGTTGGGCAAGGCTGATATGGAGCAAAATCAGGAGGTGAGTCCAAGGCAAAGGGCTCACACAGCTAGAAGCCATTGTCTGGAGGGAGAGTTGGCCAGAAAATCTTCCAGTAAAGTCTTAAAGCCAGGGTCTCAAACCCAAATGCCCACAGGGTTGTGGGCTGAGTGTGTATATGATAGGAAGAAACCAGTTGGAGGCAATAGGGAGTGGTGGAGACTGTGGCAAGCTGGAGCATGCACCCTCCATCACAGGGAGGCCTCCTCAGCGCCAGCCTTTGATTGCCATGCAGAAATGTGAAACCCAGCATTACCATGCTTCCTCGTTTTTCAGCAGAATTTCAAATTCTGGATGTTTATGAGAAACTGTCTTATTTGTAAACTTGGGGAATTAATTCAATGAAAATAAAATAGGGCAGGGCAAGTAAAACATGTCCTCAGGACCCCACTTGGTTCCCTTTGAACAAGAGTTGGCCGAGAATAGAAGGTGGGAGTATAAAAAGGAGGTAGACAAGAGGAAAGAATATAAAGTACAAAGATTTAGAAATGAAAACAAGCATGGCAGCAGCCTTAGGGCAGGAGAGCCAATGGGAAATACAGGACAGGAAGCTGGAGAGAAAAGTGAGAAAGCTCCTGAGAGCTTTGGATGGCCTTTACCCTAAAGGCAATGTGGAAGGATTAACACGTCAGTGATGCTCATGAAGATTATAGGATTGAGCACTTACTGTGTACCAGACATTTATTATCTCTTTCAATTGGCACAACACCAGGAGGTAGGTACTTTCATTAGCCTCAATTTACAGATGAGAAGACTGAGGCCAGAGAAGTGAAGTAACTTTGCTCAACCAGCTCTTAATTGACCAAACTAGAGTTTGAACCAGGACTGAGGTTGAGTCCATGAACTATACCACTATTCCCCCAAAGAAAAAAAATCCCTACCTTTTTTCACATGTGGGGATTTTTCATCTGTTAAATTATAGAAATGTGGGGTGATGCTAGGATACTTGTAATTTATTGTTGAGTGAGCTCTCTTGGGTAAACTCAAAACAGATGAGCTAAAATATTTTTGAGGCGCTCCCCACCAGCTATATGGTCTGCTACGTTAGAGCCCTTAGAATTAGCACCCTTGGCTTGATCCAGAAACTGCCCTGTGTGGGACCATTGGAAATGAGGATTCCTGGCTGCCGATGCCGGCTGGGAGGGTAACAATACCTCCCGCTGGAATCTGTGCCATTTGCAAAATGGTGGTCAAGGCACCCAAAAGAACCCAGAGCTGGGGCTTCAGAGAGCTCCCAGAACATGTGGTAGGAACTGTTTGATGCCTGCTTTCATGTCTAACAGGAGTCTGTGCAGGTGGCAGGTGGCTTTCCTTATTACCTGACAGCAAGGTTGGGCAGAAATGGTTAGCTTTCAGTGGCTATCTCTACCTCAGACTTGTGCAGGAACAGTTTGGCTCAGGTCAAGTCACATTAGGTTGCCCTGTTATGAATAAAAATTTCTACTCAGGACATCTCAAGATTAAAGCCAAGTTTGAGTTCCACATTTTTCCTGGTTCTCCCAGAAAAATGCAGGCACCCACGTCCTTTGCAGTAAGGAAGGGAGGGGAGCAAGTGAGCTCGGGAGGGTCTCCCTTCCTCCAGCTGCTTATGCTTGGATCCCAGGTCAGATGGGAGCCTGGAGACCCTGTAGGAGAAGATAAGGATCCATCTATTTAGTTCTCACCTCCAGGCTTTTGACCCCAGAGGTGGTAAAGAAGGAGGGAAATGGGGCAAGGGCTGGGAGGGGGCCACTGATTGGGGCCAGAGGGAATGAAGTGCTGATAAGATCTGGCCTCCAACCAAGAGCCACTGGCCCCCAGCTTCCGCAGCCAAAAATAGGCAGAATCCACCAACCTCAGTCCTAGCCCAACCTGACACCCAAGCTCCCTGTCCTGGTCTGTCCCTGTCCCACCATTCAAAGGGGAAGAAGAAAGACTAATAGGACCCATAGAAGGCTGAGCCTGTGTGCTCCAGGGCTCAGAAGTTAGAGAGAACCTGGGGGCAGAGACACCTGCTTTTCCTTGACACCTGGTGAATGAATTAAAGGGTAGAGATTCACTCAGGAGAAGGATGGGGAAGTTTGGGTCTTCTCCGAGGCTAGTCCATGGCAATAACAAAGACAGCTTTTTGCTCAGTTGAACCAGAATGCTCTACCATTCTGTGATCTACCATTCTGTGTCATTCAATGATCTCATTCAGAATGAGTCCTTAGGCAAACCAGCAGCTAAGACAGGACTGATGGGCAGCTTCCTGGGGGCTGGTCTGCCCTGGAGGGCCCCAAGTGGGTTTCCTTGGGGACCTCTCTCTCTCCTAGGTGATTTGTTCAGGGCATCGTGATGAGCCTGAGAGGAATGGCTCCTGGCGAGGCGAGCCCAGACTGCCTGGAGGCTTCTGGAGTCAGCGATTCAATAGGATTTGTTCCTGGCCTGGAAAGCAGAGACTGGCTTGGCCCTGGGCCTGCGGATGTGTGTCTGTGGCACTTTGTGAGCGCAGGGCTTGTGTGTGCCCTGTGGTTGCAGTGGCTGGCGAGCAGGCCTGGCGTGTGTGCGTGGGGGCGTGAGTGTGCCCTGGACCCGCGCGTGCCTGTGCTGGCAGCAGTGAACTCGCTTATGGAGGGGGGCTCTCGTGTGCACCCTCCGTGAAGAACAGGAAGGGGTGGTTAATTGGATCCCCTTGAGGCTTTGGGATACGGGAAGAAAAGCCAAAGCCCTCTGCCTGGGGCCTCCTCTCGCAGACCTTGCACCTCTCGCAAAGATCTGGGTTGTGGACATCAAAGCGGAAGCACAGTCTTTCTCTGCCCCTTGCTGACTTCTCACCTCCTCCCTCCCAGCCCTCTGCTCAGCCCCCTCACTTCATGGGTCTGCTTTGAACTCCACAGCTTCGGAACCCACCGGGGTAACAGGGCCCTCGCCCTCCTTCCCAGGAGGCTGCCACAGCTGTGGTCCCTAACAGCTGGTGGTGTTATCCTAGGGGAAGGGGAGGGGAGGGCAGGGAAAGAGGCCACTGAAACTTGGCTGCCCGGCCCCACAATATGGAATCCCTCCTCGCCTCCCCAGCCCTAAACACACACTTTAGCAGCTTATCTGACCACAAACAAATGGGCAGCTGCCTCCTGATAATTAAAGAAGATTCTCCTCTGCAACCCCTTATCCTCACGCCATTTGGCACCACTTCAAACTCAGAGAATGTCGCCAAGCCCACTAGCCCGGGAACCTCGAGTTCCAGGTCCTTCTTGGCTACTAATTCACTCTCTCGGCAAATATTTATGGAGCAGTCACCAGGCGCCTGCCACTGCTACGTGCACTGGGCACACGGACGGTTCAGACTCTGTCCCCAAGCTCCTGCACTTACCTCCTGGAGGTGCGAAAGAGAGAAAAACACACGAACAGATAAATGCCAAGAACGCAGCTAGTGATGAGCAGTGCAAAGAAAGTTAAACCTAGTGACGAGACAGAGAATGAAAGGAAGTGGCGTTTTCAGGCAGGGTTGACTGGAGAGGCCTCTTGGGGTCAGTGACATCGTGGGGTCAGTGACCTGAGTGACTAATCTGCTTGCTGTGTGCCCTGGGACCAGGCTCTCCCATTCTCTGATCCTCAGTTTCCCTTCCTGTAACAGCTGAGTCTAGCTTTCCATGATTCTGGGAATTTGTGGTCGTGGCCCCAGGAGTGGTTGGAGAATTGGGTTTCTTGCTAAAGAGTCAAAAGAGAGAAGCAAACGGAGCCCTCCCAGTGGAGCAGGTCAATAGACAGGCAGGATCAGATCAGAAGCCATTCTTCCCACCATGGACCATGAGCAATGGGGTCTGGAAGTCTTTCCTTCTCTCCCCCCCACCCACCCTCACCCTCTCACCCACTCTCACCCTCTCACCCACCCTCACCCACCACCCACCCTCACCCCCTCACCTACCACCTACCCTCACCCACCACTCACCCTCGCCCCCTCACCCACCCTCACCCCATTACTTAGCACAGGACACTCTCCACAGCAGGCCTCTAGTAAAAGGCCCCCAGCCACCAGGACCACCGCTCCTAGGAGCTCAGAAGCAGTCAGGGCTTCATCACGACACCCGGGGAAGGGCTAGGTCCCCTCACTTAGATTTGGAAGGACTCCTAAAACTCACTTAGGCCAGCGATTCCAAGTGAAGGTCGTAACAGTGAGGGGAAGAGGAGGCAGCATGGGGCCAGCATTAGCACTTCATAACATATTTTGAAAGAGCCCATCTTCCCCCTCAGTAAGATAACCCAGGTTCTCTAAATGTCAAGAGCTGGCCCGTCGAGCTTGAATTTCAACTACTCTGGGTATGGTGGCTCTGGTTCCTTCATGCCACTAAGAATGCCTCTGGTGAATAAAAAATGAGAAGATGGATCATCATTTAATAAACAGGTTGGGTTAGAGAAGCAAAATCCTTCCCAAAAGATAACTTGGGGGTTGGCGGGGGAAAGGGCAGTCCTGGCAGGAAATCAAGCAAAGTGGACTTTGATGGTGAAAAGGCCACAGCTGCTAATCTCTTATGCACAACTTGACTTTACTGCCAAGGAAAGCGAGGCTGGGAGAGGGTGTCCCAACCGTCCCCTGTGCCACCCTGTCTCCCCCCACCCGGTCCCTGAAGACCCCATGCAAAGGAAGCCTTTCTCCTGGGAGCCCACTCTGTGGAGCTGAGAGGAGGGGCCTGGGCAGGGGCAGCCAGGACGGGAAACGGGGGCAGGAAGGAGGTCAGGAAGAGGCAAGAGGTGGGTGGGACCTGGCCCAGCTCACACCCAGCCCTACAAGCTTTCAGGAGAGAATCAGGGCCCGAAACAGTTTCCAAAAATATTTACAGTGAGTCTAAATTAATAAGGTAGTGGATCAGGGCTGACAATGGGAGGATGTGGGGCCGGGCCCTCCAGGGGAGAGGATCAACACCATCAGCCCCGAGGCTGCACAGGGCTGATTGGAGTGTGAAGGCCAGCCTCGCACAGCTAAGTGAGGAAATCCAGAGTTCCACCCTGAGCCGGAGCAGGCACTGGGCACCACGGGCCCTGGCCAGGCTGCCGGGAACAGGTGAAGGGAAGATATCCTAGGCTCACTGAGCTGCAGAACGGGTCCCCAGTCTGCCTCCCCCACCCCAAGCCAGTTCAAGAACCTTCTCTATTGCACCCCACTCTGAGGGCCATCCAGCGGCCTCTTGAATACCTCAGTTGACCAGATACTCACTCTTACCCTTGGCAGCCCATTCCACTTTGCAACATCATTGCTCGTCCAGAAACGTCACCTTCCATAGAACGGAGGGGTCCAAGGCACAGGGTGCTGGAATCAGGTGATGGTATTGCCTTGGGCAAGGCACCCATTGTTTCAAGCCTCGGTTCTCCCATCTGTAAAATGGGAGTCAGTCACAATCGTAGCTACTTCATGGGACTGGTGTGAGGATTCAATAAGAGGGTAGGTAAAGCACCCAGCAGCACGCAGAGAATTCCACCCAGGCAGGAAGTGTATGCAAAAGTGCAGAGATGAGAAAGAAAGACCTTAAAACAGCCAGGGACTAAAATTACTTAAGACTAGAAAAGTCAACCACCATTTTGTTGCCATAGGAAGCCACTGCAGAGCGAGGCCTGTCCCCCAGGCCGTTAGCCACTGACCACATGTGGTTGTTGTGCACTGGAAACGTGGCCAGTGAGAATGGAGATGAGCACCAGGTCTCAAAGACTTAGTATAAAAAAAAAAAGCAAAACATCTCATTAATTTTTAATATTGATAACACGTCAAAGTGATAATAGTGGGAAGCGGATGTGGCTCAATCGATAGGGCTTCCGTTTACCATATGGGAGGCCCCGGGTTCAATTCCCAGGGCCTCCTGGTGAAGGCAAGCCAGCCTGTGTGGCGCGGTGAGCTGACACAGCAGGACAACCCGGCAGGGGGAGACAAACAGACACAGAAAAACGCACAGCAGACGGACACAGCGAGCACAAGCAGCAAGGGGGGATACATAAACAAATAAATAAAATCTTTTTTTTAAAAAAAGTGATAATAGTATGGATATTATCAGGGACAACAAAATACATGATTGAAATTAGTTTTGCCTGCTTCTTTTTCTGTTTTAACATGGCTACTAGAAAGATTAAAATTACATGCATGGCTCACGTTATACTCCTTTTGGACAACACTGAGCTAAAACATCTGATCAAAGCCTTAGGAAGGTCATTCTGGAGGCATATTGGAGGGTGGGTTGGCTCGGGAGGCTCATTAGGAAACAGATGCAGTTGTCCAGACTATATTGAGGAGATGACTCAGATTTACATCTGCCAATCAGTAGCGTCAGGGAGAGGTGTGATCTTTCTCCTCCGGAACCTAGAGTCCCACATGAACACAGCAACTAGTAACAGGTAAAGCTTATCACAATAAAACAGGCAAATTTTATCATCATGTCCTGCATAAGCACATTTAAATGCATCTCCCCATTGTATTTTTCACTAAAATGCCATAAGGTAAACTACATTTTGATGCCTATTTTAAACCAAGGTAAAGAGAGTCATATTTGGGTTCAGGTTCAAGCGGCTTTTGAGTAAAAGAGAGAGGATTCGAACCCTTGACTCTGACACTAGAAGCCCGAGAGTGCTACAGCCAGGGTGTGCTCCCCCAAGGCACAGCCTGCATCTGCACCCAAAGATGGCCTGCGATTGTGCTGCTGAAGGGGGACATCAGAGGGACATCCTAGGCCTTCCCCTACAGCACAGCATGGGCCCGTTTTTAAACAGCCCATCTGCAGGTCCGTCAGGTTGAGGAAAGAAAAATTCACCTGGGCTGCCAGCCTAGGACTCAGGCTATCAGGGTAAAAGGAGAACTGGCAAGACCAACATGCCTTTGAGTGTGCCGTGTAGACATGGAGCTCAAGCCACAAACAAGGCCACAATAATAGCAATAGTAATAGTAGGAATCATCATAATTTTTTAATTAAGTGCTTACTCCATGTCACCAGACACTGTTCTAATGAAGGATGTGATTAAAAGAGTCAACTCTGGAGGCAAAATGCCTGGTTTCAAATCTGACTCCCCTGCATTATACCTTTCCCAGCCTCAGTTTCATCAACTGTAAAATGGGGTAATTACATACTATGGTCATCAGAATCATAAGATACCAGCCTGGAAGACTTAGGTCCATGCCCGGCAGTCAGCACTGCCTGAAATAATTATCTCATGTCATCCGCACAATTAACCCAATGGGATGGGGGATGCAAATGATAATATTCCCAGTTAACAGACCTGGAAACCGAGGCACAAGGACTAAGAAACGGGTCTAGGTCCCTCGATTTCTAAGTACTGGATGTGAGATTCAAAGCTAGGATGGCAGGCTCCAGGGCCCCCAGTCTTAGCCACCAGGGTATACAGTTCATAACCTTGAACAATTTGGGAAGCCGTCTTTTGTCTGTTCGTAGTCTTTTCTAATGACACTGTCCATCTTAGTTTCTCGGCTGCAGCCAGTCAGATAATCAGCTGCTTTGTGTGAGCACAGAGGGGTAGCTGCCTCCAGATGCCGCAGGTATCCAATGCCAATCTACCCTTGGCAGGAAGGCACAGCTCTGGTGCTGCAGCATCTCCCACCCTTGCTACCATTTGGGGTCTAGGACTGGTTAAAGAGGTGGAAATAAACACGACACAGGAGTCCTGACAGATGGGAGCTCAAAGCTTTCTTCCGAGGTGTATGCCGGGCCCCACTGGGTTTTCGCTGTGCCTCTGACCACTTGGCAATGCTGACCTCTGGTGGACATGAGCTGGCAGTCATCCTTGGCCCTCCCCTGAGCCTCAGGGGTGGACCGCCCGCCCCCCACCGGCATCCCCTGCACACAGGCTGCGTTCCCGGGAGGGGGGGGGGCGCGGCCAAACCTGGCCTCTGCCTCCCCTGGGCTCCCGTGGCAGCTGGAATTGCTGCCCCAGAACCCTACAGCTTTGGGGCTGGAAGAACCCTTAGCAAAAGGCACTCACCCGCAGTCAAAACAGCTGATGGTTCTGAAGCTGAACAAGTCCCAGAGGAACCCAGGGCGCGAGCCCCCACCACGCTATCCCCCATCTAGAGAATCGAGCCGAGGCCCCTCCGCCCAGCTAGTGTTTTGAGCTACAGATTCTCTCCCACGATGTGGTTAGCACCATTACACTGTAATAATCCATAATCATATTATGACATGAATATAGGAAAAGAAATGTTCTTGTCTTGTCATTTTCTCTTTGGGTGGTGCAGCAGTGAAAACAAGAGACTGAATCAATCTCAATATTATTCCTGACTGTTCCTCAGGCATGTCACTCTGTAAAGCTAATACATGAAAGGGAAAATGTTTGTCACTCTGTTCTATAAGGGAAATTATGGACTAGAAAGAGACCAAGACTTTGGGAAAAAAAAAACTGCGATTGAAAAAAAAATTGACTTGTCGCTGGAGACAAGTAGTCTATTGCTGGGCCTCAGCGCCACCTTGTGGCTGATTGCATGATAGCACTCCCTAGACTCCACTCTTGCTCACTTCAGCCTCCATTGAAGGCTTATGGGGCATCTCCTATATGCCTATCACCTCAGCGCCTCTCTTAAGCCTCTTATCTGGACTTTTTTCCTCAACGAGCTTTGTGCTGAAATCTCTCCTGCTAATTTTAGCACAGTTGGGTTGGCCCAAGCAAGAAACGTTTAAATGGAAATATTATTCGTGGCCCCTTCCAAGCTATTCCAGTCTTAGCCCTGGGAACCTGAAGGCCACAGAGAGATAGAGTTAATCATATTGTCTTTTAAACACGTGTATGTGCCTTTTCGCTTTCCTGCTTTTCCACTCTGGAAATACATGCTTCCATTTCTTGGGAACTAGCCACTCCGACAAGAAGGGTGAACTTCAGCAGCAAGAGGTGAGACGACAGAGCTGAGTCTCACTCACGCAGCAAATGTTTATTGAGTGTCTCCTCTGTAAGGAAAAACCTGTGCTAGGCTCTGGTGTGAGTCAAAATACCACCAAGGTCTCTGCCCTCGAGAGAATTAGAGCCTTGTTAGAAAGAAAGACACCCATTAACTAATGACATAAAAAAAAGTAAAGCTGCAACCGTGGAAAATATTACAAGGTGGGTTTTATCCATATTCAGAGTTTCAGCGTCTGACTTTTGGGGACTTTAAGTACTGAAACTATTATGACACTCCCATAGTCAATCTAAAATTTTAAAAAACAATAAAAAAGATAAGTATAAAGAAATCCCCAAAAGAGTCTTATTTTTCCCATGACTTCTTTGATACTGTTTTATTTTTTTATTTATTTTTTTTTTTTTTTAAGATTTTTTATTTATTTATTCATTTATCCCCCCTTGCTGCTTGTGCTCGCTGGGTCAGCTAACCACGCCGTGCGGGCGGGCCCGCCCTCACCAGGAGGCCTCGGGGAACCGAACCCGGGGCCTCCCATATGGTAAACGGGAGCCCCACTGATTGAGCCACAGCCGCTTCCCGTGTTTTATTTTTAAAAATCAAATAGCATATTGTTAAAAAAAAAAAAATTTTAAGTGACCCTGCTTCACTAATGCCCAAAATGCATACTTAGTCTGCCTGTTGGGAAATCCAAGACCAGAAGCAGATATAAAAAGAGTTTGACTAGTCAGGAAAGTCAGGGAAGGCTTCCCTGAGGAAATGGTAGCTGCCCTGATTGCTGCAAAATGAGAAAGCGGGTAGGTGAAAACGGCAACCAAAGGTTCATGGCAAGCATTGGGCAAAAGTCCTGCAGCAGCCTGTAGCACAGAGAAGCTGAAGGCCCAAAGAAGGCAGATGAGGCTGGAAGAGAGGACAAGGGGGGCTGTGTTACAAGAGGAGGCCAGGGGCCAAACCACTCAGGGCTTTATGGCATTTTCTCTTTGTTCCCCCAGGAATGGGAGGCTGTTGAAGGGTTTTAACTAGCCAGGAAGTGGTGACATGATCCAGTTGGTGTTTCAGCCAAGACACCATGTTGTGTGTGAAGAATGGATAGGAAGGAGACAAGAGCGGATGCAGAGTCCAATTCAGAGCCATTAGGCCCCACGAGAGACGGTAGGAACTTGAATTAAGAGTATGGCGGTCAAAATGGAGAGAAGCAAACTGATTTGAGAGATATTTTAAATGGGATACGGGCATAAGGAAAAGGGAGATGTCAGGACATCTCAGGTTTCCCCCTTGCTGGAACTAAATGAATAGAGGTGTCATTCACAAAAACAGGGTGTGGTGAAAACTGGTCATTGAACCCCAGTATCTATTTTTTTCCTTCTCCCCTTAGTGATTGCATCACAGTCCTCTTTTTTTTTTTTAAAGACTTTATTTATTTATTTTAGATTTTTTTTTTTAATCTATTTATTTATCCCCCCCTTGCTGCTTGTGCTCACTGTGTCCATTTGCTGTGCGTTTTTCTGTGTCTGCTTGTCTCCCTTTGTTGGGTCGTCCCGCTGCATCAGCTCACCGTGCCATGCAGGCAGGCTTGCCTTCACCAGGAGGCCCTGGGAACCGAACCCGGGGCTTCCCACATGGTAAACAGGAGCCCTATCGATTGAGCCACAGCCGCTTCCCATCACAGTCCTCTGAAGCGCCACTTCAGAGCCTCTCTCAGGCTCACCTACCTTTTGTTCCAGCTCTGTGGAGACTCTGAGGGACTGAAAACAAGCAGTCTGGTGGCTTCCCACCACCGGTGCGTGCCATGCTCATCTTGCCTCCATTCTGGGGCTTCCCTGTGGATATTGCTGGATCCTGCTTGATGCCTGCACAACCCAGAAGGGCAGAAGAGGGAGCACCCCAGGAGGCAAACCTTTGACCAAAGGCAGACAGCAGCCAGTAGAGAAATTCTTCCCTCATTCTCCCCTAGAAGCTTGCTTCCCAGGAGCAGTTTACACAACACAGGCTCATGGTCCTGCAGATTGGCCAAGTCAATGTGCATGCTCAGCTGATTTTCCAGGACTGATGGGCCCAGAAAAGCCATTAAGAATGACTGTGGAGCAAGCTGAAAAGAAGGGAGTAGAGAACTTTGACAGTGAAAGCAAAAAGAAATAGAGCAGTAGTTGGAATGAGAGAGAGTTTACTTGTTTTAATGCTGAAGACTTGAACTTACTTAAAAGCTAATGGGGACTTCTGGAATGGCAGTATGAGTCCTATGAAACCACTTCCCAGGAAATGGTTCCCATAACTGGGAAAAATTATTTAAAAACCACCATTTAAAATCTCTGAAAGTTGCTCTTAGGGCATAAAACAAATTAAGAAACCAAAACCAAAGATGTCACAAGAAAAGAAAACAAGGGAAGGGAAGGGAAGGGAAGGGAAGGGAAGGGAAGGGAAGGGAA
>JAKSZT010002772.1:1839351-1965991 GCA_026826555.1 Tolypeutes matacus
AAGGGAAGGGAAGGGAAGGGAAGGGAAGGGAAGGGAAGGGAAGGGAAGGGAAGGGAAGGATATTCTTATGCATATAGACACAAAAAGCCTTAACAAAACACTAACAAACTAAATACAACAATCTGTACATATAAACATCACGATCAAGTGGGATTATACTAAGAATGAAAGGTTGAATTAACATCTAAAAATCAATTAATGTAATGCACCATATCAATGAAATAAAAAACAAAAACCACATGATCATCTCAATACAAGCAGAAAAACATTTGACAAAATTCAACACCATGTTATGATAAAAGCACTTGACAAGCTAGGAAAAGAGAGGAACTTCCTCAAGTTGAAAAAGAACATCATTATAAAATCCACAGCTAGCCTCATACTCAATGGTAAAAGACTGAACGTTTCCCCCCTCATATCAAGAACAAGACAAGGATGCCCACTCTTGCTACTTCTATACAACATTGTATGGGAGAATCTAGCCAGGGCATGAAGGCAAGAAAATGAAATAAACAACATCCGACTAGAAAGGAAGAATAAAACTATTTCTAATTGCAGGTGACATGGTCTTATATATAGAAAATCCTAGAAGTCCAATAAAAAACTTCAGCAAGGTTATAGCATTCAAGATCAATATACAAAAAAAATCTATTGTATTTCTACATATTAAGAATCAACAATCTGAAAATAAAACTTAGAAAACTATTTCATTCATAATAGCAACAAAAAGAATAAACTGCTTAGGAAAAAATTTAACAAGGAATTGCAAAACATATATACTCTGAAAAGTACAAATCATTGTTGAAAGAAATTAAAGAAGACTAAAATAATGGAAAGACATCCCATATTCATAGATTGGGAGGCAATATTGTTAAGATGGCACTACTCTCCAAACTACAGATTGATCTACAGATTCAATGCAATCCCCATCAAAATTCCAGCTGACTTCTTTCCAGTAATTGATAAGCCAATCCTAAAATTGTTATGAAAATTTAAGGGACCCAGAATAGCCAAAACAATCTTGAAAAAGAATGAAGTCAAAGGACTCACACGGGGAAGCGGCTGTGGCTCAATCAGTAGGGCTCCCGTTTACCATATGGGAGGCCCCGGGTTTGGTTCCCGGGGCCTCCTGGTGAAGGCAAACCCGCCGGCATGGTGTGGTTAGCTGACCCAGTGAGCACAAGCAGCAAGGGGGGGATAAATGAATAAATAAAATCTTAAAAAAAAAAAAAAAAAAAGGACTCACACGTCCTGATTTCGAAACTTACTTAACAGTGACCGCAAAAAGACCGTAGTGCTGGCATAAAGATAAATAAGATAAACATATATATATATATATCAATGGAATAGAATTGGGACTCCAGAAATAAACCCTCATATTAAGGTTAGTTGATTTTTGACAAGGGTGCCAAAGTGATTCCACGGGGGAAAGAATAGTCTTTTAACAAATGATGTTGGGAAGCGGGCTGTGGCTCAATCAGTAGGGCTCCCGTTTACCATATGGAAGGCCCCGGGTTCGGTTCCCGGGGCCTCCTGGTGAGGGCAGGCCCGCCCGCACGGCGTGGTTGGCTGACCCAGCGAGCACAGGCAGCCAGGCAGCAAGGGGGGGATAAATGAATAAATAAATAAAAATCTTAAAAAAAAAAAAAAAAAAAAAATGATGCTAGCACAACGGGACATCTATATACAAAAGAATGATTTTGGATCCCTATCTCACACCATATAAAAATATAACTCAAAATGGATCAAAACCTAAATGTAAGAGCTAAAACTTTTAGAAGAAAACATAGGTGTAAATTTTCATGACCTTACATTAGGGAACAGTTTCTTTAAAATGACACCAAAAGCCAAATAACAAACAAAAAAAAGATATTTTAGACTTCAACAAAATTTAAAATGTTTGTGCTTCAAAGGACACCATCAACAAAGTGAAAAGACAACCCAGAAAGTGAGAGAGAATATTTATAAATCATAAAGGACATGTATCTAAAATATTTAAAGAACATTTAACAACTCAGTAATAAAAAGACAAACAACCTGATTAAAAAATAGACAAAGAATCTGAATAGATATTTCTCCAAAGAAGAAATATTCAATAGCCAATAAGCACATGAAAAGATGCTTGACATCATTAGCCATCAGGGAAATGCAAATCAAAACCACAATTAGATAGCGTTTCATGCCCACGAAGATGGCTATAATAAAAAAGACAGATAATAATAAGTGTGGGTGAGGATGTGGAGGAACTAGAACCTTCATGCACTGCTGGTGGGAATGTAAAAAGGTGCAGCCTCTTTGGACAACAGTCTGGCATTTCCTCAAAAGGTTAAACATAGAGTTACCATATTACTCTGAAATATCGCACCTAGCTGCTATACCCAAGAGAAATGAAAACATATGTCCAGACAAAACCTACAAACAAATGTTCATAGAGATGTTATTCATAATAGCCAGAATTGGAAATGATCAAAAAGTTCATCAAATGATGAATAGAAATATAAAATATGGTATATCACACAATGGCATATGAATTGGCAATAAAAAGGGATGAAGTACTGATACACGCTACAACATGCATGAACATCAAAAACAGTGTGCTAAGTGACAGAGGCCAGTCACAAAGAACACATACTGCATGATTCCATTTATATGAAATGTCCAGAATAGGCAAATCTGTATATACAGGAAGCATATCAGCAGTTGCCTAGGGCTGGGGAAAAGGATAGGGGAGATAAAGTGGGAAGGGGAGAGACTATTAATGAACTATGGAATTTTTTGGAAGGATGTTGAAAATGTTCTAGAATTGTGCTGATGGTTGCACAACTCTAAATATACTAAAAATAGTTGAATTATATACTTTAGATAGGTGAATTGTGTAGAATATGAATTATAACTCAAAAAAAAAGATGTTTTTAAGCCAATGGAAATGATACAGCTGAAATAAGGAGTAAAATCTGCAAAGGCAAAAAGAGGTACATGGTAGGCTAAGGTGGGAAAGAATCCACTAAGGTGGAAGGCTTAGTCTTAGGCAGAAGGGCAGAATCTCTGCTTACCCAGAGGGGTGGGCTGAGTGCAGGCATAGGGAGTTATGAAAGTTAGGATTTGGAAAGATGGCACTTCCCATCTGATGGATGAACACGGGGAGAGAGAGGGAAGCAGGTCTGAGGTTTGGAGAGAATGGAAAAGGTGTGAAGTAGTTATGGAGAGTAGATGACTGACTGTGATGACACTATAGGATTGCTAAGAGTGCCTTGTCCTCTGGATCTCCCATTTCCTGCTTCTTGTGGCCTCCATGCAGTTCACAGAGGGCATCTCAAACATAAGCATGTATTGAGAGTGGAGGGAAAGAGATGACAAGGCTGTGAGACGTAGACAAGCTTATTCAGACCTGGAGAACAAGGAGGAGAGTAAAGATGACAAAAGAGGGGAGGACAGCTCTAACTAGCTTGGATTTTACTAAACCAGAGGTTATCTATAAACAGGGACAGTTTCGTGGGCCCTGTATTTCAAAGAATCCCATCCTTGGTTTAATGCTCTGCTGTCACTGTATTGAAATTCTTAATAATTTTTGAGCAAAGGGCTGTTTTAGTCAGCCAAAGGGATGCTGATGCAAAGTACCAGAGTCTGTTGGTTTTTATAAAGGGTATATATTTGGGGTAGAAGCTTACAGTTACAAGGCCCTAAAGAGTCCAACTCAAGGTGCCATATGAGGTACTTCCTCACCCAAAGTCTGTTGTCACATTTTGAAGCAAGATGGCGAGCAATGTCTGTGAGGGCTCAGCCTTCCTTCTTCCTCTTAAGGCACCGTGGTCCCAGCTTCTTCTGATCTCAGCTGTAGGCTGGCATAAGGCTTGTCTCTCTCCCCAGGACTCATTTCTTTCCAAGCTCAGCTGCTCTGTTCTCTTCACAAGGTCAGCTATAGACTATCAAGCTCATCTCTCTTCCCAGGGCCTCTGCCATGTCTAATGAGTTGTCTCTCTTCCTCTGCTATGTCTTTTTCTGTGTGAGTGTCCACCCACCATGGGGGTGGGGACTCAATGCCTTACTGCCATGTTCTAATCAAAGCCCTAATCTTAATTTAATCAAGTAAACATAACCTTTGAATTTAATACAATCAAAGAGTATCACGGGGAAGCGGCTGTGGCTCAATCAGTGGGGCTCCCGTTTACCATATGGGAGGCCCTGGGTTCGGTTCCCGGGGCCTCCTGGTGAAGGCAGGCCCGCCCGCACGGCGTGGTTAGCTGACCCAGCGAGCACAAGCAGCAAGGGGGGGATAAATGAAAAGATAAATAAAAATCTTTAAAAAAAAAAAAGAGTATCACGGTGGAGCAGTTGTGGTTCAAGTGGTTGAACGCCTGCCTCCCACAGGGGAGGTCCCGGGTTTGGATCCCAGTGCCTCCTGAAAAAACAAAAACAAACAACAAGCAAAACAAATGAGAAAACCCACTCAGGGAAGACAATGTGGCTCAGCGGTTGAGCTCCGGTTTCCCATATACAAGGACCCAGGTTCAATCCCCAGTACCTAAAAAAAAAAAAAAAAAACCGGTATCATGCCTAGAGGAACTGACCAGTTTACAAACATAATCAATATCTCCTTTTGGAATTCATAAATAATACCAAACTGCCACAGAAGCCCACATTCTTATTTTGCCTGAGGTCTCACATATTATGTAGCTAGTCCTGCTATACAAAGAACACTCACCTATCTAAAACATAGCCAAAAATAGCTGCAGGTGGAAAGTGGCTTCTGTATAGCTGGAAAAAAAAAATCCAAAGCCCAGGCACTACCTTCACCAAATAATAAATCCCCAGATCATCTATCTCCAAAGCCTACTTACTCTTACTTTACACAAAATTTCAGGAAGCAACTGTGGTAATTTTATTGTTCAAAAATATTTACTTCTGGGAAGCGGCTGTGGCTCAATCAGTAGGGCTCCCGTTTACCATATGGGAGGCCCCGGGTTCGGTTCCCGGGGCCTCCTGGTGAAGGCAAGCCCGCCCGCACGGCGTGGTTAGCTGACCCAGCGAGCACAAGCAGCAAGGGGGGGATAAATGAATAAATAAATAAAATCTTTAAAAAAAAAAAAAATATTTACTTCTGCTTCCTGAAGAGACAGGGTTTTTCTTGTCCCCTCCACTAACATCTGGCTTGATTTGCTTTAGCCAAGGAAATATGTCGTTTCTGAGCAGAAGCTGTAAGACCCTGTACAAAGGTCACTGTGTTTTATTTTCCTTCCCTTACAAAGCCAGTAACATCCCAGATATAGGCTGCCCAGTTGACCAGGATCCTGGAGGGAAGATGCTGCAAGAAAGAACCATAGCTAGCCTGGGGTGAAAATGTAGAGTGAGCAAGACTTAAGTTTTTGTTGCTTTAAGCTACAGAGATTCAAGGATTATTTGTTACTGCAACAGAACCTAATTTATCCTGACTAATACAAAATGACCTCTGTTTCCCAGGACAAAAACAACTTAAAATCAGCACATTTATGAGCTCCTGAGGGCTTTTATCTTCTCTAACATACAGACCCTGGTTTTCCATCTAGATAATAAATATCTGTTGACTTTTCGTTTGAATCATATTCAAACTCCATCTATATTCAGAAGCCTCCACAGTTAACCTTTACTGCCTTATCTCCCACTACCCCCAAACAACTGATTTGCCCACTCCTCTCCACATACTTTTCACTCATTCATTCACTCGCTCTTGTATCCAGTATTTACTGGTGCTTGCTCTGTCCCAGGGATTGTATTCGGTGGGAAAATGTCTAAACAGACATGCCCACTCTGCCCTGGGGATTCCCAGGGCCCCCAGACCTTGGTCATGTCTTTTCCTTCTGCCAAGAGCACCATTCTGCTTCCTCCCTGCCTATTTAAGCTACTAACCATCCCCACCAGTCACAACTCAAACCCCACCTCCTTCTGCTCACCCCACCTACTCTGGAGCACCCTCTCTCTCCTCTCAACTCCTACCCCAATTATTTTCTTCTAAATTAGCTGGCAATGAATTATATTCTGCCTGCTGGCCTCTCTCCTACAGAGTTTTGAAGGGCTATTTAAATCTCATTATCAGAATATTTACACTTTTTTTCTCATGTCCTTAAATAACCCCACAGAAGCAGCACATTGCTTAATGCAGATGGAGTTAATTAATTAATTAAGGTCAAATGAAATGGCCTTATTTATATTACAAGTCCTGTTTATAGTCCACCAAATTTTGACCTAGAAAAATGGCCATTTCCTATCAAGCTAATAATTCTATTAAGAAGAGCAACCCTTGAGTTCCCATGAGTTTCTCCCTCACTTGGGTTTCGAGGGGGAGAATATTACTGCACAGCCTGTCCTTGCAGAGGTCTCACTCACTCCTTTTCTGTCATCCTCCACTTCCCAAGCCCCAGTTAGACATCCCTGAGAGAAAGTCATGCTAAGTATTGAGAAGGAAGATTGTTTCTGAGAGAGCTTCTCCTTTCAACCTCCTCTCAAATCCTTCCCTCCCATCCCACACTAGGAAAGTTGCCAAAGATCCAGCTGGGGGGGGGGGGGAGGAAAACTCAAAGAGGGAATAGTGGTATTTGCTGAGCACATACACAGGCTCGTTTAATCCTCCAAGACAACCTTTAAAAGTGAGTTTTCCCCATTTTCCAGAGAAGGAAATGCACTCAGAGGCCCGAAGTGCATGTTCCAGCTCAGCGGTGAGCTCCAGTGACCATTTGCGCCATCTGTGCAGCCGTCTAATTGTTGTTCTCTGGGAGTGTTTTCCGGTTTTGTGAAGCCGCTCACTGACTCCTCTCACCTGTCTGCGTGGGGCGGATGATCTCCATCTTACCCAGGTAGAGCTGGCTCTGGCAGGTTCAGCCAAACCTCCACAGTCACCCAGATGACGGCAGAAGGATGGCTTCAAAGGGGCACCCAGCCTGGCAGCCTTGTTGGCACGGCTGGGCTGGCAAAGGGACGCTCACGCTGAGCAGCTGAGCGGCTGAATAATCAGAAGCAGCAAGACCTGAGCTCTAATCACTATCATTTTAAAGATTATTACTCACAGTTATTTCAGCTAATTAAGCCTTGAGCGCCAGCCAGCTGGGCTTCCCAGCTCAGAAAGGACATGCAGGGAAGCGGCTGTGGCTCAATTGGTTGGGCTCCCGTTTACCATATGGGAGGCCCTGGGTTCGATTCCCGGGGCCTCCTGGTGAAGGCAGGCCGGCCTTGCGGCTTGGTGGGCTGACAGCCCATGCAACAGGGTAAGCTGGCGCAGCAAGATGACGCAACAAAGGGAGACAAGCAAATGGACACAGAGAGCACAAGCAGCAAGGGGGGGGGATAAATAAAAATAAATCTTTTAAAAAAAATAGTCAATGGTGGGAATCAAATGTAGCTCAAGCAGTTGAGCACCTGCTTCCCATGTACAGGGTTCTGGGTTCAATCTCCAGCACCTCCTAAAAAAGAAAGAAAGAAAGTAAATGCAGGAGCTTCATCTCCCCTTCCCCTTCCAGCTCAGCTCTCTCTTGTTGGGGAAGCCAAGCTCACAAACCTCGGGGACCGTGGAAGAATGGGGGGATCGTGCCACCTCCCATCAGGCAAATGATAGGAAAATCCCCTGACCTTGCCGTTCTTTATAAACCCGGCAGGGAAGAGCTAGGAGAAGCTTAACATCAAGAGTTCCAGTTCCAGTTCCATGGCTTGGTAGCCGTGAGGATTTGGAGAATCCGCTCTTGGAGCCTGTTTTCTCCTCTGAATGGTATCCGAAATTTAACTTTAATACATAAATCAGGAGGCAGCTGTAGGAGTTAGGGTGAGGAGGGGACACCCCAGCAAGCCCAGAGGACAGAGCATGAAGCCAAGAGGATTCTTCTCAGGGTTTGAAATCAAATGGGATTTGCCCTGCAGGGTTGCAGGCTTGCTTGGAGCCTGTGACCCCTTTTGCCCTTCCAACCTCTGCTTTTTGGAATGGGAATATCTATCCTATGCCTGCACCACCCCTGTATTTTCGCAAGAGATCATTTGTTTTCTAGTTTCACAGGTCCACAGGTGGAGAGGAATTTTGCCCCGGGATGCCTCACCTGTAACGGATGAAGATGAGATTTTCAACTTAGACTGGATGCTGGAATGGATTAAGATTTGGGGATGTTGGGATGGGGTGAATGTGTTTTGCACAAGGGAAGGACATGAATTAATGTGAGGAGGCCAGAGAGCAGACTGTTAGGGATTGAAAGATATGTTGAATTCCTAACCTGCAGTGCCTTAGAATGTGATCTTATTTGGAAATAGGGTCATTGCAAATGGCATTCATTAAAATGAGGTCTTAATGGAGTAGGTGGGCTCCTAAGCCAGCATGACTGGTCTCCTTTTAAGAAGAGGAGAAGAGACAGACACAGGGGAGAAGGCCATGTGTCAACGGAGGCAGAGGCCAAGGACTGCCACGCCACCAGGATCTGGAGGAGGCAAGGGAGGATTCTTCCCTACAGATTTCAGAGGGAGTAGCGCCTTGCTGACTCGATTACAAACTTCCAGCCTCTAGCACGGTGACACAATACATTTCTGTTGTTTACGCCAACCCGTTGGTGGCACTTGGCTATGGCAGCCCAAGGAAACTCGGAGGCTCTGCCCAACACAGTAGCTATGTTCCACGTGCAGCTACTTAAATTAAAATTTTAACTACTTAAAATTAAATGAGAGTAAATACTCAGTTCCTCAGTGGCACTAGCCACATTTCAAGTGCTCAGTGCAAATATGGAATGTGTCCGTTATCCCAGAAAGTTCTTTGGTGCAGCACTGTTCCTGAAGCTCAACTCGTGGATGCATGTCCAACTCCACGGCTTACTGGCTGGTGACCTTGGACATGCTCCTTAACCTCCCTAATGCTCCCTGTACAGTGGAGAGTTGTAGGGCACAGCTCAACGTAAGTGGAAAGCCTAAATGACAAATAGATGCATAGCATCTAGAAGAATGTCTAATAATGCTGAACACTCAACAAATATCAGCTCTTATTATGTCTATGGGTGTGTAGATACAAATTCACACTGGTACAGGGCTTTACCATTTCACAGAGTGATTTTGAAATTACTATCTCATTTGCATCTCACGATGACCCTAGAGGCAGGCAGGGGCCTGAAGAGTCAGCTGCTCCATTTTACAGAGCTGCAAGCTGAGACCCAGAAGTTAAGTGACTTCCCAAACAGGGGGCAGAACTAGGACTGAACTAAGTTAAAAATTTGACAACTAACATTTGTGGAGATCTTTCACACCCAATGTCTATTTCAGCCTTAGCATAACGTCGTGAGGCCAGGAACATTCTCCCATTCCAAGAGTGAGGTTCTGGGAGGGAAGAAATCCTAAGAGTGACACTTACTCAATGCCAAGCACTATTCTGAACTCACTCGTTGAATCCAATGGGATAGGCACACTTACTGTTCTTGTTTTACTGATGAAGAAAATGAAACACAGAGAGGGTAAATAACTTGCCCAAAGTCACACAGCCAAGAAGTGGTGGAGTCAGGACATGAGAACCCAGGAAGTCTGATTCCAGCCTGATTTGCGAGATCTCACACTTCATTCACCCATATCCCAGTACAGGTAAAGGAAGCAGGAGGAGAACAAAGCCCCTTTCTTCCCAGGGGCTTTTTCTTCTCTCCCTCCCTCACCCTCCATCACCTGTGCCCAGGGAGAGAAGAGCGCAGGTTCCTCTCCCAACCTCCTGGGGATGCTGGGGGCAGATGGGACATTAAGCACCCAGGAGCTGTTTGTTAGGTGTGTGGCACGAGCCCATAGGATGGCCTCTCTGTGCCTCTCCCTATCACCCAGGCTGCCTCCATCCTGCCCTCTTGCTCCAGGAGGCATGTCAGGGCAAGAAGCAGCAGGAGAACACCACGATCCTTAGCCAGGCTGATAGGGTGTTTTGTGGGCTGATGCAGAATGCACCCTGGCACCCAGGCACACACAGCTACCTGCTGTTCTCTGAAAACACACTCTTTCCTCAGGCTTTGCCTTCACGTGTGCTGTTTCTTCCTCCTGGCCTGCGCAAGGCCCTCCACTCCCTCCTAAGACTCACTTCAAGGACAAAGACCAACAATCTATAGAATGGCAATGGCCTTGGTGCCCGGGGCTGACTCAGGTCTGCTTCTGCCCAGCTTCATCTCACACCGCTCTCTCCCTTTTCTCCTTGCTCCAGGCATACGTACCCTTAAAGTTCTTCAAACATATCTTGCTCCTTCCAACCACAGGGCCTTGGCACCTGCTATTCCCTCTGCCGGGGATGCTCCCCCATCTCCATACTCCTCTTGGCCTAGTTAATTCCTGATCCTCCTTCCACTATCAGCTCAAACATTTTGTCTTAGGAAAAGCAACCCCTAAGATCCCAAAGCCAAGTTTGGTTCCTTTGTTATCTTTTTCTCATAGAATAGTGCTCCTATCCTGCCCCATACATTATTCTGAGAAGTCTGGAGCCCCTGCTCCCATTAGACTTCAACTCCTCGAGATCAGGGACCATATCTGTTTGGGGTCACCATTACGTCCCCAGGTCTAGCACAGTGTATGGCACATAGCAGATGCTCAATAAATGCCTGTTGAATAAATGCATGAGTGAACAAATGAATGAATATTATATCCTCTGACCATCCTTATTTGACACTCCTCTTCCCCTGAGATTCAGTCTTCTTTTTTCCTCTTAGTTCCCATGACACTTTATTTTTCTTTTCTTACACAGAATTGTTCTAGTTATATTTGTTAGTCCCTCTAGACTCCTTGAGGAGCAACATCTCTGGAGTCCAGCCCTTACTCATTTTCCTACCCCAGGAGCCCAGCTCAGAAGCTGGCCCAGAACAAGTTTGCCATAGCTGTTTGTGGATGGAGTGAAAGGATGGAGAGTGGAAATCCATCCTGGTGATGAGCTCTCCTATCCGATAGTGTTCAGAGAGTTAACATGCTCTTTGGAGAACCAGGGAACCAATCAGGACTCAAATAACTTGAGAACTCAGTTAGGCTTCAGGTATGGCTGGATCCAGGGGCTCATAGACATGGCCTCTGTCTTCTCAGCACTGTTTTGCTGTGTCAGACTAGCTTCCAGAAGCTCCAGGTCTATATCTTCCCAGCTGTGGGGCCAGTGAAAAGAGATTCTATTCCCCAATAGTTCAAGCAAAAATCACAAATCAAGCCCATTGTACCCATTTGGCTCACATACCCGCCCCTGAACTGATCAAGTGGGCTGGAAGAATTGATGCTGGGGTTGGCCAGGCCTGGATGGTGTCAGCACCACTGAGCCATGGCATCTAGAGTACGCTCAGGACCAGGAACCAGGGTGTGGTAGTGTGATATTATTTATGAATTCCAAAAAGAGATAGTGATTCTTTTTGTAAACTGGTCTGTTCCTCTGGGCATGATACCCTTTGATTGATTTACATTCAAAGGCTTTACATTTACTTGATTAAATCAAGATTAGGGCTTTGATTCTACCACGTCATTAGGGTGTGCCAGGTTGAGTCCCCGCCCCCTTGGTGGGCCGATAAAACAGACTCTCACATGGAAGCAGATACGCGAAAATAGAAAGAAAGCTCCATAGACACGGAAGAGGATCCTGCGGCCCCAGAAAGAGAGTTGAGCCATTTGCCTGATAGTTTACAGCTGAGCCCTATGCCAGCCTACAGCTGAGATCAGAAGAAGCTGGAACCACAGAGCCTTAAGAGGAAAAAGGAAGGCTGAACCCTTGCAGACATTGCCCACCATCTTGCTTCAACACATGACGATAGACTTTGGGTGAGGAAATACACCTTATGGTACCTTGAGTTGGACTCTTTAGGGCCTTGTAACTGTAAGCTTCTATCCCAAATATATACCCAATATATAAAAGCCAACAGATTCCTGGTACTTTGCATCAGCACCCCTTTGGCTGGCTAATACACAGGGTAAGGATGCTGGGCAGGCAAAACCCACCAAGTCCTCTCTAAGCAGTCCTAACAGCTCTGCCCACCTGTGTTCCTAACACCCCTGAAGGGCCTCCAGAGACGTTGCTACAGAGATTAATGGTGATTTAACCTCGCTGGAGCAGAGCCTGGTTTCCCACCATCCCACTCTCCTCTCACTGGTCCAGATGCCCAGTGGACTACAGGCGGGAGACCCTTTGACTATGGTGCACTGGGCTAGAAACTCCCCACGCCTCCCCATCGAGCTCCTCGTGCTTGGCCTCGATGCCGGTTTCCTGTAGCTACCCTTTCTAACAAGACATTATTGGCCTTGGCTCCCTTCCTGACTTTTCTACTTTTTCTAGCTCCTGTTTAGGAGAGAGCAGATCCATAAAAAGGCTTCTTCAATAACCCTTAGTGTTTCAGGCTCTATCGCCCTGTTGGTTAGAGAAATTCCCCCAGGTTCAGAGAATGCCATTTATTAATTTTTTTTAGTTTGTTGGATGAATGGATGGAACGAAGGGTTGCTGAATTCATTCTGGGTGTCCTCAGATCATTCATCTCCTTGTCTTCTCATATTTACCATCTTAGGCTCCAGATTATGTAAGAATAGACAACACTTTTCTTTGTCCTGTAATCAGCTTCCCAGTCCTTCCTTAACATAATAATGACTGATATTTAACATGGCTTTTTTTTTTTTCAGGTGCCAGGGCCATTGAACCCGGGACCTTGTTTGTGGGAAGCCAGCGCTCAACCACTGAGCTACATCAGTTTCCCTGAGTTGGTTTTTTTGTTTGTTTTGCTTGTTGTTTGTTTTTGTTTTTTCAGGAGGGACCAGAAACCGAACCTAGGACGTCCCATGTGGGAGGCAGGCGTTCAACCACTTAAGCCACATCCGCTCCCAACAGACTTATTTTTATTGGGCGTTTATCCTATTTGGGGCCCTGAGATGAGCATTCATTCAGTCTTCACAACTCCATAGTCTGGGTGCTGTTACTGCCCCCGGTTTTCAGTTAAGGAAACCAAGGCTCAGTGGAAGTAACATGTCCAAGGCACACGGCCAATCAATGACACAGCCAGGACTCAAAGCACGGGACCCTAATCACCATGTTGTCGGGCCCTGTGAATAAGGAAATTCAGCTCCATCCACACTGGGTTTCTCTTTCACCCTTTCACATGCCTTATCTTTTTTTTTTTTTCATGAACAAGAATATTTAATATTGTTAAGATGGCAATATCTCCCAAATTGATCTATAGATATAATGCGATCCTTATAAAAGCTTTAGCTGCTTTTCTTACAGAAATTACAAAGCTGAACCAAAAAATTCTTATGGAAATTTAAGGGACACAGAATAGCCCAAACAATTTTGAAAAAGAACGAAGTCAGAGGATACATACTTCTTGATTTCAAAACTTACTGCAAGACGACCATAATCAAGAATATATGATACTGGCATAAAAATAGACATATAAATCAACACAGTAGAAGTGAGAGTCCAGAAATAAGCCCATAAATTCATGGTTAATAGATTTTTTAAACATAATTTTTATTTTTTAAAGATACTTAGAGTTTACACAAAAGTTACACAAAAAATATAGAGATTCCCATATGTCCCCCCACACACACCTCCCACACCCTCCCACATAAAAAACATCCTTCATCAGTGTGGCACATTCATTGCAATTGATAAACACATCCTGGGGCATTGCCACTGAGCAAGGACCATGTTCACATTGTAGTTTACACTCTCTCCCACACAAGTCTGCAGGCTATGGGAAGATATATAGTGGTCTACATCTGTCATTACAATGCCATTCAGGATGATTCCCAAGTCCTGAAAAAGCCCCCCAGTTACACCTGTCTTTCCCTCCTTCTGCCCCCAGAGCCTCCAGTGGCCACTGCCTCCACATCAATGCTGTAATTTCTTCCAATGCTAGAATCACAAGAAGTCTATTGTAGAATATCAGTAAGTCCACTCTAGTCCATAGTTCCTTCCCCAATCCTGAGAATTCTGGATGGTGATGTCCACTCCACCTATAACTGAGAGGGGGCTTTGATCCCATACAGCCAGTGGATGGCACTCTCTTGCTTACAGTTGTGGGCTCTCTCATTTCCTTGGTATGGTGGTTGTCCATCCTCACCTCCTTCTTAGTTGTCCTAGGTGAGTCCAATGAACTAGAGAGGCTCAGGGCCCAGCTGGCACATGGGCAGCCCAAAGATTCAAGTCTCTTAGATGTACACCTACCAACTCCAGCACATAGTATAGGTGCTGATGGCAGGAAATATATTTGTCAGGGTACACTGCTTAACAAAAAAAACCTCAAATCTCAGTGGCTTATCTCAACAAAGACATTTCTTATTTTTTTCATTTCTATACCATATTAGGTATGAGTTTTTAATTTGAATGAAGTGCTTATAATTGTCATTTAACGATCACTTATTGTCAGTGTTCAGTCTTAATGTACATTAGTTAATAGTCAATAGTTATACTTTGGTACACATGACTTATCTTCTTTTTTTTTTAAAGGTTTATTTCTTGATGTGAGACCAGTGGCCGGGGCCTCCTCCACCTTCTCGGGATGCAACCTGGAGGAGGTGACTCCCAAAAGGCACAAGGAGAGACAGAAGGGGAACACTGGCTCTTAACTGCCTCAACCTCGAGAGTCCACATGTCATTTCTGCTCACATTTCATTGGCCTCAACCCAGTTTCAAAGGAGGTTGAGAAATGGAGAATGTGTGGACATTTGATGAACACACCCTGTCTCTGCTACAAAGAATCGCACAGGCCCTGCCCACGGACAAGCAGAGGAGGGGCAACGCTGAGCCAGCCCTGCCAGACAGTGCAGCCAGGGCATGGGTAAGGGGGCAGTGGGGGTGGAGAGCGATGGAGAGGATTCTGGGATTAACCAAGTCCCACAAGCTCCGAAATACAATGCTTGGGTGGTACCCCATGTCTATTGTTTTGAATGTCGCTCAGAAGAACTGAGCCAAGCCTGCACTTCTTGGCTAAGACCGGGAACTCTTGTTTTCTAGGTGGGTCATTAATTACAGGATTTGACCTGAATTAAGTGAACAATGTAACAAGAATAACAATCCCTGACTTTTCAAACTTTAGAGTTTTCAAATCATATTCACAGCCATAATCTCATTTGACCCTCACAATAACCCGATGACGTGGGTATATTATCTCCATTGTGCAGCAAGGAAATTTAATCTCAGAAAGATGATGTAATGGACCAAAATCACACAGAACCTGTGAGTGCTGGAATACTTCTCGGTGCCGGTTTTCTGAATGCATGCTCAGGGCCCTTTCTTTCACAGCTCAGCTGCAGCCTGGGCAAATTTCTAGGGAAATTGACAATGTGGAAATGAACATCAACAGGATTTGAATTCAAGAGCTTGGGTGCCGTGGCCCTCAAGAGGGAGGAGGTTAAGAGTGCAGGTGGTACATTTATTAAACAGAATACGCTATAGATGCTTTTCTCAATGTATATGCCAGGCTTTGTCATTTTTGTCATTGTTACTACTGGGATAAGGGGTAACTAGGCTAGCAGTTCTAATGTAACATTCTTTAAGCATACCTTAAAATAGTATTTAAGTAAATGGTCTAATTTCTGCATAATTATTGCACTGAACTGTCTCTTTTTTGTTGTTGTTTTTTTGTTTTGTTTTGTTTTGTTTTTACCGGGAGGTCCCGGGGATCGAACCCCGGTCTCTCCATATGGTAGACGGACGCCGAACTTCTTGAGCCACATCCGTTTCCCAAAACAGAATACATTTTTTTTTTTTTACCGGGTTTTTTTTGTTGTTGTTTTTAAGGTAAATAAGCTCAGCTAATTTCAGAACCCTGTAGCCAGTTGTGCATAAGGGTGCTTGAATTTAGTAGCTTATAGCATTATTTATGAAGGAAAAATATATAAATATGAGGTACCTCATGTTGAATGTCATTGTACTGTATTTTTTTATTTTATTTTATTTTTTTTAGGTACCGGGGATTGAAACTGGGACCTCATATGTGGGAAGTCAGCACTCAAGCACTGAGCCACATTGGCTTCCCTGAGTTGTTTTTTTTGTTTGTTTGTTTGTTGTTTGCTTTTGTTTTTTTCAGAAGGCACCAGGAACCAAACCTGGGACCTCCCATGTGGGAGGCTGGCACTCAGCTGCCTGAGCCGCATTCACTCCTTGTGCTGTACTTTCATGTAAGTGCAGATCTTGTTAGACACATGAATGTGTATAAACACATTAAATGCAAGTATTAAACTGGTTCATGGAAGAAAAAAAAAAGGGTGCAGGTGTTGAAGGCAGACAGTTTAGGTTCAAATCTAGCTCTGCCCCCTGCTAGTTGGGTGATAGTTGGCAAATTACTTAATTTATCTGACTTCACTTTAAGGTTATTGTGGGAATTTAATGAGATAAGGAATATATAATGCTTAGCACCAACCCTGGCCCATCGTTACAGCTTAGTGGACAGTGGATCATGCTACTGAGATCCTTGGAGACAGACAGATAGATGCCACCATCCTCTCTTCCTTCCCCCAGGGTACCATTGCATCTTGCTGCGTGACACTCTTGGCTTCAGTGAAGAACAATTCGAACTTCCATCCCAGCTCCACACACCACCACCCACGAGAAGGAAATGTTCCTTTCTTTGTCCGAGAATCAGCACTGGTCTTTGTCACTAATTCCTGGGACTTCATTTCAGATTTGCTGCCACCCAGGGATCATTTTGTGCCATACCAACATTACTCTCAAAAGTTTTCCTCTTGGGACAGTGTTTTTCAAAAACAAAGCGGGGGCTCGGAGGGAGGAGAAAAGTACATCAGACTCTGGGGCATAGTGAGGGTGTGTGAGTGTTGAAACAGTCCAGAGGTGATTCTGATATGCTGCTCCACTCTGCACCACTTGAGAACCACTGACTTCAGCAAAGCTGAAGGAAAGAAAAACAAGGAGAAAGGGGAACCAGGAGGAATTCCATCTGTTTTCACCAGCACCAAAAATTTTTGTGAGCTGAGGCTTCCCAAGGTGTCAGCTTTACCTTGTGGATGAGCCAATGTTTTGTTTCTGCCACAATTCTCCAGTCAGTAACTTTGGGAACAGGGAAGCTGTGCTGGTTTGGGACTTCTGTGGGCCCCCCAAAAATTATGTACTTAAGCTAATGCATTTCTGTATATGTAAGCCTCACATATGTAGGACCATTTGGTTAGATTCAGTTAAAGGACATTTTGATTAGATCATGTTTTTATTAGATCGATTCAGTTGAGGGCCTTTGATTAGATTGCTGGACCCAGGATGGGTCTTAATCCTTTTACTGGAGTCTTATATAAATGGAGAACTGAAGGCAGAGACACACAGAGAAAGAGCTGCCATTTTTCACCCTGCCATAAAAGAGAGGACTCTAACTAAGACTGCCTACTGCGCAGAAAGCTAGAGAAACCCAGAGAGCCTGAGAGGCCAGAGGCTGGATTTGGAACAACTTTACAACTGGGTAAGGGGAAGATTTTGGATGAATTGTGAGATGCTTGAGAGAAAAGGCCTAAAGTTCTTTGAAGAGACTATTGGTAAAAATATGGACCCTAAAGTTACTTCTGATGAGGACTTAGGACAGGGGATCTTAACAAGGGGTCCGTGAGCTTGAACTGAAATAAAAAAAAAAAAACATTCTTGTGGGGACGTGTTGATGCGGGTGTGATATACTTATTAAATAATACACAGATAGTGTTGACTTATTAAGGGGTCCGTGGTTTTCACCTGACTGGCAAAGGGGTCCATGAAACAAAAAAGGTTAAGAACACCTGCCTTAGAAGGAAATGATGAACATTTTATTGGAAACTGGAGGAAAGGCGATCCTTGTTTTAAAGTTGCAAAGAACTTGGCAAAATTGACTCTGGATGTTAGATGGAAGGCAGAATTTGAAAGTGATGAGCTTGGACATTTTGCTGAGATTTCTAAACTAAACGTAGAAAATGCAGCCTGGCTTCTTCTTACAGCTTTAGCAATTTTTGCCAGAGGAACAGGATAAGCTGAGAACTGAACCCTTGGGCACAAAGAAACCAGAAGCTGATGGTCTGAAAAATTCCAAGCTTCTAGAAAGCAAGTTCCCCAGAGAATAATGCCGCATATGAGGACTTAACTAAACTTGGAACCAGCTAGGAATTTCAAAGCAAGTCAGGATTGGAAATGCAGTTATCCAGAAAGGATTTGTGGAAAGTCCTGCTGTCTGATGGTTGGGACCCCTGTGAACTGCATGCTAAACCGACAAGCTTTTCTGCGAGATCTGTGTGAACACAACTACTGTCAGCCTGGACTAAAAGAGACAGAAAAAGGAGAGATTAAGGGAAAAAAATACTTCAAGGGCAAAACTGTGGAAGCTGAGGTCTGGACTTAAGACTTTTTCTCTGGCCAAGAGAGGGACCCCAGCCATGTGTGCAGAAAGGGTGAGTATGCCCCGGCATTTGAAAAGGGTAGGTTTTCCTCCATGTTGTTCAGGGAGAGTGCTGGCTTTAGAGAGAATGGAGCACGTTCCCTGGGAGTTGGGGAGAGTTAGGTCGCCACCCCACTGTTCTGAGGGAGTTGAGCACAAGCCAAGGAGATTGGGGAGCGTGTGACCATCACCCCAGTGTTCTTGGAGGGTGAGACCTAGAGCTCAGTCACCACCCAGATGCTTGATGAGGGTGGAACCAAGTACATGGCCCCTGGAAGAGCTCTTGAAAGGGGTGGGACTCCTGTTCCAAGCCCTGAGAAGAAAATGTTTGGAACTGTTTGGGGCTATGACTGTCCTCCTTTGTATACTAGAAGCAGATAACTTGTTTTGTAAGTTTCACAGTTCTACCGCCCGAGGGGAACTTTTCCCCAAGACAGACTGCATGCCTATAATTGATTTTGATGAGATTTCGTACCTAGCATTGTTACTGAAATGATTTAAGGCTTTTTGAAATATTGTGATGGAGTGAATGTATTTTGAATATGAAAGAACATGTGTTTTGGGGATCCAGAGCATGGAATGTGCTGATTTGAGTCTTTTGTAGACCCCAGAAAATTATGTCCTTAAGCTAACCCATTCCTGTCTTGTAAGCCTCATGTATGTAGAACTTTTGGTTAGATTCAATTAAAGGACATTTTGATTAGATCATGTTTTTATTAGATCGATTCAGTTGAGGGCCTTTGATTAGATTGCTGGACCCAGGGTGGGTCTTAATCCTTTTACTGGAGTCTTATATAAATGGAGAACTGAAGGCAGAGACACACAGAGAAAGAGCCACCATTTTTCACCCTGCCACATGAGAGAAGACTAAAGGATCACCTACAGCTACAGAAAGACAGAGAAACATCTAGAAACTGAGAGGGCAGAGGCTAGAATCAGCAGAGCAGCCAAAAGCTGCAGAGAGAGGCTCCGGGAAAGACTCATCATATGCCTGATCCCACAGCTGAGCTCAGGGAGAAAGTGAGCCTGGAAGAGAAACTAGAATCTGACTTCCATCTTGCCTTGCCACATGCCAAGAGTCCAGGATCTTCCAGGAGCCGACTTTGGTGAGACAGTATCTCTGATGATGTTTGATTTGGACATTTTCACAGCCTTCAAACTGTAAGATTTTATCCTAATAAATTTGCATTATGAAAGCCAACCCATTTCTGGTATTTTTGCATTGGCAGCCTTTAGCAAACTAAAACAGAAGTTATAAGGTGGGCTTTCCTAAAGGCACTTGAATCTAGAATATATAAAGAACCCTTACTACTCAATAAAAAAATAAAAATAAATAAAAAAACTTTTAAATGGACAAAATGCATAGATATTTCTCCAAAGAAGATATACAAATGGCCAAAAGCACATGAAAAGATGTTCAACATCATCAGCCATTAAGGAAATGCCAATCAAAACCACAATGAGATACCACTGCATGCCCACTAGAATGGCTATAGCCAAGAAGGTAGATAATAACAAGTATCGACCAAGTTGTGAAGAAACTGGAACCCTCAGACATGGCTGGTGGGAATGTAAATGCCACAACTGCTTTGAAACAGTCTGAAAGTTCCTTAAAACGTATGACCCAGCAAAACCACCCCTAAGACTATACCCGAGAGAAATGAAAACATATGTCCACGCAAAAACTTGTACATGAATGTTCACAGAAGCATTATTCATAATAGCCAAAAAGTTGAAACAACCCAAATGCCCATCTAATGACGAACAGGTAAATGAAATGTGGTCTCTCCATGCAATAGGATATTATTTGGCAATAAAAAGGAATGGTCTACTGATACATGGTGAAACATGGATAAACCTTGAAAACATTATGCTGACTAAAAGAAGCTGGCCTCAAAAAACGATATCACGTATTGTATGCTTCCATGTATGTGAACTGTCACATCTAGTAAGACAAATCTATATAGACAGAAAGTAGAATAATGGTAGAGAGGGGGTGGACAGGAGGTTATGGCTAAGAGGTGAGGGGTTTCTTTTTGGAGTGATGAAAATGTTCTAAAATTGATTGTGGTGATGGTTGCGTAACCCTGAATTGTACAGTTTAAATGGGTGAATTGCCAAAGGATTACTACCAAGCTCCAACTAGAAATGCAGCTGGAAAAAGACCTTGATCCAAAGGGGAAAAGGATAAAGACAAATGATAAAGACAAATATGTCTAAGAGACTTCAAAGTGAGTCGGGAGGTCATTCCAGAGGTCACGCTTATGCACATCTCAGCAGGATCTCATTGACTGCCACAGTAAATATTGCCTCAAATAGCAGGGCTCCTGAGGGTTCTGGAGACATCCAGACACTATAGGCAGGGCAGACAGCTCAGGAGTTTGTCACCCTGCCAGTGGGCCCTACTTGGGAATTTATGCTCCCCAGTGTGACAGAGTTGGACTCAGTTGTAGTTTCCCTACTCATGGCTCTTCTTTCCCTTATATTTGAACCTAGAGTTAGTACTAGAGTTGATAGGTTTATGGCCAAGAGACTTAAATCTGAGCTTTCCATGTGCCAGTTGGGCCCTGAATCTCAACAGAATTGCAACATCTACTCTCCAGTTCATTGGACTCACCCAGGACAACTAACAAGGAGATTATGATGGACAACAACGACCATCCCAAGGAACAGAGAGAGTCTGCAACTGCAAGCAAGATAGTCCCGTCCATCTGCCCCATGGGATCTAAGCCCCCTGTCACTTAGAGGTGGAGTGGGCATCACCATCCCAGAATCCTCAGGATTGGGGAATGAACCACAGACTAAAGAAGACTTACTATTATTCTACTGTAGATTTATTGTTATTCTAGCAATGGAAGAACTTTTATCACTGATGTGGAGGCAGTGGCCACTGGAGGTTCTGAGGGAAGGGAGAGGGAAAAATAGGTGTAATATGGGGACATTTTCGGGACACTGGAACTGTCCTGAATGACGTTGCAATGACAGATACAGGCTATTATATATCTTGTTATAACTTACAAAATTGTGTGGGAGAGAGTGTAAACTACAATGTAAACTATAATCCACACTTAGTCTCAATGCTCCAATATGTGTTCATCAAATGTAACAAACGTACAACACCAATGAAGGATGTTGTTAATGTGGGAAAGTGTGGAAGGGATAGAGAATGAGGCATATGGGAATCCCCTACATTTTTTATGTAACATTTATGCAATCTAAGTATCTTGAAAAAAAAAAAGTATTAAAAAATAAATGGGTGAACTGTATAGTATGGGATTTATATCTCAATAAAACTGTTAAACAAATAAAATAAAATGCCAGACTCTTCTTTGCTTGCAGCAAGGGCAATTTCCAGTGTGGATCACAGGGAAAAAAAAAAACAAAAACACCAGAGCCTTCTGGAAGGCAGGGCAAGTGTATCTAAGAAGCCATGCACTGGCCCCAGCAGCCTGTCGGCAGTGGCTGGCATGACCAGGCCCACTGAGGCTGGAGGACACACCATAGTTGGCTGTCACCATGCCCCACAGAGAGTAACCCAGCTCTGGAAGGCCACATGAGTTCCAGAGCCATAGGTCCCTGCTCCGACGACAGAGAGAGCAGCAGGAGCTCCAGCTTTGGCAACAGACCCAAACCGGCACCATCTCTCTTCCGCCTATTAGCTCTATGACTTCAAGCCTTTCTTCATCTGTTAAGAAACTCAACTAACAACCGCTAGGATCTAAGCCCTTCCCCTCATGTTTTCTTGTTCTTGTTGTTGTTTGCCAACGTTTATGGAGGCTTACTACGCACTGAGAAAATGCTGTATGCACATTATCTCTTCTCATCTTCACTGGAGCCCTGGACAAAGCCGGGCCTATTTATTATTATGCCCCCTCTATAGAAGAAGGGATCCAGACTCAGAGAGGTCAGACAATTTCTCCATTGCCACACAGCCAGGAAGCGGCAGAGCCATCATGCCAAATCCATCATTTTAAGTGCCATACTGTACTCCATGCATATAGCAAGGATGATGCTTCATAACGTATGTAAAGAGCTAGGCACAGAGTAGGGCCATCAGGAAAGAGTTCCAAGAGCCAGGTGCCAGAGCAGTGTGTCCCTGATGGATGTCCCCACCCAGAGGCCAGGGAGAAGGCATGTGGCAGTGAGAGGGAAAGGATAATGATTTTTTTTTTTTTTTTTAATTACCAGGCAGGGGATTGAAACCGGGACCTCGTAAGTGGGAAGCCAGCACTCAACCACTGAGCCACATCGGCTCACCTGAGTTGGTTTTTTCGTTTGTTTGCTTGTTGTCTGTTTTTTTTTCTTTTAAAGATTTTATTTATTTATTCATTCATCCCCCCCTTGCTGCTTGTGCTCGCTGGGTCAGCCAACCACATCGTGCAGGCGGGCCTGCCTTCACCAGGAGGCCCCGGGAACCGAACCCGGGGCCTCCCATATGGTAAACGGGAGCCCTACTGATTGAGCCACAGCCGCTTCCCAGTTGTCTGTTTTTGTTTTTAGGAGGCACTGGGGATGGAACCCAGGACCTTCCATGTGGGAAGCAGGCGCTCAACTGCTTGAGCCACATCCGCTCCCGTGATTTTGATACACACATCTCTTGAGCACCATGTGCCTGGTGCTATGTTAAGCAATTTGCTCTGCAAATATTGCATGTGCTCCCTCCTTCAGAAGTCTCTGATAGACTATGAGGAGAATCACACCCTTACTGGGAGATGCCTTTTGCTTTTCTGGTGGGGAGAAGGCAGGGAATGAATTGACAACTGGCCTGGAACCAGTAAAGGAAGCTCTGAAGAAAGAGCCAGAGAATGAGGTCGAGGTAAGGCTGTGAAGCAGGGATTGGATTTAGGAAAGCAGATTGTATTGCCATTTCTCAGATTGTATTGCTAAACTCACCCTTCCAGTCTCCAGCCACTTCTCACCCTGTGTTACAGTTATTATTGCTGCGTTACAAAAAAACTCCAAGTATTAGCAACTGAAAACAACCATTTTACAATGTGCATGTATTCTGTGGACCAGGGATTTTTGACAGGACACTAGGTGAAAGGTGAATGGGACAACTGGGGTGGGGTGGATATGACTTGTGTCTGCTCCACAAGGTCTGGGGCTTCAACTGGGAAGGCTCGAAGGTGGGGAATGTCTTGACAGCTGGGAGCTGGAATCATCTGGGGCTCATTCCTCACGTATCAGGGGTCTGGGCTTGGTAGACTTAAGTCTGAGACTAATGACCAGCCCCCAGCCAGCTTTACACACCCCAGAAAAGCAGATTTTCAGGCATCCCCAGCCCTGCAGGTGGATAGAGGGTGGAGTCTCCCTGGCGGCTCTCCCCTGGGGACAGGGGGCTGTATCCACCTCCTTCTCTGGCCCTTCTGCCTCTACTTCCTTCTGTTTCAGAATTCTAGGCTTGGCGCCTGAAGGGACAGGTACTCAGGGATTTGGGTCTGCACGCTGGATGTACGGAGGACAGCAGAAGTATTGGAGTGGAGGGACCGTGGGTGCACCCAGGGAGGCAGCGTGGGACAGCAGACAACCCTGGCTCCCAGCCCAGGGTGGCCGTGCTCCACAGCGGGGACTTGGCCCCTCCAGTACCCCCGGGATGGTGAGGGCCTTCAAGGACAGGTGCAAGGCTCCTGGAGACTTTCTATTCCTCTCTGTTTCCCATCAGGCTCTACTTAGTGGGGTATTTATCTGTGCAACCACGTCCATCCAAACGGGAGTTTCTGGAAAGCAGGGAGGGTTTCCTATTTGATTAGCTTCGGGGACCCACCCAGCTCAGCCGGGGATAAGGCTCCCACAGGACTGGAACACGGGGCCAATGCTGGTCCCTCCTTGGACGTGGCCCCAAGGACTGGCCAGGGGGCTTGCAGGCGCGAGAGTTCCCACCCCTCCCAGAATTACCAGAGCATGGAGGACAAGAAGATGCCCCAGGAAGATGATGCTCCCCAACTGGACTCCTGGGGCCAGAACCAGGAGCCAGCACCTTTACGAGCTAAAAATGTGAATCCTATGACAGTCCAAGCCTCTCCTGGTCTGACCCCCAATCCCCCGCCCTGGCCCATTTCCTCCTGCTTCTACCCTCACTCCACTGCCACAGTCAACTCCCATTTTCATACCGGCCTTTGCCCAAGCTCGTCACCCCCTGCCTGGGGTACTGCTCCCTCCCTCTGGCTCTGACCCTGACACACTTCCTTCCAGCCCAGCTAACTGCTCAGTGACATTTCCCTTCAAGCTCCCCCAAGTCAGCAAATTGCCCCGCACAGTCTAGCCCTGTACGTATGTCACCATCAGTAATCCCTATGGCCCCGTCTTTTCACTTATCTTCTGTAGCTGTGTCCCTTGCCAGACTTTGTCCCTAGAGACAGGGTCTGTATCTGACTCATCCCTGTATCACGAGTGCGAATATAGATGGCTGGTCTGTGGGACCGAACTGGAGCCTCTGCTGAGTGCCTCAACCTACCCTGCAAGGATCTTCAAACTCCAGAGCTTCCCCTTCAGAGACTCCACCCTGCTCCCTGCACAAACCGGAAGGGCTTTAGGGTCAGAAAAGTTAGTATTGCCTTAGGCAGTGTATATTCTAAAACAAAAGGATGGGGCAGGGCAATGCTGAACCCAAAGATAGGAGTTGTTAGTGAAGACAACGGAGTCTGCTGGGGCCTGAAAATTAGACTTAGGGGAGGAGACCCTCCCCACCTTTCTAGCACCCCAGAACCTGAGTCAATGGCTTCATCCCATACTGGGTAAAACCAGCTCCTCGCCTGTGAATCTGAAGGGGTGTGTGTGTGTGTGTTGGAGACAGTGGGAAGATGGTATATGTGTGTCTTGGTGTCTTGGGGTGGAAAAGACCCCAACTCACCTGTGTGGTGAACCAGAGCTAGGGGCTTCTGGTACTCTGTATCGAGCAGTCTTTGGAGTTCAGACAGACCTGGGTTTTGAAGCCAGGTGTGGGACACCAGTGATAACCTCTGCGAGCCTGTAGAGGCCCACAGTGTTCTTGCAATGGTTAAATGAGCCAAGCATTTAGATGAAAGGGCCCAGCGAAGCCCCTGGCCTTTGGTGGGTGCCCTCCCCTCTGTCCATGAGACGCAAGCCTTCACCTGACATTCCTGTTCGGAGCCAGGCTGGCAGGGGTTAATAAGAGAAAGGCCGGCTGTTTCCCGAAAACAAAAGGCTGGGTCAATAGATCTGTAGCAGCAGCCATTGATCAGTGAGGGCAAAGGCTTCCACTGGGAGTTGCCAACCAATTTCTCTGAAACTTCTGGAACAGAGCAATCCGGGAAAGCCGGCAGAGGCTCCAACAGCCCTGCAGTCCACCTATCCTGGGGTCAATATCCTTAGAGCATGCCCCCCACCCCCACAGGGCCTCCAGGATAGAGACTAGGGTTCACGGGGTGGGAGAGCTGAAGGAGACCTTGGCTGCCTCCGATTCAGGAGTCCTCAATCTGGTGCTCCTGTTAAGAATTGGGGGGGGGGGGAATATTTTTGCTAATCTGTAACAAATTTAGCACTTAAAAACAAACCCCAGTAGAATTAGGAGTACCTGAAACTTTGTCATCAAGAGTAATGACAAGCGTTTTCATGTTTCATTACATTTATTGCAGAATTCTCAAAATACTGATTATACTTTTTACTACCTCAAAATTTTAGTAGATTGGAGCCACCCCTAGATCTTGTTATTTAATGAATTGATAAGCATATATATTACTACAGCTCAAATTTATTTTTTTAATATTTTGATAACTATTTCAGTATAATTGGTTTCTTTTGCAATCCTATATAGTTCATGTATTTACCAACCTACCAAAAAAAACTGTGGTGTAAGTAAGGTTAAGAATCCCTACAAAAAAAAAAAAAAAAGAATCCCTAGATGGACAAACCAAGACCCAGAGAAGGAAGTGCTTTTCCTGGATGGATGGATGGATGGATGGATGGATGGATGGATGGATGGTGGATAAACAAATAAATGGAGGGATAGATAGGTGAGTGGATGGATGATGGGTAGGTAAATAAATGGAGGAAAGGGGCACAGGATGGAAGAAGAGATGAATGATGGATAGACAAGTGAATGAATGGATGGAAGATGGGAGGAAGGAGAGGGACTGAAGAAGAGATGAATGGATGGTGGATAACTGGATGGATGGATGGATGGATGAAAAAATAGAGTAAGGAAGGGATGAGTGGATGGCAGGTAGACGGATGGTGGAAGGGTGGACAGTTGGAAGGATGGATAGAGAGAAAGAGGGAGAGATGGATGGATGGATGAGCAAATTAGCAAACAGAATAGTTACGTGACTAGAAATAACTCTCATTGAGTGCTCACTCTGAGCACTATTCTAACTCATTTAATCCTCACAACGACCCTATGAGGAAGCTGCTGTTAGTGTCCCCATTGAACAGGCATGGAGAGGTGAATGATTTACCCACGGTCACTCAGCCAGTAAGTCGAAGAGCCATGATTCAGCCCCCCAGCCTGCACTCTCAACCTCTCTTCTCTGTAACCACCCTTAACCAGCTCAGTCTGGTGCTGCGTTCTGGAATCACAGACCAAGGTTTGAATCCCGGCTCTGCTACTTGCGAGCTGTGGGACTCTAGGCAACTGACTTCACTTTCACAAATTGCAGTTTTCTCATTCACAGCATGAAGACAATAGCATCACCTCTGCCACTGGGTTGAATGTGGATTAATAAGGTACGGAAAGCACTCAGCATTACGTGCCTGGCACATAGTAAATGCTCGATAATGCTTTAATGAATGATGAAACCAAGGCACAGACCCACTGAATGGGGTAATATGTACCTACGCTAAGATTCCCCAGAAATTAAGAAAAGTGGCAAAACTGGAACCCAGATGCCAGTTGCTGGCAAGATTGATAGATGTCATGAGTTAACAAATGCTAATTGGAATTTTGCTTTTATTTTGAGCGTAGGGCTCCAATTTCAGACTGGAAGTAACATATGGAACTGCTGGCAGTTGGTGACTCCCTCCCAAAGAGAGCAGTAAGGAAACGGAGAGAAAGAGTAACTTTAGAGTGGAGAACCCTGACAACGACCACCTCAGACAGGTGGCCGAGGTTAATACCAGCAGTGACAAGTCATGTCGATAGCATCTACCTTCGATACGATGTGATGAGACTGGCACTTTACATCTTCCTCCCCCAAACTCAAAATCCCAGTCTAATCATGAAAAAAAAAAAAAAAAATCAGCCAAACTCAAAATTGAAGGACGTTCTACAAAACACCTGGCCAGAACTCAAAACAAGGAAAATCTGAGAAACTCTTAGTCTAGAGCAGGGGCTCTTCACCAGGGGTCCATGGACAATTTCAGGGGGTCCATGAGCTCGAATTGAAAAAAATCAACTTATTATCTTTATTTTCTCTAACCTCCGATGTTGAGTGTCATAAAACTATCAGCAGCTACATTCTGAGAAGGGGTCCATGGAACAAAAAAAAGGTTAAGAACCCCCAGTCTAGAGGCACCTAGGAGACATAGCAAATAGATGAAATATGGTATCTTGGATGGGATCTTGGAACAAAAAATAATAATAAGGCAAAAAGCTAAGGAATGTGAAGAAACGATGGATATAAGTTAATAGTAACATATTGTTCATTCACTGTGACAAGTGTACCTTACAAACGTTAGATGTTGACATGAGTGGAAACTGGGAGTGGGGTATAAGGACACTGTACTATATTCACCATTAATTTAGAAATATAAATCCATTCTAAAATAAGTTTATCTTTTTAAAATGCTTAAATTTATTTCTCTGTATTTTCTAAGTGATCTACAATGAATATGTTTTGCTTCAGTCATCAGAAAAAACTTAATAAACTTTGTTTTAAAAAAAATGAATGAGTGTTTGGCCCTTTGGAGACAGTGTTATATAAATAAAAGTATAATTAGAGTTCCTCCTTGGACAGCAATTAAAACGCACTTTATCACCCTATGCCCAGGTGGCCATGGCCACCAGGGCCTGGCACTCTCCCCAGGGTAGGCTGGTATGCCTCTGAAACCTGCCAGCACTTTTTCCTGTCTGAGATCGGCACTTGCTAGCAGGGGAGGGGCAGGGAGCCAGGGCAGCTGCCTCCCAGGTGTGGCTACACTTCCGGCTCAGAGAGGCCCCAAAGGCAAATCAGCCCCAAGAAAATTGCCTCTGCGGCTTCTAGGCCAGGTACCAGCCTGCTCTGTGTCATCGGCCTAGGAGGCCACAGATGATCCTCAGTTCTCCCGAGAAAAAAGAAAAGAAAAACCCAGCCAGGACTGCTTGCTTTGTCCCAGGCACTTGTTTGCCATCTTGATCACCTCAAATTGGTCCTGTAAAGTGGATCCAAGAGGGCCCCTGCTAGCAAGGGTCAGAAGCAGGATACAAACTCCAATCAGCTCACTACCCCCACCAGAGCTGCCTCGACCTGTAACCCAGGTTCCTATCTCCAACATGCTCAGGAACGGGCTATAACCAGGGCAGGAGGCCGGATGAGGGAAGGGTCAAATAGTGGGCAGGCTCGCCACACCACCCAAACACATGGGTCTTGGACCCACTTGTTCTCAGACCCAAACCCCTCCCAAACGCCAATTCCAGCCCCTGGGTTCTGGGGAAGGTGGGAGAGGACCAAGCCTGCTTGGATCCCAAAGGCACTCTCCGATGTCGTGGCATCCAACTCATATGTAGAGGGCCTGTGGTGAGCAGCTCAGAAGCAGGGACAAAGAAGAGATCATGGGAGACATTTCATTGGTGACGGGACTGGGATCACATTCTCTCCAAGAGTGACGCTTCCAGAGCTCATTCAACCATTCAGAAACTGCTTTCGCAGCCATCTTTCACCAATAATCAGCCAGTTTGATCGTCCAAAGCATTACCCAACGAGTACCCAAGTGACTTTAATGACTTTGGGCTGTTTCCAAAATCCAGATCCAGGTTCAAAAGAGCAAGCTTTGGCCTGCCGGGGCCCTTCCACAGAACCCCAGGCACGGCCTGAAAAAATGGCTGCAGGATGAGAATAAAGTTTTCCCAAGGGGCACCCACCCAGCCGTGTTGTCAGCTGCCTAACTGTACCATCAAAGCCCACGCGTGTCGCCCTCCTCTCCCGGACCCCCAACACAGGCCATGAATCAGAGGGCGAGTATGGGACTCCCCTACACACAATCCAGATTTGACTGACTTCCCTGGAAGTGGGGCTCCTGCCTCTTCTCCCTCCCAGCACAGAACCAGAGAGCCTTGGGATCAACCCAGGCTCCATTTGTTCCACTAATGAGTCTTAAGTATTTGGCTTGGGCTTCTGCCAATCCTACAGAGAGGAGGGGGTGGGAGGCCGGGACAGAGCCTGTGCCAGCTTGACTCTGCTGGGCCCTGGGAGGGCAGACACAGCTTGGCACCCACTTGAGGCCCATTGCCTCCACTTCCAGGGGCTTCTCAAAATGCAGATTTCTGGGCACATCCTCAACAAAATCCTGGGGGGTAGGCTCAGGAATATGCATATTTAATAAGTACCTCCAGGGACTGTGAAGCACAGTGAAGGTTAAGGATCTCTGATACAGGAGGTCAAGGAAGGGCACCCGGGCTCAGAGAAACACCTGAAAGTGTTCTCCCCTCCCCCCCAAAAAAGTCCATTCTTAGGTTTCCAAAGGTGCTATGACAAATGCCATACAATGGGCTGGCGTAAACAATGGGAATTCATTGGCTCACGGTTTCAGAGGGTAGATAGCTTGCTGCTTCCTCTGGGGGTCGCTAGCGTTCTGGCTGGCTGGCAATCTTGGGGTTCCTTGGCTTCCCCTTATGTGGCCATGTCCTCGTTTTTCTCTTCTGGGTTCCCACTGACTTCTGGTTTCCAGCCCCTCCCTGTGGCTTTCTCCCCCTATGTCGGAATCTCCTGTTTATAAAGGACTCCAGTAATCAGGATTAAGACCCAATATCATTCAGTTGGGCCACACCTTAATCTAAAATAACATATTCAAGAAGTCCTATTTACAATGGCCCCCTCAGGAACATGGGCCAAACCAGGAACATGTCTCAATTGGGGTACATAACTCCATCCGCTAGAGTCTCCAAAATGCAAGGGACTGCACTTTGAAGGCAACAACTCAATGTGTCCAGAAAAGGTGAAGGAGATGGCTTCTAATTCACTTGGAGCTCTGACCTGCTACGAGCCAGTGACTCCTGAGGGCCACATCCAGGCCAACCAAAGGACCTGTCCTTTTATCATTGGGCAGGCAGAGTTGACGCTGGCCCTGAGATGTTGGCAAGTCTGGGGAAAACAGAAAAACAGAACTGGGCTGTGGGAGAATATGACACCAATGGCTGGGGCTTGGGTGGGGAAGGCCAGAACCCACCTCCCCAGGCTTTGGGGGACATTCCAGAAGGCCTGGCCTGCAAAGACCCTTAGGGATCACAGAACCCAACCCCTAGCAAGAAGAGTGAGTTTTCACCAGTATCGGTTCTCTAGCTCTGTGGCCAACCCAGCTAAACTGCATTTCCCATTCTTCCTTCCAGTTAATGGGGGCCAGGAGTTGAATACTGGCCAGAAGAATGTGGGTCTCCAAAAGCATGCTCCCACTCTCCATTGGCTGCAGCAGAGGACTCTCTGGCCCCTGGAGATGGCCAAGCCACAATGGGGAAGGAGCCTGGGTTACAAATGATGGCGAGGGTCAGAGAGGACCCACCACCGCCCATCCTGGGTTGCACATGGGTGAGAAATAACCCTTGTGTTAAGCTACTGATATTTGGGGGTTGTCTGTATCAGCAATAGCCTATTGTTATCCACACACCACTCTTATGTCTCTGGAAACTGAGCCCAGAGAGTGGACATGACATGTTCAATGTTCCAGAGTGACAGTCTGGTGGGTCCAGGACTAGAGCCAGGATTTTCCAACTCCAGCTTTAGGTAGGGGGAATGGAGAACCATGGCACAAATACAGCGCGGGCGGCACCAATTCCCAAAAAATTTTATTGTTTCAAGTGGCAAAATGTCATTGGTTTCCAGGGTCCAGGGGGGCTGGCAGGGAGGAGAGGGAAATGGGGCAGGGCTCTGCCCATTACAAAAATCAAAGCCTTTTATAAAAAACGCTATAAATTGGTATCAAAAGAAAACCCAAGGGAGGCTGGAGAAGGAAGCAGAGAGGGAGGAGGGAAGGGTGCGAGGGAGGGGCCAAAACCTTCAACCACTAATGAATGACTCGAGGTTAGGGGGAGATGGGGGTGGGATACAAAGTGCATAAATGTGCCTCCCCAGGCGCTCCTCAAGGTGGTGGGAGGGATGGAGGCTGCAGCCTGGGGCGTGGTAGGGGGCTCCAGCCGTCTCCTTGCCCGGGGACCCCACAGGAATGGGCTTTGCCTGAGACTGCCAGATGGGAAGGACCTGCAACAAAAGGGAACAGGTCGGCTGGGGGGGTGGGGACAGGTCGGGGTGGGGTACAATGCAGGCGGGGTGGGGGGTGGGGGCTTCAGCTTCCTCTTCCCCGTGTCCATCATGGCTCTGCCCAGTGGTGAGAATGGTCCCTGTTACTTGGCCTGCAGATTGACCGTCCTACCCCTGGGGGCCCAGACCAGAAGGGCCACCTGACCACGCTCATGGGGGACTGTCCCTGGGCCCAGGGAGGCAGGCTGGGGTGGGCATCCTCTCCTCTTCCACCCCAGGCCTAGATGTGGCAGACAAAATCCAAGAGTAGCTAAGGACCCCAAGTCGCCTGTGTCAACTCTTGCCCTGGGCTGGAAGGGGGAACAGGCAGCCCGAGGCCTCAGGGACAAGCCCTATTGACCCTTGAACCCTGCACCCCCAACTCCAACAAGACCCAAGGCCAGCAGCCTGCCCTTACTTCAGTGACTTCTCAAACCTTCTTCTTTTTCAGTTTCAGCGCTTGCAGCCAGTTGGGCGATGACCCTTCCGACCTGGCAGGCAAAGGGCAAAACTCAGAAGGCAAGTTTTTAGGGGAGCTGAACAAAATGAGGCAGCCAAGTCAGGACAGAAACCTCCCCTCCAACCTGAAGAGGCAGCCTAGGCTCTAGGTGCTGAGACTGAAAACAATTAACCTTGGGCATGGGACCCTCCTCCCGGGGCCTCAGTTTTCCTCTCCAGGAAAGTGGGGTTTCCCTTTGCAGGCCAAAACCGTGAGGTGGGGCAATGACCAGCACTGAAGGCACCTACCCTGAGGATTTCTCTGGCTTGGGAGGTAACGTGAGGGGCTTCCCCAGCCCGGGGACCTTGCAGGACTTGGAGCGCTGGAAGGCAGACTCCTTCTGGGTCGACTTGCTCTCCACCGGCTCCCCCTCCTCAGCTGAGCGGTTACGGGAGCGCAGCTTGGCCTGCGAGGCAAGTCCAGGTCCAGGCAGGAGGACATGGGGACAGGAGGAACCCCCAGAAGCTGGCACACACACCCCCGCAGTCTTTCTACCCAAATAGATGGGGAGTCACTTAAAGGCAAGATCTGTGCTTGGCTAAGCTGAGCCATGCCGTGCACACAGTAGGTCTTCAGAAAGACACTGCTGGACTGAATTCAGACACGTTTCCCACCACTGCACCTCTGCTTGCTCTGTTCCCTCTGCCTGAAACGCCTGGCCCCCTCCACCCCCAATCCAACTCCTTGGCCTGCAGAGCGAAGGTCAAACGGGCACACGAGGCCTTCCCCAGGCTACCTCCCCACCCCCTGCCACTCCAGTTCCGAAATAACCTCTCTGAACCCAGCCCTTGTCTGTACTTCTCTAGGACCCCCTAAACTCCTGCCACTGGAGTTCGCTGTGAACATGGCTCGTGTTCCCCATTACCCTGTGAGGGTCAGGGAGTGAGGTCCTGCTTCCTTACTCCTTCTATCCCACTCAGCACACAGAACAGGGTCCAGAGGAGCACACCGTGAGCTTCTGAGGGCCTCCACTAGCCAGCAGAATAGAGGGAGAGGGAGCAAGGGGGGAGAAGGAGATGGAGGGATGCAGGCTGGCCATGTGGCCGGCAGTTTGCTGACTGATCAAGTGGTACCTTCAGGGCCGACGGGCTCAGGCCAGGAAAGAGGTTGACTTTCAGCCCCTTGGTGCCCAAGGACATCCGTGTCCGTCGGCTCTGAGGCTCCTCTACCACCTCCTCATCTGACGACGGCACCCGAGAAGCCCGTGGCTCTGCAAGGGCCCAGGGTGGGTGTTGGCCCAGGCCACACAAGGCAGAGCCCCCTAGACCTCCCCCACCTCGAAGGACCTGGGCTAAGGCCCCCGGACGTCAGCAGATAACCCATCGGCCCTACCCGTAGAGTCCTGGAACAGGCGTGTGTCCGAGTCTGCCGCTTCCGACAGGCCCAGGGTACCCCCAGGCCGGATGGCCGGGGCCCGGTGGCCACGCTTGCGCCCCAAGCTGGCACGGCTCCGATACATGGCACTGTCAAGGATCTCGGTGTCCTGCAAGGGACAACAACAACACCACTGCCTCGCCATCCCCTGGCCCTGCCCCACCCCACAGGAACCCTTGCAGAGAGGCCAGCTGTGAGCTGCTCTCTCCAGTACCCTAGAGGTTCCCACGGTGCACCCCCAGCCCACACTGCCTCCCTGTGACTGAGCCTGCTCAGGGGAGGCTCCAGGAACCAGGTTCTGGCTCCATCATCCACATGGCCCCACAGGCATCCCCCCACTGCCCGGGGCTCACCCCCCACTGACCTCGATGAAGGAGAAGTCCTGACTGGGGGTGCTGAGGGGAGGGCCTTGGGAGGCGCGCCGAGGGGTCCGGGCCGGCCTCTGCTCGTCCCGCCCGGCCCCTGAGGGGCCCCAGTTGCCGTCCATCTCCTCCGTGCGGCTGGCTTCACCATCAGGCTGGGGCCTCCAGGAGGGCAGAGGGTCTCGGCCAGGCTCTGGGGACTCTCCTTCGCCAGAACCTGCCACGGCTCCCCCCTCCTCCAACAGGCCCCTGAGGCTCGAGGCCGCCGACTCCCGCCGGGCCTCTGCCTTGGAATGGCTGGCAGCCAGCATCTCCTCCAGCAGGCCCTGGGAGCCGGAGGGCAGAGGGCGGGCAGGGCACCCGCCAGGGCTGCAAAGGGCACAGGAGAACAAGGTCAACCATGAGGCCGCCTCTCCCTCTCCCAAGGCCCACTTCACAGGACCCGTCTCCCCCTCCCCACTCCACTCCACTTTCTCCTCTCCCAGACTCCTTCAGGAAGCACATGGTCAAGGCCTTGGGCAAGACAGCATACAGGGAGAAGGTGGTCAAGTTCCTGCCATCGCTAGCCAAGACCCTGTGCCTCTCGTGGCCTCAGATTCCTCCCCTGCTAATCCACAGCACTTAGCACAGTGCTTAACACTCCCTAGTGCCTTGAGGACAACAGCTACCATCACAGCGTCTTCTCCAGGGGCACTCGGCTCGGCTGGGTGGACACGTGCCTTGGGTTGAGGCAGGTACTGGCCCTTCTGACTGTCTCCAACTCAGTGCCTCCTTTCAGCCCCCCCACACCCCCCACCTCCCTGAGCCCTCGTAATACACCAGGCCCTTGCACACTTGTCTTTGAACAAGCTCTTCCTTCTCCCAGAAAGCTCCCCGGCCCTAACTGCATTTACTCTTCCTGCCACTCAACTCCTCCTCTTAGACTGATCTGCTCTCCTCCCCCAGCCACCATGGGTCACTCCCTGTCCTCCGGACAAGCCCTGGCTCTTACCTGTGCCAGCCCCTGTCTCAGAGTCCTGCAATTCTTTGTTCCGTGTCCCCAGGGCCAGTCTGTAGGCTCAAGGGTGGAGGCGAGTGGAGGGAGGGGCCCTTCTGCCTGGGCCCCCAGTGCCTGGCCCGGGGTCTGGCCAGGAGCGGGACTAAGCACAGGTTTGCTGAGTAAATGAGACACTGGGTCACACTGGCCCTCGGCATAGCTTAGGCCTCTTCTGCCTGCCATTCCCTTGAAACACACCACACCACACTGGGCACGTGCAAACCCGCACCGACACACTCCTACAGGTGCTCCGACTGCTACCACGGCTATCACACCCACACGCTGCACACTCACAGCACACACTCCTATAGGAGCTGAGTGCTGTCTGCTGCCACTCAAAGCGCACCTAGCCCCCCACACCTCTAGGCAGAGGAGCCACACCCTAACACACACACATGCACACTCACAGCCACGCCACAGTGAGGCCTGGGAAAAGCTGGCAAGGCAGTGCCCGGAAGCCAGACCGCCTGAGTTCCCAACGGGCCTGGAGGGGAGGAGGCAGGTGAGTCAACATGGAGCGGGAAGAGGGGGGCTGGGAGAGAGAGAGAACACATGTCAGTCTGTCCTTCCACAAGCTGCTGACAGATGGAAATTAAAGTGGTTTGGGGAGAGATGGGAGGAGGCGGTGGCGGCAGCAGAAGTACAGCAAGGCGGTGGAATCGGGAGCAGGCCTGGACGGGGGCCAAAGCCAAAGCCAGCTCACCCGGACAGCCAGCTCAAAGTCAGGGAGGCCTGGGGGAGGGGTGGTGAGCGCACCCCACCCAGCCTGAGGAGGCCCCGCCCCAAGTCTCTCCCTGGAGTGGGGCACAGAGAGGCTGAGGGCAGGCCCCAGAGCTAAAGGGATGTGAAACACCCAAAGGCAGAAGGAAAAAGCTGTGCCCCAAAGTCGCATGGGGCAGGGGTCAGTGGAGGGAGCTCAGTGGGCTGTGGGGTGGCCACGAGGGGACAGGAGGGAGAGCCCTGGGAAAGGCAGGGCACCATCCCTGCTGGCCTGTCTAAACCTCACTTACCGTTCAGCCCATCTTGGGGGCCGCTTTCCCACCTCTGAATGCCCAGGACACCCACAGCCTGAGCCCCTCCCAGACAGGGACGCAGGGGAGCACAGTGGTGCTGAGTCCACCTCCTGTCCATACCTGCAGCCTGAGTAAAGCTACTGACTGTAACATAAAGTATCTATACTTGGCTGGGTTTGTTAGTAGAAATATGCACTGGCACGTACATAACAATTAATAATAAATAACCAGGACAATCACCACCATCCCCAACACAGGTTCCTGGCCTGAGATCTTAGACATCCATTCCCCTCACTCTGTCTCGACTCTGAGCATCCTGAAGGCTGGGATATTGGGGGGGGAGATATAGGAGAATCTGCAAAAAATCAGCTTCCCAGTGTTCAAGGTTCCCAGACCTGAAATGAGGAAGGATTCAGGGCTGGAGCTGGAAGGATGTGCCTGAAGGGGCAGCAGCTGCCCTTGACCCCAAAGGGACAGGGAGGGCACCCAGAGAGGGGGCCAAAAGGCTAAGGCCTGGGGGAACATGAAAGAGCCAAGCCAAAAGATCTGTTGGACCTCACGCAAGCCACACTGCCTCTCTGAGCTGCAATTTCCCCCACCCATGAAGTGAGGGAGTGGGACTCAAGGATCTCTGCGGTTCCTCCAGGATTCTATGAAGACCCCAAAATGGCTGGGGCCTAGGAACAGGTGCAGGAGCTGTCCAGCCAACGAGCACAATCAGGGCACCTTCGTCTGACACAGGGACAGTGACAGAAATGTCCCCAAGGGCCTCACTTTACACGTACCTCACCTCCAAACTTGCAAAACAGATACAAATAGAGCTAACTTTCTTCCCCCAGTGACGGCCACCTGCCAGGCAGGCTTCCATGACTTCACACTTGTTAAGTCTTAACCCTCACAACTACCACAAAAAGTTGGCGGGTGCTGTTATTATTCCCAATTTATAGGCGAGGAATCTAAGGTCCAGAAAACGACCTTGCCCAAGGTCACAGAGCTGGGGGGAGAATCAGGACCCAAGCCTGGGCAGATGGGCCCAAAGCCAGACTCCTCTGAGCCACACTCAACAACTTCTCGTTATCCGAGGCATCTCCAAGAGCCTGCTTACAAGAGAACCTTTCCATAGCACAGCACTTCCCTAAGTCACATGCTCAGAACACTTGGTCCTGGGATACTAGTTAAACAAGACCGGGAAACAGCGCATTAGAGAGAGGTAAACAGGCTTCTTTCTGGCTGTGCTTCTCGCTGTCTTCAATGTGCTGCTATAAGCTAATATACTTCTATGGCCAGAGAGTACACAGCATTTTCCAAACTTACTCATGGACTGGTAGGCTTTAGAACACGTTTTTGGGAATGGCTGCCCTAAAGCATAAAATTCAAACAAGCCCTCCAGAGCAACTGTTCTCTTTCAGGTTTGGGGGAGGTACAGTTTCGGTTGCATAAAACGAGGCTCACCTGTGCAGTATCCCAGCTGCCCCCTGAAGTCGGGTGACACCTACACTGGCCAGTTTATCTTAACATAGCCAGAAAAATCTGAGTTTTAAACGTGAGGTGGAGACCACAGCTCAGAGAGCCGAGTGCCGAGGACACCCTGTTTCACTGCCCATCCCCACCCCTCCCCAAAGCTCAGTCCGGTCACAAGTCCATTCCTCTTTCCCAACCAGCCTCCTCCATCCAATACGAAGGCAGCCTAGAAAGACCACCCCAGCCCTCTCCATCAGAGGGGCTAGGTGGGGGGCTGTGGGTCCCACTCCTTTACAGGCTAAGCATGACAGCAGGGACCACACCTCAAAGTCTTTCATCTAAATGAGGTACAGCCGACTCCAGTGACCTTAAGCAGGTCCCAGCTCTCGACCTATAATCTGGAGAGGATCAAAGTCCCTTTCCTGCTTCACAGGACAGCTGTGACGATAAGGAGGTAAGAGGTAAGGCTGAGCACTGGAGTGTGGAGTTCTGTGAGGGCTGGGCGGAGAAATCAGGAGCAGCCCCGTGGAGCTTCCCACATCTCCCCGTTAGAAACCGAGGTCACTCCTCCAAGACCAGGAGTCTCCAACCTCCTGGCCCTGTGCCCTCCCCTCAAGTCTTCTGTCACCCCAATTGCTCCTCACGTGCCCCTCCTCCACCTCTCCCCTCAACAGCCAGGGTCCCCTGAGAGGTCCCCTCAAGTCCCGAGGGCATCTCCTGTTGGCCCACCTTCCTCTCTTCCTCTTGCTCCTCAGCCCCAAATGCCTCTCCGGACCCCTCCAACACCCCTGGATTCTCTTCACACCGTTCCTGGTCCCTCTTGCCTCTCACTCACCTCTCACTCCCATAGCCTCTTCCACTGAGAACACAGGCCCCACCCAACACCTCCCTTCCCTTCTTCCCCATATGCCTGGTGAGAAGCTCCTGCTCCAGGGCTGGAAGAAGTAAAAATCTTCTAATCAGTCAAGAGAATAAAACCAAAACTCAAAGGACAGAAATGTTAAGGATATAGATGCAATGCCTTTTTAGCACCCTTCACAGGTGCGAAATCACCTCAGTTGGTTTTAGAACATAGGAAGACTGGGGTTGGCTCATAAAACTACACCGTTTATTCCTCTGGAAAGTTCTCTCTTTCAGCAACTTTGGGCATGGAGGCCAAGGTCAAGTTCTGAAACTGTTGCTCTCCCGGGCCTTAACGCAGAGCAGGCAAGAAGCAGCAAGTTCCCAACCTCTGCAGCAATCAACAGGCACCACTGTCCACTCCATTCGCTGCTCAGAGCGGCAGGGCCAGGACGACACCTAAGAAAGCATCCAGGTTCCCTGGCCCAGGATGGCTCCTGGGCTGAGGCGCCTAGATAGCAGATGCCATGCACACTAGCAGAACCCACCAGAAGCCATTCCAAATGTGATGTAAACCCCTTCCTCCTGCACAGTCACAATACAAAATCACCAAGTGAGCCCAAAGCTTGGGTTGCAAAAGAGCGACACCTCGAACTTTACATTCATTGTTCAAAAAAAAAAAAAGGAAGTCACCCGTAGGTGTGTCGTACTACAGTTTAAAACTAAAGCAAGGAAAAAGGAAAATACCAAGCACCCTGAATGCCTCAATTTTCCAAACCCTAAAAGTCCTCAAAAAAAGTTCCCATTTTTTAGACAGGTGTCATACTTTCACTCCCTTACTGGAATGGGGCCCCTTACCTGGCTGCAAAGCCGGGGGCTTCTCCGGTCTCTATTCCAGGGTCTTCAGGTTGGGTCTCCAAGGAAGGTGAGGAGTCGTCTTCGCCCTGAGTCTCTGGCCCGCTCGTCTCACCGACTCCCAGCTCCCTGGCCTCCGAGGGGTCTCTGGACAAGCCCCCATTGCTCCTGGGGCCTGGCTCTGGGCACTGGCTGACCTCTCCCACCCCACGCTCCCTGGCTTCACCCAAGTCCCCGGAGAGCTCCACGTTCTGGAGCCCCAAGTCCTCAGACCAGTCCATCTGCCCCACCCCACATCCCCGGGGCTCACGGGAACCTCCACACTCAAGATCACAGGGCACCTCCAAATTCCTCAGGCCCAGGTTCGTGTCCCAGTCCACGTGGCCCACCCCAAGCTCTCTGGGCTCTCCGGGGCTACAGGCCAGCCCCGGGGCCATGTTTCTCAGCCCAAGGTCAGGTGTCCAGTCTGCCTGTCCGACCCCACGCTCCCGTGACTTAAGAAATTCCCCGGCCTGCACAGCAGACCAGTCAGTCTGCCCCACACCACTGTCTCTGGCCTGGCTGTGGTCTCCTTCTTCCCGCACCCCAGGCAAATCTCTGTTTCTCACCCCGACATCAGAAGTCCAGTCCTTCTCCCCAACTTCAACCCCCCTGGGATCCTCAGACCCTCCAGGCTCCAAACATCTCGCCAGGCCCACGTCCGTCAAGTCCAGGTTGCCTGACCAGCCCACCTGTCCCACGGCACCCTCCCTGGCCTCACGGGAGCCCCCAGAACCCACACAGGGGGACAATTCCAAGTTCCTGAGGCCCAGATGGTCAGCCCAATCCACCGTGGTCTTCCCGGGAGGCACAAGGTGGCCACCTCCCATCTTGCCGGAAGGGCTCAGGCCAGCACCGCTGGCCCTGTCGTCGCCAATGATGCCAAACTGATGGCTCCTCTCAGAGTCATCAACACAGAAGTCGCTGTTCCAGTCTCGCTGCCCTGAGCTGAACGCTGCTTCAGACTGGGGGGCAACGTGGAAGCTGAACTCACTGGCCCAGCCTTGCTTCCCCATCTCCCCATCTCCTGGGTCAGCACTGCCAGTGCCCCGGGCCCCTGCCTGCCACCTGCCCTGTAGCCCTCTGCCCTCCCGGCTGGCATCGCTGCCTTGCCAATTGCTCTGGTCTCTCTGCCCAGGCACCCCCTCCTGCAGCTGGGGGGTGCTGGGGCTCAACAAGCCCCCCAGCTCTCGCCCTTCTGGCTGGCCTACCTCCCTGCTGGCCTCACCAAGACTGTCCTCACCACTCGGAATCTTCTTCTCAAACTCTTCGTCCTGTTGCTGGGCTTCCTTGGGGCTGAACCCAGGGTCCAGGCCTCTTGTTCCAAAGCCTCTGTCCTGGGGGCCGAAGCCTGTGGAGCTGCCGCCACCACTGTAGTCACTCATCCAGGCACTCTTCCCGAACCCCTGGGCCTGCTGCTCTGCCTCCCAGCTGCCGGGGGTGCCAAGGGGAGGAGCTCTCTTCTCAAACTCCCAATCCTGCTCATCCGCATCCCGGCTGCTGAAACTGCCAAGCTGGTCCTTCTTCCCCAATTCCCGGCCCTGCTCACTGGCATCCCGGCTGGTGGAGGCACCCATACAATCTCTCTTCCCGAACTCCCAGTCCCGAAGGATCACTTCCTGACTACTGTAGGCACCCAGTGAATCTCTTTTCCCAAATTCCTGGTCCTGGCGGCTTGCTTCTTGACTGCTGTAGGCACCTAGGGAATCTCTTTTCCCAAATTCCTGGTCCCGAAGGTTCACTTCCTGACTACTGTAGGCGCCCAGTGAATCTCTTTTCCCAAATTCCTGGTCCCGAAGGTTCACTTCCTGACTACTGTAGGCGCCCAGTGAATCTCTTTTCCCAAATTCCTGGTCCTGATGGCTTGCTTCTTGACTGCTGTAGGTGCCCAGAGAATCTCTTTTCCCAAATTCCTGGTCCTGGAGCTGAGCATCCCGGCTGGAGTAAGTGCCCAGGGAATCCCTCTTTCTGAACTCCCAGTCCTGTATTTCAGCCTCCTGGACCTGGCTTGGCTTTCCAATCACCCGGTCCTGGGCCGGGAGCCCCCCCAGGTCAGAGGCTTCACTTTTATCTCCACTGCCAACCTCCACCTCCTCCTGGTCGAGAGCACGCCTGCTGACCCATTCCCCGGTGCTCCCTTCCCCTGCTCCTTGCCCATACTTGCAAGTCCAGTCACTTTCTCCAAGCCCTGGGTCTCCTCCAGGGCTCGTGCCCACAAGGCCATAGTCCTGAGAAGTGTCTTGAGACCAGCTGGAAGGGCTGAAAGCGCTGGGATGTGGGTCCACTGCAATCCCAAATTCACTCTGCAGATCTTTCTGGGCCCAGCCAAGGAGTCCCTGGAAATCAGTAAAAAAAAAAAAAAATTACAGCAACAACAAAGAAAACGTACTTAGAATCAACCAGGAAGGGAGTGAAACCAGAATGAGACTCAGCCCTGCCTGGGTTTGGACCCCAGCTGTGTGACCTTGAGTAGATCACTTAGCTGCTCTGGGTACTCAACTTTAAACAGGGATTAACTCCTCCCACATGGGGCCGGAGCAAGACAGGATTAAAGTAGTTCACTGAAGCCAAGTACTTCGCTTAGTACCTGGCACACAATGGGCACTCAATCAATGAGACCGTGTTTACAGCCCTTGTGCAACGCCTGGCTAAAGGCCTGCCTGGAGCAGTGGTCTTCACGTGGGGGCGGGGGAGGTACGCCTCCACGGAGGAGGTGGAGACCCAAAGCCTCCAGCAACCTGCTTTCCAAGGCAAGATTCCAACAGCTGCCCCCTGAGTTCCCAGGCCCTTCCTCCCTAGGGAAAGTCCCCCCATCCCCCCCCACCTCCCACCTCCCCACCCCCATGGCCCTGCTTAGCCCTCCTTAGGAACTCACCTCCGCCCTGGGGGAAGCAGTAGGGGCAGGCTCTGGGACTGGGGAAAACAACCCCCCTCCCCGCCAAGACTCCCTGCATCCCCGCCCCCTCTCCCAGACTCACCCCCGAGGGCAGGCAAGCCTCGGGCTCAGAGCTGCGGAGCCGACCGGCCTCGTCTCGCAGCGCCGCATTGGCCAGCAGCCGCTCCAGGATAGACATGCTCGTCTCCCCGTCCCCACGCCAGGCCATGGCCCCCGCCTTCCCCCAACCCCGGGGCTGCTAGGCGCGGCGGGCGCCGGGACAAGGCTGCGCCACTGCCTCGTCCAGACCTGCCCGACGGCTCGGCCCAGGCTGCCCGCGCGCTCGCCCTGGCCCTGCTCCCTCCGGAGCAGCTGCAGCTCTGGCAGCCCCGCCCAGAAGCCCGTTGAGTCACCCACATCCCGGGACAGACACACCTACTGCAGAAGCCAGCTTGGCCTTAACCCCTTCCTGCTCCTCCTCCTCCTCCCCTCCCCCCGCTGAAGGACCCCTCCCCTCCTCCTGGCCCCCAGCCCCGCCCCGCCCCCAGCCCAGGCAGCCTGGAAAATAAGTTTCAAAAGCCACCTGGACCCTCGCCCTTCCACTCAGAAGCAGCCTGGTAAGGAAAAAGGGCAACGGGCCGGGGTCAGGAGCCAGCTCGGAACCACGAGCAAGTTTCTGCCTCCTCGGGCCCTCAGCGCCTAGACACAAGGCAGGTCCTGAGCGATGGGTAAAGCCGACACTTCCGAAGCATTTAGGATGACTAGGCTCAGTACCTGGCATGTATTAGAAATCATTTACTCCCCGCCAGCACCCTACGAGGGAGTTATCATTATCCTCATCTAACAGGTGTGGAAACTGAGGCACAGGGTGAAAAAGTAATTTGTTCAAGGTCACATCTGGACAAATGAACAGCAGAGCTCGGACGTGAACCCAGGGCAGGCTGGTTCCAGAGCCCCTGCTCAAAAGTCACCAGGCTATACTGCCTTTCGTATTCGACTGAACAGCTTACTAAATACCACGCATCGCACCAAATGCTTCGTACAATCTTCTTATTCTCGATACAACTCTCAGAAGCAAAGGCTATTACCATCAAAGGAGTCTTAGACTTAGAGATTAAGGTATGTTCCCAAGACCATAGAGCCAGGGAACCCTGGAGTCAGGAAATGAACTCACACTAAGCCCTGGCCTCCAGACTGCTGCCTCCAGGCCTCTGCTCTACCAGCTTTGCCCACCCCTGTATCCAAGTTCTTGACACATACATATAACAAAAAAATGAAGCCCGCCCAAGCCCTGGCCTCCATCCCTAGGGCCCTCACCTCAGCGCAGGCACTGGGGGTCTGCGTGTCCTTCAGCTCAGGTCCAGCTCCCCGCCTCACACTGCCAGCGCTGGGTGGTGGCGAAGCCAGGAGGTCATCCAGCCAGCGGGAGCTACTTTCAGGACCCACAGGCTCGGGGGATGCCCTAGAGGGGTCCTGAGCCCCTGTCCTGGGTTGGGTGGTCTCAGCCCAGGCCAGTGTCATGGCCTCCTCCTTGGCAGCCAACGCCTGTCCAGGGTCAGGGGTGTCGGCAAAGAGGACACAGGGCTGGTCAGGGGGTGCTGGCCGGTGCTGCCCCAGCACCGGCTCCAGAATGGGCAGGGCTGCCTCCCTGGCAACCAGAGGGAGAGGGGACTCTTGTCCAGCCAAGGCCTCCCGTTCCGCGTACCTCTCCTCTGCCTGCCACAGAGGGTCCCCCGTTGTAGGCAGGGGCTCAAGGGGAACAGCTGGGGACTGAGGCTGGCTTTCCTCTTTGCCCTTTCGAGTTGGGGAGGTACCAGCAGTGCCACCCTGGCCCCAGGAGCTAGCTGCCTGGGCCCCTAGCCCCTGCTCAGAAACTCCCTCCTGAGACACAGCCACGTCACTGGCCTCAGCAGCCTCGGTGGCCTCAGGGGCTTCAGTGATGGGGGAGGGGGGCGGAGAGTCCAGTCGCCACATGCCCAGGCCCGAGGGCCTCGTGGGAAAGGTCCACTCAAAGGATTGTGATAAGCTCCAGTTGGACTCTGTCCCACATCCAAAAGGATGATCCAAACCTGACTGGCTCTCCTGGGCTTGAGGCAGGGCAGTCAGGGAGCCCCCCAGCTTCTCCTGGTCCTGGCTGGGCGGCCTGAGCACACCTTCAGAGAATCGGCGCTGGGCCAGGCCGACAGGACGGAGGTCAGCATTCCCCTGGGCCACTGCCTCCCCCAGAGATGGAAACGTCCGGGCAAGGTCCCGCAACTCATCCGCCTTGATCAGAGGCTGGGGCAAGGGCACTGGGGGCTGCTCAGGGCTGTGGCGCCCCGAGACCTTCTCGAGGGGAGGGCTACAGGGTCTCAGGGCCTCTGGGGTTCCCTCGGCAGGCAGCCCAGGGCTAGGAGGGTGGCAGGAGACCTCGTCAGACAGGGCTGGACTTGGGGGTGCTGCAGTCACAGGGAGGCAGGGAGAAGCCCCGGAAGCTGCAGGACTCTGGGCTTCTGGAAGCTGAGAGTGGCGGGGAGAGCTCCCATCAGGTGAATGAAGGCGGGGAGACCCAGAGCCTGGGTCTGAGACTTCAGCGGGGAGGCTTGGGCTGGCGGAGCCTCCATTCTCTGAGGCGGGGCCTGGACTCAAGGGGACCCAGGACTTGGGAACCTGCAAGAGAAAAGTCAACAGCCATCACTCACCTCTCAGCTCCATAAAGACCCCAGGTCAGCTCCTTCCTCACCTCTCACCCCACAGACCAGGAAGAGAAAACTGGAGCTCAGAGGAAGGGCCTCTCAGGAAGGCTCGGAGAGGCTCCAAGGGCGGTTTAGGGCAGGGGTCCTAAACCTTAGGATCACAGGCCCCTCTTTTAGACCAGCTCAAAGCCTTACTCCCATAGTATCATTCATACCATTTCATACCTATCTCATCCAAGGATCTCCTTAGAGTCTGTAGTTGTTGGGTCAAGAACACTTGCTTTAAGAAAAAGGAAAATTGAGCATTGTAACCATCTGGGCACAAGGGGCAGTTGCCACGGAGCAGGACTCAGTAAGCCCGGTGCAGGTCCAGACCAGCTCCCAGGAGTATCTATGGTAGGGGGGAGGGTGTGGAGCCCCCCACCCTACTCTGCGTATCCACAGCTGCCCACGCTGCCCCAGGAAGCAGAAAGGCCCTGGGACTCGAGCGAAGGCCATGGGGGCATGAAAAGCGCCAGGCTTGGAGACATCCCTGCACTGCCTCCTCCAAGCCGTAAGCCCTCCTATACGGTGGTCTCTCTGAGCCTCACCTACCCCATCTGTAAACAGACTGACGCCCGCAATGTCCATCTTACAGGAGTTCAGTGAGAATTAAATACAATCTGTGCCTCTCAGCACAGGACTTACCTGACAGAATGGAAACTGTGGGAAAGTGGGGGGCAGGGATAGAGAGAGGATGCCAGGAGCAGAAGGGGCTGGGGGACACCGAGCTCCTGGCATTCCTTGACTGCTCCACTCTGCTGACCTCCATGAAGTGAGTCTTACTCTCTGTGACCTTGGCGCTGCCCAGAGGTCATGCTTCCTCTGCTGCCCTCTCCAATGGGCTGAGTTTTCTCCCATGTCATTGCCCCAGCCTCTGGGCAGGGTAAGGAGTCCTGCCTGTTTCTCAAGGCTCCTTTCATTCCCTCCAGTCTCCCTCTCTCTACAACACTCTAGATTTGAAGCTCCAACTGTATCACCCACATCCCTCCCTCCTGCTGAAGTCTTCTACAGACCACCAGTCGTTCCTCTCGTTCCTTGGCAAGTTCAGCTACTCCTGGCTCTCTGCAATGCTCCCCGAAACCCCTTCTGTTATAATTCTTAGTGAAGTCAACAGCCATCCAGGAACCCTTCCAATATCCTGGCTTTCTGGTCCTTGACCTGCTCCCCCCACAATGATTTTGGGGCCCACAACTCTCCCAGAGCCATACCCCAGACCTTGTCCTTACCAATAACCACAACTCCTCCATAATCTCAATTTCCAAGTGTCCCGCTCACCTGCCCACTCCTTCTACTTCCCCAAAGCCCTCAACTCTTCAGCTCCTCTGGGAAGCAGAGTCCACTAATCCCGCTTCCATTCCAGTGTCCTCCATTCCCTGCATGCCCTCACTTCTCTTCTTACCATCACTAAAATCATTTTCGGGGGACCTTCCTCAACTCCCTCATTCCCTTCATCACGCTGCTTACATGCAGCTCTCCACCAACCCTAAGCCAACCACCAAGCAGCTGGACGCAGCTTGAGGAAACCACGCAACCACGATGGCTGGTCTCACTTGTGGTCCTTGATTCATGACTGCCGTCCCTCCTCTCTGTCACTTCCCACTTCCCCAGACCTCTCATCTTCTCTCCAAACCTCAAAGCTCCAACATCTCCTCCCACCCTCCCCCACCCAGCTGATGGCCCTGCTTCCTCTGTTGGGAACAGGGAAGCATCACAGAAGCATCGGCAGGGAGCAGTCGCACCCCTGCACCCTCACACTACCCGCTACCTGCATGTGGGCCCAGGTGCTCCTTCCACAACCAAGCTCGTAGCTAAGGCCGGCCCCTCCTCTCTCCCCCGCATCATGGATTTTTCCCTCTCTACTAGATCATTTAGATCAATTTACCAACTGCTCTAATTTCTCATCTTGAAAAAAAATCAAAACCAAAACCCAACAAAAACCCCTTTCTGGACCTCACATCCCTCTTCAGCTACCATCCATTTTCTCGAAGGCATTGTCTACACTCACCATCTACAATCCCTGGCCCCATGCTCTCCTGAACCCACTCCAAACAAGCTTCTTCCTCCACCTCTCCACCTAAACGACCCTCGTCAAGATCACCAATGACCTCTATGTGGCTAAATCCAATTCTCAGTGCTCCCCTTCCTTGACCGGTCAGCAGCGTACACATCCTTCGCACCCTCCTCCAAGACTCAACCCTCACCTCATCGTTGCTTCTTCCCAGTCTCCTTGTAGGCGCACCTGTGCTCCCCCAACCTCTTACAACTGGAGTCCCAAGGGCTCAGCCCTGGTGTGTCTGCCTCCAGCCCCTTCGCCCACTCCCTTGGGGATCCCAGCCAGTCTTGAGGCTTGTTACTTTTCACCACTTTCTGTACACTGACAATTCCCAAGCTTCCCTCCCTAGCTTGCTAAGGTCCCCTGAACTCTAGACTTTAATATCCAAATGCCCACCCAACCTTGGCACTTGGATGTCTGAAACGCACCTCGAACGCAACAAGTCCAAAAGCAAGCGCCTCACAGCCCTCCCCACCCCCATCCTACTCCACCCTGAGAACTCTCCATTGCAGGAAATGGCAAGCTCATCCTTCCCGTGGCTCCAGCCAAAGCCCCAGAGCCATCCTTGATTCCACACTTTTTCTCACACACACACCCCCATGAATCTAGCAGCATATCCTGTCTGCTCCCCGTTCAAATTACATCCAGAATCAACCACTTCTCACTTCCTCCACTGCAGACTACCTGCAGGGTCCAAGACAGCTTCACCTCTCACCTGGGTGATTCCAGCAGCCTCCTAACTGGCCTCCCTTCTACTCTTATCCTACAGCCCATTCTTAACAGAGCAGGCAAGGTGAGCTTCAAAACCAAATCAGCTCACATCAGTTCTCTTTTCCAAACCCTCCAATGGCTTCTTCCCTTCACTCAAGGTTCTTATAGCAGCCTGCAAAACTCAACGCAATCTGGCCCCATCACCGCTCAGTCCCCAACCTGCCACCCAACTCCTCCTCTCTCACTGCAATCCAGATGTCCCAGCTTCCTTGCCGGGAAGACATCCAGGCCTTTGGACCTGCAGCTCTCTCTGCCATGAATGCTCTTCTCCAACATCCACACGGCTCACTCCCTCACCTTCTCCAAATGCCGCCTTCCCAGCGAGGCCTTCCCCAGGCACCCGCGCCCCAGCACTGTCCACCTTTACAGTTCTCCCATCCATCTGCCAGTCTGCATGATGCCTCCCCAAATTCAGAGGAGAGCTCCCTCTCTGCGGCCTCCCCTGCGCCCAGTGCACAGTAGGCACTCAGGAAACATTTGTTGGATGGATGATGAATACAGTCAGGTCTTCATGCAGGACAGATGGGTAGCCTCCAGCTGGTCAGGGCTCTCTAAAGAAGGTCCATCCTTTATATCATAACACCACGCAATCCTTACATCCTTTACTGCGGAAGGCCGCCTAACAGGACCTTCTGTCTAGAGCAGGGGTTCTTAATCTTTTTGTTCCACGGACCCCTTTGCCAGTCAGGTGAAAATCATGCACCCCTTCTCAGAATGTAGTAGCAGATAGTTTTATTATACTCCACACTGGAGGTCAAAGAAAATAAAAACAAGCTGATTTTTTTCAATTCAAGCTCATGGACCCCCTGAAATCTTTCCATTGGGGGTTCATGGAACCTGGGTTAAGAACCCCTGATATAGAGTGATCAAGGATTTAGTTAGTTAACATTCCTGGGACACGCCTGGCATGCCATAAATACTTCATAAACGGTAGTTGTCTCCATCGTCACCGTTATATATAAGCAGCTGCGTGGCCTGAACCCTGCTTTAGCCTCCTTGGTGCAGAGCTCTGGAGCCAGCTCTGACACCAATTAGCTGGGCAACCTTGGGCAAGCCATCCCTTCCATGGGCCTCAGTTTCCCCAAGTGGAACAAATGCTCTCAGATGGCCTGTCCAGCTCTAAAATGCTGATTCAGATTCATAACATAAGGATAACTCACGTCAGCAGGTGGCTCAGAGCTGGCCAGCTGAGCCAGGTCCCCGTTGAAGGCCAAGTTGGAAGGGGGGCTTCTGTGAGGGAGAAAAGAAATGGAAGTACAAGATGCTGAAGCCTCTCACCGGGTGGAGGAGAGGCTGATCAGTCTCTCTAGGACTTTAATAGCACTCAAAGGCTAAATACCCCCAGCATTACCCAGTGACCTTTGCCTGGAACCATCCTGTTTCCAGAGAGAAACTGACCCAGGAGATAGCATCTCTTTCTCCATCTGCACTTACAGGGTTTAATTCCCCAGATGCTTTAAGGAAAGCATCCTATGTGACCCTCAGATTTCCCAAAAAGATAACTCCCCTTTCCCCACTCATAAGGGGTTAAGGCTCTCCAGCCAGGGAGAGTACAGCTGGTCCCGTCTGCCCTGCCAATACTTCTTGAAGGATTGCAGAGGGAGGAGAAGGGGGAAGAGTGATTTGCCAAGGTTGAAGAGTTGTTCCTCCTAAGCCCTTCTTGGTGTGGGGGCGGGGGGGGGAGGAGGATGGAGGGCGGAACCCAGGCTGGCCGGGGGTGTGACCTTCCGGGTGCCTGGTTTGGGACACAGGAAGGGTTAACTCCTGGGCTTGCCTCCAGGTACTTTCAGGTGAAAGACTGGCAAGGCTGGTAGGCAGGGCAAGGGCCTTTAGCTTCCAGCTCAGCCCAGCTCAACCCTCCCCCCTTCACGGTAAGGAGAGAGAGGCCTGGAGCAGCCTCTCCCTGCCCTGAGGTCCCCTCTCCTCTCCCTCCAACTGCCTGTCCTTACCCAATGGCCAGCCCTTCTTTATACCCGCACCAACTTTGCTTGTGTTAAGAAGTGCAAGCCTGCATCCCAGGCGTTGATACTACCCGGACTCAGCAGCAAGGTGTGTGTGTGTGTCTTATCTATCCCATCAGACTCCTCCTCCTCATCCCACTACCCCCCCCCCTCAGCCCTAGGACCTGGCACTTGGCTCTACCTGCAGCAGGAGCTATCAGTTCAGAGCACAGGCTCCAGAATCAGAGAGACCTGAAATCAAATCCCAGCTCTTGCCGAGGGACCGGGGGATCACCTTGGAGTCTCAGTTTCTTCATCTCTAAACTGGGTCTAATATTCTCTTCACCAAGCCCGATGGCTGGGGATTAGATGAGGGAACGTTTAGAAAATACCTATCTTGGCTGCCTGGCTCTCAGTACATGTAGAAACTAAAAATAATCTTCCATACGGTGCTTGTTAACTCCACTATAAACACGTATGAGCTTTGAAAACAAAACCACCATTATAAAGAGAACAACGGAACGATAAAACCCATCTGTGAAGAAAGCACCGTAATGATAACACAGTCTGCTGGGAAAATGCTTCAGGACACTGAGGCAGGGTGCTGCCTGCACTCACAGCATGCGAGGTGACGGTCGTCGCCCCACCCCCGGATGGGGTCACCCACCGTGTCCTCAGCCCTCTGGCCTCCAGGCTACAAAACGTATAGCCTCCCACCTCTCACCTCTCCTGGGGGGTCTTGCTGTGTTCTTCCTGGTACTCTGCTGGAGGCTTGGCTGGCACCTCCGGGGACCGTTGCTGGGAGAGGCTCCCACCGTCCTCATCCCTGGGGCTGGTGGCCATGCCGTAGGTCCTAGGGCCGTAGCGTGAACTGCCATCGTGGTTGAAGGTGAGGCGGGAGCCCCAGAGGCGGTCAGGGCTGGCCAGGACCTCCTTCCGCGGCTGCTCCATCTTGGCCAGGATCTCCTCCACGGAGGTGGCTGCAAAGCGCTCCGAGGCTGGGCGGAAGGGGGCAGGGGCCTTCCGCACGCCACCTGGGGCGGCGCAGCGAGCTGGAGGTGTTAAGGGGGACACCTCCTCTTTCCCAGTTTCTTGGGTGGCTTCTCCCCCAGCAGGGGCCTCAGCTGTAGGCCTTGGTGCAAAGGGAAGAGGACGCTTACTGCCACCATAGGGCTGGGGTCCGGCCAGCATGTTCATTTTCCGGGCAGAAGGCAGTTCAGCCAGGGGACCCCGGGGGGGCCGAGGCCCGACAGGCACCAGCAGACTAGGCTTGGCAGGCAGGGCTGGCTTGGCAGGCAAGGCCCGGGGCTTGGGCTTGACGGGGGGTTTGGCCCGGGGGTCACCTACCAAAAAGAAAGGGGAGGAGCTGTCAGAAGAGCCAGGCAGCAGAACTTCTTGCAATTCCCAATTCCACCTCATCTCCCACCCCCAATCTCAGAATGTCTACATTCTCCTGCCAGAAGTCAAATGCCGCCTCTTCCATGAAGTCTTTCTTCATTTCACGCACAACCCAGAAGCCTCTTCTCTCCCTTCCAAACTCTCAAAATATTTGGCCAATTCTCTTTATAAGCGAAAGCTATTTAAGGGCCCACTGGTGCCTTATTTCTTCTTGTACCCCACTTGGCAGCTAGGACAAGCTCTTATCAAGTGAATGAAATGAATGAATGAATGAACCAATGAGCAAATAAGCCAATAAACAAATGCCTTCCTGCCCACATCAGTCAGCCCACCATGTCCTCAGGGCAGTTCTTCCCCTTGTTCCTTACTCTACTACCATCCACAGTAAACTTTTTATCCCAGCTGGGCTTCCCCCCTCTACCCAGTGACCTCTAGGTCACCTCCCCTCCTCCCCCATCATCCGGTGTGTGACGAGGAATGCAAACTTACTATTGACCTAAGCCAAACAGAAGTAAATCTGCTACAAAAAAGAAACAAGAGCAGAAACCTACCTTCCCTATTAGGCATTCTGATGCCAAACACAAGACCTGGGAATTACTCACAGCCCTTCTAACAGAGCCCTATATCACCCTCATTCGGCTCCGTGTAGGAAAGGAGTCCAGACAGGGAGCCAGGAGGCCTGGGTTCAAACCCCACAAAAGAGTACTCTGCTTCTCCCTTCAGGGCCACAGGGAGAACACACCAAGACCCCTGTCTGCTCGTACTTGCTGGGGCTCTGCAGACCCCAAACAGTCCCAAAGCTGAGCCCTGTCCTTCCTCAGGACTCCTTGCTTTCCCCCTCCCACTTCAGCAGAATCATCACTAGCCCACCAACTCCCCCAAGATAGGGGAAGGGCAGCCTCCGCCTCTCCCACCCTCCTCCCCAGCCACCTACTCCACCCTGCACCCATCGGTACCTGGCTCAGAGCCAGCGGGCACCAGCTCCTCCTCCATCTCCCGGGGCGGCGGGGAAGCCATAGCTGTGCTTTCCCGGAGCGCGGACACTTTCATCACATGCGGCAGCCCCTGCATGAAGATTGGGAAACAGAGGGGTGTGAGCTGGGGTGGAAGAGACCCAGGAAGAGAGAGGAGGAGAGAGGAGGAGAGAGAGCTGGGCGTTGGCGGAAGGCTTGGCCGAGGTCCGTCTCCTTCTTCCAGCAGCTGGCTGAGCATGGGACAGAAAAGGGACCTTGGAGGGAGTAGGGTAAGGTCAAGGGAGGTCCCCGGCTGCCCTGTCGGCTCTACCCACATAACTCCCTAAACTTGCCTCCTAACCCCAAAGTCCTAGAGCTTCAGGGACCCACCCACTGCTCCCTCCTCTGGCAAGCGCTCCAAGACACCCCACTAACTGCACCCAAGACGCCCCTTGGGTCCCCCTGCCCTGCTCGGCAGGACCTACCCGGGCAGAGCAAAAGAGCCACAAAGTCTGAAGTCTCTCCTGAATCACCTCATGGGAGACGGGAAAAACCCGCTCCTCCCCAACCTGCAGCTCCGCCCCGCCGCCTGCCTCCCCCTTCCTGCTCACCCTCCTTCCCGCCCTCCTTCCAGCAGCTGGGAGTGGTTCCCTCTCCCCTCCACACGCCCTCCCCCTTCCACATCCTTGCCCCAATCCCGCCTCCCTCAGAGCTGTCTCATCCAAACACGGAAAAATAAGGAATAAAAAGTAAACATCTGGAATACATTTTTTTTTTCTTTAATTTCTCAATCGCTTTGGCTTCAGCTTGGAATTTGATGAGGTAAAGCCAGGGCCTAGTCCTGTTGCCATAGCAATGGCCTCCCACTGGATTTCCAGAGCCTAGCCAAGAGGAAGAAGAATGGGACAGTGCTGGAGAACATCCGGGGGGTGGGGTGACTTAGGAGAAAAACTCCCTGGGGTTCCCCCTTCTAGGACAGCCAGGGCGGGACAGCCACAGCCAATGGAAAGGCAGTAGGTGGGCCTCACTCACCAGGTGGGCTGGCATGAAGGGGTCTTGAGAGGGGCCAAGGAAGAAACTAAACCAAGTGGTGCAGCCCCATGGGAGAAGCCAAATGAGTCCCCCTTCTCCAAACCTGTCACAGAAGCTGGGGGTCTGACAGATCAGGGTTCAAGCGGTGCACGGTTCCACCACTTTCTAGCTGTGTGACCTCGGGCATGTGCTTACTTCTCTAAGCCTCAGTTTCCCTATCCGAAAAATGGGGCTATTAAGGCTGTTGGGAGGCTTACATGAGACAATACCTATAAAACACTTAGCACCATGCCTAGTCCATGGTTAAATTTCCAATAAATGGTGGCCATTTTACTTTTATTTCACTCAAAATGTCACCAACGAGCTAAAATCCCTGGGAACCAGCTCCTCAACTCCCGACCCCAGGCTGCCAGCATTCCCACACCACTCCCTCACTCCCACACACCCGCCTGGGCCATGCCACCTGTTCTTCTGACACTCCACTACCTCCTCCTCAGCTCCCTTCCCACCCACAAGACCCTTCAGGTGCTCCACCCTAGAGCTCAGAGGCTTGCCCCTGGTTCAAAAGGAAGTGGGATGGTTCCTGTCCCCAGGTTACACACAGAGTCTGCAAGGGCAACCCAATCTCTCCAACCTGCCAGGAGCACGGCCTCCCTCAAAGTCACCCCTCTAGCTGGTCTGGGAAGACACCCCCAAACATGAGGAAGGGCCCTCTCGGGCCCAACCTTTGCCAAGCCCACCCCACCCACCTTTGGCCCTGCCCCAGAGGAGAGAGTGTGAGAAGCATAGAGAGGAACCCAGGGCTGCAACCAGCACCCCGGATTGCCCATGGTGGCTGGGTGAATAGCTGTGCAGGGCGGCATCCAAGTGAGCAAGGGGGAGGGGCACGTGACAGAAAATAAAATGTAAAAACACAAGACTGCTTCCTTGTCCTTGAACGTTATTACAAGGGACATGGTGTGGGCGGTTACAGATGGAGATGAGCTGGCCCAGAAACGACAGACCCTTTCAGTTGGGGGCTTAATGGGCTCCTCTGGGGTGTGAGGAGCTGGCCCAGGAAAGCAGCATTGAGGGCGGGGGCGCAGATTTCCCAACCGGGGATGGGCCCACAGCAGCTCAGAGGCCCCAGGTGGTCCAGGCCTTGGCCAGAGGCTGCAGATTCGCAGCGGCTCTGAGCAACCCCCAACCTCTCGAGTCCGGGGGAGACTAGCTGCCCCTGGGAACGAAGGCGGCCGGAAGGGCTTGGGGGTGGGGGGGCGAGGACTGAGCAGCTCCAGCCCGGGACGCGTGGGGGGGGGGGGCCGCCCCTTCAGACCCTGGGATCTGGGGCCAGATCCAGAGCCCGAGAGGTCGGCAGGGGCAGCGTTGAGGCAGCTGGAGGAGGGAGGGCAAGGGGAAGACAGAACAGCCCGGGGCGAGGGGCCGTCTGGAGGGGCCCAGTGGGGAGTTCTGGACACAGAGGGGGCGGCGGCAGCCGAGGGGGAGGGGGGGAGGGGATGATGGAGGAGGAGGAGAGGGAGGAGGAGGAGGAGCGGGTGGAGAAAAGAGGAGGGAGCGGCAGAGACGGAGGACCTGTGCGCGGGATGCGAAGCAGCCGGCGAGCAGACGCTGGACCCGGGACGCGGAGCGGGTGGGGCGGGCTGGGGTGGCTGGGGGCGTGCCGCTTGGGAGTCGGGGAGAGGGTTAGCGCGGGCCGGGGGCAGGGGGAGGCGGGGGTCGCCCCAGCAGCTCCGCCCCCGGCCCCGCCCCAAGCCCGCGCCCCCTCCCCCCTTTCTTCTGGCTCCGCCAGCACGAGCTCCGGCCCGTGCGCCCCCCGCCCCCGTGTACACGCGCCTGGTCCCCCGCGCCCCGACCCCCTCAAACTTTCCCCGGGAAGCCCCTCCATCTCAGCCGAGACCCCGGCTGCAATGCGCCCCCCTCCATGCCCCGCTCGCGGACCCCGCCCCCTCCTTGGCGCGCCCGCCCGCCCCCGTTCACTCACGCGCTCCCCGGGGACCTGGCTCCGCTCGGCTCGGCGCCCCACCGCCAGTCCCCGCCGCCGCGGTCACCGTGGGACCCAGCTAGTGCGAGCCCCGGCGGGGCCCCGCCTCCGGCCCCGCCCAGGCCCACGCCTCCAGAGCGCTTCGTGAATATTCATGAGCCGATGCAAAGCCCGGAGTGGGAAGGCGCTGCGGCGCTCGCCCGACCGCATGCAAACAGGAGCAGCCCGGCACTCAATTATTCATGAGCCTTGCAAATGAAGGGCCCGCCCCGGGCTCGGGACCAGACAAAACTGACGCAATTCGGTAGCTAAGAGCTTTGGGCAAAATGGCCACAGAGACGGCAGCCTAGAGAGGAGACTGCCTTAGGACGGCCCAATATTCAGCCCAGAGCAGCCTGTACCAATCGCAGTACCATAGAGTTACGGCTAGAAAGAAGGTAACCGTTGGAGGACTGAAGAGGATTCTCCTGGGACCGAACGCAACGTGGCTGCCTCACGTGTGTAAATTCACATTTAGACTCACCTTAAAGAACACTGTAGCAGTCCTACCTTCTCGCTAATCCTCATTTATCTACTGTTAGGCCCCCTCCGCAGACACAGGTCCTTCCTAACCCCAAAATTTTGTATTCCTCCTTCCACCCAGAACAAAAGCTTCTTCTCACATATACGCCATGCCTTTTCTGCACCCCCATCAGGCTTGCACTCCTCCCCCTCAACTCTCCAGGCTCAGGTTTCCACTCCTGCCCCCTTCCCACCCTCTAGGGAGGCTGATGGATCCTGATTGAATTATCTAAAACCTTGGAAGACCCTTGACTCTAGGTGATTAAGGATGAAGCCGGGAACTGCCTCCCATTAGCCTGGCTAATGGAGTGGAACTGAGAGAGACTTCCTAATCAGATCAGTTCTCATTTCTAAACTCTCAGGTGGCCCATCCCGGCAGAAGAGGTTGAAAACCAATGCTTGTCCAGCCGGGAACAGAACAGGATGTACCTGGAAACCGGCTACCCAGGCAGGGCAGTGCAGTAGACACCACCAAGAAAAGTAGGGCCAACGCAGCATGGCTGGAGAGAAAGCATAAAAACACGGTTTCCAAAGTCAGTTCCCTTTATTAAATGTTGATTTTTTTTTCACAGACCAGAAATACAAAATAAATGTAGAAATAGGCCCCAGTTAGGAGCTACAGGCCTGACCTCACATGACCCCCACTGCAGCAACTTGAACAGGACAAGCAGTAGCTATATCCCTAAGGCTGGAGAAGGACAAAGATTTGGATCCCGCACTGCCCTGCCCCCCACCCAGTCTCTCCCCAAATTATGAAGAGCAATCCTTGTGAGGCAGCAGAGTAAGATGCCTCCCCTGCTGCCCCCATGAAGTGCGTCCAGCCAGGAGAGCGTGTGCAGATGGCACAGACTCGAAAGACATTTCATGTCAGGAGAAACTGGTACCAAGCCAGGGGTGGGAGACTGGTGGTATGACAGGAGCAACCAGGGAAAGAATGTGCCTCTTCTCTACTCATCGGATCCCGATGCCGAGTCTTCTGAGCTGGGAGGAGTACTGGCTAGTTCCTCTTCTTCAGAGTCCTGAAAATCAAAAAGGTCTCATAATGGGAAAGGTGCAGAGTCCTGGTTGCCCTCCCAGCCACTTCTCAGTGAAGGGCCCTCCAATCCAGAACCCACCTTCAGAACCACAGGCTCCCATCCACTACTCTCCTTATTATTCTTACAAACCAACCACAACCCCTGGCCCAGAAACATCCCCCATCTTGGATGCTGCTCACCCTTCCAGGCCCCACCACCCCACACTCTTGCGCACCTCACTGCGCCTCCTCTTCTTTTTATTTTTATTCTCTTCTGAAGAGCTCTCATCACTGGACACAAACTCTTTACTCTTGAAACTCTCACTTAGCTGCCTGGACAAAGACTTGGACGATGAGCTCCTGGAGGGCATGGATTTCTTTTCCATCTTTACCTTTGCTTTCTTCTTCTTCTTTGATTTGTCCCTGTATTAGCAAGAGAGAAAAAGGGGTGGGCATTCAGGCTCCCCACCCCCACCATCACCTAGGCCAAACCCCTCCTAGCTTTAACCAGGGTCCTTTCCCAATCCCAGCATGTTGCCCATTTCACTCCAAACATAAACAGCCATGTTTGTCCCAAGTATCCCACAGGAGTAAATCATAAGTGAATATGCCAGAAGAAATGGGGGTCATAGTCTGAAGCAGCCCAATATGCAAAAGTTGTCATCTCCTGCTTTTTCTTGAAAAAAAAAAAAAATTCATATGAATTTTGCATTATGTTCCATCATTTAAAAAATTTTTTTTCAAATAAAATTGACCACCCAGGGAAATGGCTGGTGTTTATCCAGTGGCTTCAAGAATTCCCTAGCACATTATCCATACTTGAAAAGCTGCCTACCCAGAAGCACTGCCCTAATGCAGTCAGAAGCATATTTATTATCTGTAACATCTCCATTCTCAACTCTGACCTGCAAAAATCTCTGCCAAAAAATAAAAGATGCTGGGCCATTTTGTTCCAAAGACTCACCTCTTAGAAGACTCGCCCCGGCCCCCTTCATACTCTTTCATGGCTTTTTCATATTCCCTCCTGGCATCCTCTGCCTTGCGATCCCACTCCTGTCACTCACATACACACACCAGGAAAAGGGAGAACAAATAATGAGACCTCTTTCCTGATGCAGGCAAAATCTCCTGTCCACCCATGGCCCATCCCTGCCCCTCTATCAGTTACAAGACTCACCACCCCCAATAAAGCCCTTCTCACCAGCCTTGTGACCACCCCCACCCCAGTTCTGCTACCACTTACCTCTTTCTTCTCTTTGGACATTCCCTTCCAGATCTCGCCTGCCTTCTTGGAAAGATCAGTGATGCTGATGCCGGGGTGGTCTAACTTGATCTTCTCGCGGCTGGCATTGAGCCACAGCATGTAGGCAGACATGGGCCTCTTGGGAGCATTGGGGTCTTTGCCCTTCTTCGCCTGCACAAGGGAGGACCCAAACGCCTCTGGCAATCCATTCCCCACAGAAATTATTTAGATCACCTACTCAGGTAAAAACGGAGAAAGGACTACAGAGCAGTAGACTATGCGGAGAGCTTCCAAGGGTGGGGATCACGGCTTCTTCCCTTCTGTACCCTGGTGCCTAGGTCAGTTGGGGCCCCTTTTATCTGGGCCGTCTCCTGATTGAGATTACCTAGGAGCTAAAGTTTACCTCAGGGACCAGAGAAGAGAATTTTCCAAGACATCCCTCAAGGCCTTAATCACTGGTTACAAAAACCAGCCCCAGGAAGGCCAATCAACAGATTCTACTGGCAGTGGATGGGAAGGAAAGTGATGAGAATGGCTTCCCCCCACGCCCTCCCATCTAGAGGTAAGCCCCCACCTCCACAGGCTTCTTGCGGCTCTTGCGATCCTTAGCCATCTTGGCTTTCTTGAGCTGTTTCCGCTTCTTCTCCTCCCGTTCACTGTCGTCCTCATTACTAGAAGAGCTGGCAGAGGCATTGCTGTCGAACCTGCCAAAAAAGAGCAGAACTTGGACTCAGGAAGGGAGGGACAGTACCCCAAGGCCTCAGGACAGGAGAAAGGCAAATCCAAAGACACCTGCCTAGAAAAGAGAGAGAGAGGAGGACCACAGGGCAGCCCTTCCCACGCACTCCCCAACCCTGCTTCCTCCCCTCCACTGAGGGGGCTTCAACCATCCCCTCTCCAGACCTAGCCATGGCAAAGGGTTATTTGCTGAATTAATAAGTTAAAAAACAAATGAACCAATGGACTCCAGTTGCTCTCCTCAGTCAGCACCTCACCCAGCCCCTTCTCCATCCCACACCCAGAAACAAACACGCCATCTCATGCTTGTCCAGACCATGTCCCAGGACCCATTCACCACTTCCTTGTGGTTAGTCATCTTCATCCACCCTTCAGTCTTTGTTGATGAAGGGATAGTTCTGTTGCTATCAAAAGGGGGAAAGACCAAACTCAGTCCCATCCGTGTAATCATCAGACCTGCCCAGCACATGCAGACTTCCACTGAAAGTGGTGCCTTTTTCCTAAAGTCTTCAGTCTTCAAGGTACTTCCGTAAGCATTTTGCTCACTAACCTTCTCAAACACACCACAAGCAGACCTAGTGGACATGTATTATTTTTGTTGCCCAACATTCATTCCCAATTCTTGTGGATTAAGATGGTTCCAATTTTCTGATGTGAACTTATTTTCCCCCACTCAGAAGGGGCTCACCCCAACTGCAGGCTCTGAGGGCCCTGCACACCTTGACTAATGATTCAAGTTCAGAAAGGGGCATGTGACCACACTGTTCACTGCTACTCTGAAAGAAGAGGCACTTTCTCCCTGTGGGATTTAAACCAGTAAGATTAAGCCTGTCCAGAGCTGCTGGGGGATATCTGGGACTGTATGGGGCAAGCTGCCTAGACATAAGGAAATCAGAAGCAAGAAATATAAACAGATTCCCCACAACTATTAAATGCCTAGATCCAGTAGTATCTGAAGCCAGTTATATCCCTGGACTCTCCAGTTATATAAATTTATATACTTAAGTAAATCTGAGTTACGTTTCTGTTTGAGTTATGTTTCTGACAAACTGGCAATCAAGAGTCTTGGCAGGGGAAGCGGCTGTGGCTCAATCAGTAGGGCTCCCGTTTACCATATGGGAGGCCCCGGGTTCGGTTCCCGGGGCCTCCTGGTGAAGGCAGGTCACGCCCGAGTGGCGTGGTTAGCTGACCCAGTGAGCACAAGCAACAAGGGGGGGATAAATGTATAAATAAATAAAATCTTTAAAAAAAAAAAAAAAGAGTCTTAGCAGGGGAGCAGATGTAGCTCAAGTGGTTGAGTGCCTGCTTCCCACATACAAGGTCCCAGGTTCAATCCCCAGTACCTCCTAAAAAAAAAAAAACAAAACACAAACCTCTTGACAAACAGAGCACAGAGGGCCTACTGGCATTTTACAGATGAGGAAATTGCGATTTGATGACTTACCCAAGGCCTCCTGGCTGGTAAGTGGGCAAACACTGGCTCCCATCACTATTCTCTCCCCACTGTACTCAGCTAGCTTCAAAATGTGCCTTGTACTTAATCCCTTAACAATTTCATAGGACCTCACTGGAGGCCCCTTGTATGCCCTGGGGCAGTGGCTAATACTGGGACAAAAGAATGTCCAGAAATCTTCTGGACCTTTAAGCTTCTAGGCCACCATCTCACCCCCATGAGGTGCAACCAAAACTTACTCCTCTGCCACATCTTCCTCCTCTTCACCTGGGTTGAATGACTCATCTAAAAGAGAGAATACAGGATGCATCAGCTTCAGTCCCTGTGGAAATCCCGCCCCCTTACCCAGACACCCAGCTCTGGCCCAGGGTGAGCCCAAGCCTGTCTCAGGGAAAGTCGTCTGACTCTGCCCTGCCCCCACACTGCCCACCAGTTTCTTCTCCAGAATCGTCACTGCTGTCATTGGCATTCTCTTCCCGGATCTTGCCCTCCTCCTTCATACGCTCCAGGTAGGCATCATGCTGGTCTTCATCTGAGTCGGCATAGTCATCGTAGCTGGGGTTCATGCCCTAGCCAGGGAGAAGCTAGAAGTGAGGGCCAGCTTGCCCTCTGGCCAGAACCCCTGCACACTGGAAAACATTACCCCATGCCTGTAAGATCAGAGCAGCAGCTCCCAGATGACCCTGGGGCTGGATTATCCACACACAGCTAACATGCAGGGCCCAGTACTCCCGGCCAGCTGGGTTAGTCCAAGCCCCTCCCTCTCCCAGCCCCACTGGGGGCTCCTGAAGGGCTGCAGAAACTGATCTAAGACCATGCTTAGGAAACCTGCACCAGGAAGGGGAAAGAGTCACACGCACCTCTTTTTTCTATAAAGGCAAGAAAAGAAGAAAAAGTGAAAAAGAAGCCAGAAAATCCCTGCTCCTTTCTCCCCTATACAGGAAGGACAGGGGAAGAGGCTCATCCTTTCCACACACAGAGGTACCTCTTTCAAGCCTCGGTTTTTGATGTTGAGTTTCTTTGCGTTGACAAAATCAAACAGCTTCCCATACTCCTCCCTGTGAGAAGAGAGGCACCATGTTATTGGGCAGCAGGGCCACAGCTGGGGTGGCCTGAATGATGTTCCAAGACCCAAGGGCTGGGGTAGATTATGGGGCCTGGACTCTTGACTACATTATCCAACCCAACAGCTCAGAGGCCCCCAGAGGTAAGAGCAGTAAGGAAGAGTAAGACAACAGTCTTGAAAGAAACCTGCCTGACTCTGAAGAGTTCTGGGAAAGAAAAGGGGAGGAGGGGATGTATATCTAATTACCAAACATGCACAGACAGGGTGAGAAATGTTGGAGGAGGAATTGTTTTCATCTTTTTACTGGTATGTATTTCATACCTCACAGGATAGTTGTGGAGATTAAACGTAAAGATATCTGTAAACCATTTAACCCACAGTGAACGAGTGAATGCTTGATAAAAATTGGCTGCTATGTTCTCAGGCACAAAGCTCATTCCAGGAAGAGAGAGAGACAGCATTTCCATCATGGAAGGGAGAGGAAGAAAAGAGCTAGTATTGAACACATATAGCTCTGTAATACAGAGAGCTCTTTGTTTTTTTTTCAAGTACAGAAGGAAAAGCAATGAGAAGGTTCCAAAGGCTGAGCAATCCAGGGAGAGGGATCAAATCCCAGCAAAGCAAAAGAAAAACACTGCAAAAAGCCTGAGAAATCAGGAATGGATCACGGGTCTGAAGAAGGCCCCAGGCTGTGCCAGACTTCCTGGCGAGGCTAGGTTGGGACCAGAATGCCCAGGAGGTGACTGGCAAAGGTGCTCACCTCTCGATGCTGCTGAAGGTATACTGAGTGCCCTGCTTCGTCTCAATTTCAAAGTCAAAGGAGCGAGTGGTGGTGGTACCACGGGCAAAGTTGACAAAGGAGATCTCATCGAAGCGAATGTGCACAGGTGGCTTGTGCACGTAGATGAAGCCCCGCTCCAGTGGGTACAGCAGACCCGAGCTCGCCTTGTAGGAACAGGTGATACACTGGGCCCCCGAGTGCCTGGTGGAGGGGACAGAGCCTGGTCAGTACCAACCTCACCAGCAGGCGGCACAGAGCCAAAGGGCACATCCAACAGTGGCAACATGTAGCCTAGGCCCTCAACTGAGCAAGTCTCACGAAGCTGCTCTGTAGATAGTTGACACAAAGACCCAACCAGGCCTCTAAGCTCTGCATTCCTGTTCCAGGAGAGGTTTACCAAGGAGACGTAGCATTTCCCACCCCAGGCAGGCCAGGACTCCAGGCCCATACTCTCACCCTTGGAAGTTGCCTGGGACTGTGATTTTGCGGTTTACCAGGGCTTTCATGACCCGGCTGACCATCTCGTAGAGGGATCCTGACATGTTCTTTGTGAGCCGCCCCTCAAAGCGCTTTTCCACCTCTTCCCTACAAAGAAAGAAAGCTGAGGTCAAGAGTACAATCGCCTTCTCAGGGCATGCCTGTCTCCTGCCTGGACAGTGGTGGGAAACGAGTCGAGGAAACACTCACTCGTTCATATTGAGTGTTAAGGAGATGTCCTCATCCTTGGAGAAGAGCAGGATAAGGAAGTGGTAACGGGTTTGGCCCTGCTTGATAGGGGGATCCAGGCTGATCTGGTAAGGAAGAAGGGATGAGGCTAAGCACCAATCATTGCTCCATAAGCTCATGCTGATTAAGCAACACAAAACTCTGGACACTGTGAGGACAGTCCACCAAGGGCTCAGGCAAAAACCAGGACAATAAACCCCTAGTGGTTTCTGCTTACCACAAAGAACATCTGGCGCTGGTCTTTGTGGGGCAGCAGAAAGAGACGCAGCACTGTGGTATAGGGAATCTTATAGTCAAAGGTCTTGCCATGCAGGTGCAGGAAGGTGGGGTAGATCCGAATGTCATAACGGCCACGAGGAGTCAGACACTGCAGCTCCCGGAAAATGCAGATGGCATCTCCAGTGGCCTGGATCACATCTGCCTTAGATAGCACATTCTGGGCAAAGGCCTGAGAAAGCACATATTGGTAATCAGGCAGCAAGCCCCTGTCCCCAGGCCAGCCAAGGCCTGCTAGTACCATCTGCTCCCAAAGCAACTGGGGCCGGCCTCACCTCAACGGGGTCCACACCGTCCTCCTGGGTGGGAGGCACATAGAAGCGCACCTCCATGAGAGAGACCTCTGCATCATCATTCTGGTGGAATTCCAGTGTCACTTCATTCTTGCCTGTGGTGCACTGGGACACATTGCTGAGCGGTATCTCAAAGACAGGCTGATCACCAATGTCAAAGGAAAGCAGCTGCCCTGTGGGGGAAGAGCTCATCAAGCCACATGCTCCTCCCCTTGAGAAAACAACATTCCCACCAGACTGTAAGCCCCGTGAGAACAGGGAACTGGGATTATTTTATTCACACTGAAGATACCTGGAAAATGCATTATGTACAAACAGACTGATAGGGAACCGGAGACAGTGGCATGGGAAAGAGAGCAAAACAAGTTCAAGACCAAAACCCTTCGCCCTACGTTCTCCTATAAACCCCAACCTCTCCTAGGACTCACCACCAAATTTCACCGTCCCCCAATTCCAGCCCTTCACACACAGGTCCTTCTCCATTAGCTCAAGGCGATAGTGAGTTTTGAAGAAATCAGAGAGTTTCTCAAATTCCTATGGGTGGAGGGGAGAGAGAGAGCCTTAACACAGACTTGAATGCTCTAGGGTTATCTATTTTCAAGAAACTGTCAAAAATCCATACTGATTGAGTCTCTGCTCTACAACACATTAAAAGGGTGAGAAAGGATATTGATCTAGGGAATGAATCTGAGGTGTGGGGAAGGCATAAAGAACTGACATTCCTGGTTATGGAACTTGCAGTGCTAACTTTTTAAACTTTGTTTAGGTGTTACTTTAAAGAAAGTGGCAATTAAGAAGAAGAAAAGTCTTCTGTTCTGAAGCCACTCAAAATGGAAAAACGAAGTAAAGCATCAGACCAAGAGTCTCAGCCTGGATAAAAGCAACAGGTGGAAATCACCATCTAAATAAAAACAGTAGGAAATCTTGTGGAGTCAAGGCACAAAGAAACTCACAAGACTTCGACACCAAAGCTGAACACTGACTGTTCAGTGGCCTCAATGGCCCTGCTCGAATGTGTTCAAAATAGTAACACATAATTATCAAAAGAAGGCATCCCAACTCTCTCTAAAAGATCAAAAGTAAACAAGATGGCACAGTAAAAAGGGGGGTTAGATGTCAGAATGTCTCACCGATTCTCGGAAGCCATCATATTTGTAGACATGGCCGTTCTTTGTGAGCAGTTTAAGTCCATGACCCAGAGCTACACGGCGCCAGATGCCTTCCGTCAACTCCCCTGCTTGAATGTTGTCCACTTTGCCCGTCTTGCTGTTCTTGAAGATGATGCCTTGGCGGCTCAACCTCAGCCGACCATCATTCTGTCAGAAAAGCAGGCCCAGACGTGTGGAGACAGTACACAGTGGGCATTGGACACAGTCCCCCCCCACACCCTTTCTGGCTGTGGGCTGGCCAGATCTCAATGCAGGAGCAACAGCAGAAGTGGTGAGGGCCAGTCAGGAAGTCTGGGTCTAATTCTGGCTCTGCCACCCAGAGCCCTTGCCGGTCCTCAGTTTCCTCATTTGTAACACAGGGATTTGGGACTGAAGAGCATATAAAATCCTTTCTAACTCTGAGATCCATGGAGTCCCTCTCAGTATTGCCTCTTGTTGAGGAAACACCAAATACACGTAATATTCTGAATCCTTTTCCAAAGTGGTAACATCACCAAAGCAAGCCCTTGTTAATGGACAAAATCTCTACTGTCTTCCCTCCTTCCATCTGTATTAAAAGCCCAGGCCTTTCTCACCATGGAGCCTTTGACCTCCTGATAGACATCGTTGAATTCCAGTGTCTCTGCCATGCTGACCTGCCCCTGTATGCCTAGGCACGGAGCCCTAGGCTGCACAAGGGGAAAGCGAAAACACTGGGAGCTGGGCCCCAACTCCTTGGTGGGCGTGCAGATGCTCAGCTGGCTGGGAATCTGAATTCAAAAGAAGAACAGATAAGCATGAAAGACAACTGCCTCACAGTACTCAAAGCTAGAGCGAGGTGGCAATCCCTGGCTAAGACTGGGATGTCTCAGGATCTCCTCTGCCTGGGGACCTATAGGCGGGCTCTGCACGCTAGAAGGGCTAGGCCCGGCCCGAGAACCAGGCCTTAAGTAGTGCTTACACCCCAGCCCGACACTCGCTCCGGGGCTCTACTGGGCGCCATGGCAACGAGCAGCGTAACTCCAGGGCCTGCCTGAACCCCGCACCTCGCCCGGAGCCCCAACCCAGCTCAGAGTGCAGGGTTTCCCTCCCAGTGCTAGCACCGCACCGTGGCCCCAGACCCACGGCTCCTCCCTCCCCCTAAAGTGGATTCGCCCGCGGCCCGCGGATTCGAATGCGGAACGGCCCATCCCGAACGTCCCGCGGGGGAGCGGGGCCCGCGCCTCCCGGGGGCACAGGGCTGGCTGCCACCTACCTCTTCAAGCTGCAGCCTCGCGAGGGCCCAGGCGCGGGCAGTGGGCGCTGTTGGGGGATACGGGGGGAGGGGAGCGGGGGTGGGAACCCGGGGGCTGGAAAGGGGACGCACCAAAACCTTTCCCGCGTGCGCGGCCCCGCGGCCCGCCACCGGAAGTGGCGCCAAGACCATAGAGAGAATGAGCCGGCTAGAGAGGCGCGAGCCGGGACCGCCCATAGAGCGTCAACCGCTCTGGAGGACCTGAGAGAGTCATCTAGGCGATGAAGTGGGCGGGCCCCGGGGGATGGAGTCTGGCTCCACGAGGGGCGCGCGTCTGTAGAAACTTACAGACCCTTCTGTAGGGGAGGACTAGATTCTAAAGGGAAATGTGTGGTTTTGTTTTATCAGACCTTCCACAGATACGTGTGTCTGTACTAGATTGATGCATGATCCTCTCCTGCACGAGTGGTTTCTGTGGAGTGGAAAGGAGTGTGTGGGACCAGAAGAACAAGATTTTTAAAGAGTTGTGGTGAGAAATGACCCGTCCTACTGGCTGCAAGGAGAATGCGGGCGTTGGTGTCGTTGTGACTGTACCACACTGTAACTGTACCCTGTCAAGTAGGATTGGATTATTTTTGAAATTTCACTGTCTGCGCTCAAAAGCCTCACAACCATAACGGCAATTTGTAGGTCCCCTGGAAGAGGCTGGCAAATGGCAATATCAAGTTCCAGCGCTGGTGTCGCATTCACCTTGGAGCCAGAACTGATTTGAAACCACATCAGCTTGGGCTTGCAGAAGCCAAACCCTCCTCATATAGTCCCAGGGTGCATTCTGCAAAATCTGAGAAAGCCAGACCTAGAAAAAATGTTTGAGTTTATCTAATCCAACCTCCTTTTGCAGATAAGAAAACTGAGGCCATCCTAGGAGTTGCCCAGGGTCTCCGTGAGTTGGTTACAAAGCTGGAGACTAGAACCCAGATCTTCTTACTGCAGTCTTCTGTTAAATTCAGAATCATTGATAGTGTGTCCTATATGAAGACATTAGGATAAATATTAAACTCAAGATTTTCCTGACAATCTGACTTGAAACAGTTACACCAGCTTGCTAACTCAATCCTGGGATGACAGACAACGGAAATGTACCTTTACCCCCTGACCTCATGGCTTCAGCCTCTGGGTAGTGGCTGTTCCAACACAATCTAGCAACATAAATTCAATTGAATTCAATAAATATGTACTGAAGACCTATGATTAACACTTCCAGGCTTTGAGAAATCTTGTTCACTAACAAGATTGAAACATGTCTGGCCTTTGAGGGGTACATAATCTAAGAAATGACTCATATAACTAAACCTACAGTTTAAAAGCACTGACAATAATGTGATAACTCCTTACAGCAGGTAGAGTTTCAGCTACTGTCAACTAAAGTTAGAAATGTATGACTACTCACCCCGTCCCAGGAGACCTAGAGAAATGTGCAAGAGACCTCTCCCCCTGACCCATGCTATTGGAGGCAACTTGGAAAGGGAGGAGATGGCTGCTGAATTGGGTGGCTGTAGACATAACACTCAGAAATGAAGGGGGTACTCAGCTCAGGCAGGCTATTAGGTGGCTGAAGGATAGGGCATCGCAAGGGGCTTTAGGGAAAGCATGAGCTGGTGAGCTGGGACAAAGATGCAGCATAAGAGAGCCGAACAGAGTCGGTAGACAGAGTGCAGATAAAGCATGAATCCCAGAGGGCCCTAGCTAGCTGCATCCCAGGCAATCAGGAGCCCAGCATTACAGACCCCACCCCTGTTGTGACATCACAGGGGAGTGGGGTGGAGACAAACAAAAAGGGGGTCCCCCGCCCTGGCCCTGGACTCTTGGCAATCCAGAGTGTCAAGTGTAGAGAGAGCCTGGGCACTGGACTAGAGGTGCCTGACTTAAAGGAACAGGATCCCCATTCTGCATACCCCCTCTAAGCTGCCCCCCACCCTTCCAAGCCTCTGTCTCTGTCTCCCTGTGCTGAGGACCTCTCCCTCCTGAGGCTGCTGTCAGGCCCCTTCTGGGTAGCCTCTGAGCACTCAGCATGAACTGCATCTCAGAGTTCTTCTCCTATGAGACCAGCAAGTCGGTGATTGTGAAGACCTGGACCATTGGGCTCATCAACCGGACCGTTCAGCTTCTGATCATCTCCTACTTTGTGGGGTGAGTCTGCGGCCCTTCAGCTCCTAGGAGGGGTGGGCTGCCTGGTCCTTCCCCCCTCAGCCCCTGCCACGCTGTGGGGCCAGCCAGCCTCCTGAGCATCCTCTCTCTTGGGGCAGTTTCTTCTGTAGAGCCATCCTGTGGGACTGGCCTCTGCTGCCCACATCCAGGATCTGGTCCCCAGATGAGTCCTTGTTCCCAGGAAATGTTTCGGAGTTGGAGAGTGTTTCCTAGACACACACTCCGAGGTGTGGGGTCCTTGCCCTGGTACTGCCCTCCACCAGGAGAGGTCCCAGCTGCTCCATCTCCTTTTCCTCATCCCCCCACCCACCCAGGCAGACCCCACCCCCATCCTCCTATTCCTTTCAGTCAGCTCTTTGGGGTCTCAAAAGATAAGGGAGCCCAAGAGAGGGGAGGAGGAGGAACTGAAACAGAGTGACAGATTAAATAAGGTGATGGTGGGGTGGGAAGGGGGTCAGCTGGGGAGGAGGGTTCATTTTACAATCAGGAATCCCCCTCCTGGCATGGCAAAATAGCAGATGTCTTGGAAAGGGGAGGGGCCCTTGCTCTTGGAGGGGGAGAAACACAGGCCCAGATTACACTCAAGGGAAGAGTAGCTGAAAAGTGGCTTTTCTGAAAAAGTGTAGGGGCCCACCTCAAGAACCCAGAAATGCTCTCCTTTGTCAGAAAGCCTGAATTCCCTGCTTATACCCAACTTTGTGCCACTTAACTCATCCTGGGAGTCGCTTAAGAGCCAGCAAGATCCCCAAACTCCCTCTAAACACCCACGTCTTGGAGGCACCCCATACACAAAGGGCCATGGAGCAGACAATGGCTGGGAGAGAAAACACAGCTTCTTTCCTTCTTGTGATCGTTTCCACAAACCATGGGCACCAGGGAATACAAGCAGAAACCTTGCAGGTTTTCTGTGTGTGTGTGTGTGTGTGTGTGTGTCTACTCTCATGTTCCTTGAGACAATGAGTCTGTATGTGTGAGACATGGAGTCAGTGACTGTCATGAGTTAATTCAGGCAAGTTGAAGGAGACCTTCCCTGTGCACATGGGCTGGAGGAATGTGTGAGGGTCTGTGTGGAAAGGTGTGGAGATGCATCTTAAGTGATTTTTTTGGCTCCATGTGCTTCTGAGAGCCAGTGGGCTTCGGTTATGTGGGCAGGATAGGCGAGGCTGGACATCACGTATGCCACGTGGGGCTATTAGTGAAGAGATTCAAGCTTTGGGAATGGAATACAGGCCTTGAGCTTCCCTTCCAACTTTGAGGTTTTGAGAAAGAAAATGTTTGCAAATGTTCATGTCTGCATTTCCAGGGTCTGGCTCAGAGTTCTTTCTTAAATGTTCCGTGTTCACGTGTGTATTTGATTTTGACGCTGTGATTATTTGTAATCACAGAGGATATGTTGGTTGGGGGCAATGCAAAAGCTGCCTCAGCACATTCCAGCCTGGCCTGGCTGCATCGGCCCCAGGAGGGAGATTGATGGAGGATAGAGACAGCCGGCTCCTGGACCGGCCGCCCACTCTGCCCCCACTGCCCTTGGCTCTCTCTCATCACGATCCCATCCTCAGGGCTGGAGCCCAGCCTGCCCCAGCGAGCAGGAGAGGCTCTTTGGCATTTTGATATCCAATCCCATCCATCTCCCAGTCTGACAGCTCCCCAGGGAGCAGCTCCTTCCAATTACATCAGTGCACTCTGCAGCCTGCCCCCCGCCCCCCCGGCCCAAACCCCATCTCTGTGCACATGCCCCATCGTGATTCCAGGAATCCATTGTCATTCATTTAGCAAATATTTATTGAGCATCTCTTCATGCCCTGCATTGTGCACCCAGGATGGTGCCCTCGTGGAACTTGCCCTCGTGGAGCTTACAGTATAATGCGAGAGTCAGGTGTGAAGCAAGTCATCTCTGCAGACAGATGTAAGATTTCAGCTGTGGCTCAGGGTTTGAAGAAGTGGTGCACTGTGCTAGGAAAGCCACTAACATGGAGGTATTTGGTGGCCTGATTGGAGAACTAAAGAAAGATTTTCTGGGGAGGTTCCATCTAAGCAAAGTTCTGAAGGACGAGTAGGAAGAACCCAGGTGAAAGCAGGGAAGGAAGGGATTCCAGGTGGAGAAAACCATCTCTGCCAGGGAAACCTTGCAGAATGGGAGGAAGACAAGAAGGTTGTTACGGCTGGAGTAGAGGGAGCCAAGGCAAGGGGTGTGGGATGGGGCTGGGAACCCAGGCAAGGGCCAGCGTTCAGCATTCAGACACCCTCACAGAGCTTTCATTTTTACACGGGAGTAAATAGTGGGAAGCTATTGAAGCCTTTAGCACATGCGTGTGTGTGTGTGTGTGTGTGTGTGTGAGAGAAAGACAGATAGACAGACATCTGAGTTGGGAAGATGGCACTGGCTGATCTGCCGGCAGTGGGTTGGAGAGGGCAGGTGTGGATGCAGGAAAGCCTGTTAAGAGGCCATGCAGTGATGGGAAGAGAGGGAATGGTGGCTTGGACTCAATCAAATTTGAAAGGAGTTTTAATGCTGAGGTTAATGCTTAACCAACACTTGAATCTTTCCCTTATTAGCCCCACCAGGTAGACAACATGCACAGCTTCACCTACACATGCCTACCATGAGCTGACCACCTCTTCCTGCACTCACAGCAAGGCGCCATCTAACAGGCTCCACACAGGCTCCCGCTCCCTCCTCTGGCCTCACTGCTGGTCTGTGGTGGACACCATCCCTCACTGGGTCCTCCACCCAGCCCAGGTGCTCAGAGAGGCCGTGGGCCTGGGCCCAGGTGGCAGTCACCAGGCTGCTCTGTAGGGTTATTACTCTTCCTCAGAGCAGTCAGTCCCCCTGCTGGATCAGGTGGGCACCTAAAGAGGAAATAGAAGGAAATCCCTGGAGCCAGTACCTGGAAGCCCAGGCTGGTGCTTGGCCTGAGGTAACTTTCAGGAGCAGTCCTGGAGGAAGCTGCCTTCCTGCGAATCAGTGCGGAGGGCTTTCCCCAGCCGTTGAAGCTCCCTTCGTCAGAGGGGCCTGTGCTGGTGATTTCTGGCCTGATCCTGCCTCTGCCCTCCTTGACCTGCCCCTCCCCCTGCAAAGGTCCCAATCCCCAAACTCACCATCTGCACGGTCATCCCCTTTGCTTCATATATTCAGCCTAAGTTCACATCTTATTTAGAATCCCAATGCATAAAGCAGTTAAAAGGGGGAGCTGCTCTGGTTTAAAGAGAGGGGCCTGCAATTTGTGCCTTCTTGGCCCCCCACCCCACCCTCTCAACCCAAGGTAGCACCCTAAGGCACCTCTTCAGTTCACTAGGTGACAAATCCAATGGGAAGACCTGTTCAAATCCCCCTCTTACAGGGGTAGGGGAAGAGAAAGAGAGAGAGACTCATCCCAGGCTCCTTTTTCCCCTCACCACAGGTCCAAGATGGGGAGACCATGGAATGGGCATTGAAGCCTGGCTCTGATACTAACTAGAAATGTGACCTTGGATGAGTCTCTCTGAGTCTCTAAGTCTCTGTCCTCACATGTGGGAAATGGGGCTAAGAGTACCTCCTCCCAGGGATGTTATGGGGAGAGGAGGTAAAATCTGTCCCAGGCCTTGCCTGAGATGGATGACTCAGTAGGAGATAGTGACCGTTATCGTTTCATCCGTTGCCCACCACCCTTCCCCTTTCCCTCTGCCCAGCTTATACCCTCTTAAGAGACCCCTCCCCACCCTGCCTTACACCAGCACTCACTCTACACACCCACTCCCTGGTCTCCTCTTGATTCCCTAGGGGTGGGCAGGAGGGTGCTGGGACGCCTGCTCTGGCCTCCTTCCTGCACATCCCACCTGCCAAGGCTCTGCCACCCGCTTTCCACTCTATAAATAATAATCCAGGAACATGAGAAAAAAATAAGTCAGAGCAGCGAAGTGAATGCCAAGAATTGAAGGTTCAGGTCTGCCCCCTCTCCTCAGCCCTGGCCTCTAGAGACAGACCCAGCCCTTTCTTTCTGGAAATGAAGCATCCCCTCTTTTGGAACTGCCTGGATAAGGTCCTCCGCCCTGTGGGGCTGCAGAAATTCTTCCACTTGTTATTTAACTTGGAGAGAGAAGTCTAATGTGGCCTCTCCTCCCCTCTGGGCAAAAAAAGAGCCTTGAAGGAGGAAGAAGAAGGAGGAGATCAGTTAATCATTCCTCAGAGTTCTCCGCCCCGAGATTTTCCTAAGCCAGGAGATCCTCTCCCTGGTGGCGGACCAGAGGCCAGCAAGACAGGTGCCAGGATCCAGGGGGCAGGGCTGGAGACCCTAGAGTGTGGGGGCCGGGAGCACAGGAATGCTCTGGAGCAGACTGCCTGGCTTGGAGCCCAGGTCCTAGCCGTGTGATCTCAGGCAGGTTAACACACCCCTCGGTGCCTCCATTTCCTCATTTGTAACATGAGGACAAAAACAGAGCTATCTCATGGGGTTGTGGCAAGGAGTGGATGAATTAGTCCCCATAAAGCACTTAGTGTGATGATAATATTCCCAACTCTGCTTCTCATCTGCAAATGTCCCTAGACTTCAGGAGATCCATTGCACTAGATCAGCATGCAGAGATGCGTCCACTCTGTGCCTGGGCCCACCGAGGTTCCAGAAGGGTGTGTGTCTACTGTGGCGTCCACTCTGGCAAGTGTGAAGCCGGGCCACAGCCCGCTCAGCCAGGAGTGGAGAGCCTGGCCCTGGGCCTCCCTCTCCTCACTCCAGAGGGCCCCAGACCCAGGGCTGAGAATGCTCATTTGATGAACATCGCCATTTTCCGTAATGAGGATGCTCCCCTTTCTTCTGCCAGGACATGCCATGCCGGATGAGATTTCTAGGGGAGACCTCACTTCTCTGTGAGACCTTGACGAAACCCCTCCCCCTCCAAAAGAAAAGAGCCCTGATAGGGAAGCAAGCAGACAGCACCAGGAGCTTCCACAGAGGCACGGTGCTGTCCACAGAGCAGGTAGTGCTCTGAAGCCTGCATTAACGTGGGTATGGCAACAACAATAAAACTGGTAACAGGTTAGGAGCCATTTGCACAGACACCACCCTTTCTCTCCCACTGGTGAAGAAAGCATCCAGAATTCAAATCAGGAAGGGAAGCCCTGTTAGGGAGATAACTCCGGGCCCACTCCTTGAAAACTCAACAGGAACCTCGTGCAAGCATCAGCACTGTTTGCAGTCAGCATGACTCCTGGCAGCCATCCCACAAGGAACCGTGACTCCCCAGGCTGTCCTGGGAGCTGCGCTCTTCTGTGTCTTCCCACAGTTGGGGGCTGCAGGGGTCATCCAGTCCAACCTCTGCCCAGGAGAGAGTCTCCTCTCAGTACACCTGGCAGGTAGGCACATCCGAGGATGTGGCACTCACTGCCTCCCAAAGCAGCCCATTGAAGTCCTAATCTGCCACCTTATAAATGCCTCAAGGTCAGCCCAAGTGCTGCCTTCGGCAACTTCCCTGCCTGGGACTCCCACAGCTTTCTCTGGGCTGGACAGTCTCAAGTTCCTTCCATTCATTTTCTGCTGACATGGTTTTCCAACCTTTCCACCATCCTGGCTAGATGGCGAAAAAGACCTCACCCAGCATTTCCAAAAGTGGGTTCCTGGGGGGCAGATGTGGCTCAAATGGTTGGGTGTCTGTCTCCCATATGGAGGCACCTGGGTTTAATCCCCGGGACCTCCTGTTAAAATAAAAATATAGAAGGTGCGTGGACTGCCAGGCCCCACAAGCAGGCGCGCCATTAGGCCCCATGAGCGGGTGACCCCCAGGCCCTGCACATGGGCATGCCAGGCTCCACTGAGCCTCGCAGCAAGATGATGACATAACAGGAGAGTGACACAAGGGAGAGCCAAGACGAGATGCAACAAAAAAACAGGAACTAAGGAGTGCAGGTGGCAGAATGCCTTTCCCCCACATTGGAGGCTCCCAGGATCAAATCCCGGTGCAGATAGGAGAAAGATGAGAAAAGAGGGCAGGAAACAGACACAGAGAATTGCCCAACGAATGGATAAAAAGTAAATAGACAATTTTTTTTTAAGTGGGTTCGTTGATTCCATGAGATGTCATCAAAATGGGGTTCCGTTGTTCAAATTGGATCAAGAAACGGTGGGTTTAACAAAACAGATGTTTGCATGTATAGATGTATGCATTTCTGTTACACAGGACACAGAGTATCCAGCATTTTCCAAATGTATTTGACAAGGTTGTTCCATCTGTAAAATGGGACAGTAGCAACATCTACCATCCAGTGTGCCGTCAGGGGCAGATGTGATGCGGATGGGTCCCTGTGCAGCCGGCTGCAAGTGCTGGTGACAGAGCAGTGCCCTAAGAACTGCCAACCCTAAGGAATGTTGGCTGTGTGTGACTTCGGGCCTTTCTTGCTGCCAGGGAAGGCTAGGAGCGTCTGGGGAGGCAGGCGGGGATGGAGAAAAGGAAGGAACCCTGCCTGACCCACGTAGCCCCAGAAGGACGTGAAGCTACAAGGAGATGCTAGGACAGGTGAATGTCCACTGGGTGGCAGCACAATTCAGGAAATAAGGGAGGTGACAAAGGACCCTCCCCCTTCCCAACACATACACACACACACACACACACACACACTCCCTGCCCCCATTCCAACCCAACTCCATTTACCTGCCCTGGAAAAGGCCCAGCCGCTGGACTATCTCCCTTCCTCCCCTCAGCTGACTCTTGAACAGATGAAGACTGCCCAGTGCTCAGCTCCCAAGTGCCTTCTGGGACTCAATACCCTTTTACTGAACACCTGCAGTGGGCTGGGCACTTAGGGTACAGCTGAAAACAAAGCCAGGGGCACACAGCACCTCTGTGGAAGTCTAGGCCCTCTGCCCCTTCTCTCCTGGATTCCTGAGAGAGGTGGCCCTTCTCGGCCCCGAGGAGGTGAAAAGTGGCTCGTGTGGGGTGAAAACTATCTTACTCTGTTCATGTATAAAACACAGATATACATACAGTACCTAAACAGAGATCTGTGCTATTAAAACTTCATGGGGATTGATTGGGAAATAAAAAGTCTTAAAAGACTTTTTAAGTGGAGAGGCTTGCTCTAAGCCAGCCAAGGGCTCGCCCCAGGATCTAACACGTCCAGCCCGGACCTTCTCAGCCAGGTAGACCTATATTGTCCTAATGTTGGAGGAAGGGGAACTCTCAGCTCTGATGGGCCCGTGGACTCTCCTCTCTTCCTCTCCACCCCTCTCTCCTGCTCCAGGTGGGTTTTCTTGCATGAGAAGGCATACCAAGTGCGGGACACAGCCATCGAGTCCTCAGTGATAACCAAGGTGAAGGGCTCCGGGCGTTATGCCAACAGAGTCATGGATGTGTCAGATTATGTGACCCCACCCCAGGTATGGTCCCCAGGCTGCCTCTAGCCCAGGGTGGTGTGTGGGTGACCAATCCTGGGCGGGTTGGAGGGGAGGGGGCCAGGCAAGGGAAGTGCAGATGGGATTCCCAAGCAGAGGACGAAGAAGCATCAGTGATCCAGAGACCCCCTTCCCCTGCCTCCAGGAGATGTGGACAGAAACCGAGCCTGCCCTCCAGAATGTGGTACTGGGCGCCGGGAAAGCTGGGTCCCTTCCCAGGCTTTCCCCAACTTGTGCTGTAATTCTAGACAACTCACAAAGGAGCAGGAGGGATCCTGTAGGCTATTGGAAAGAGCATGGTTTGGATCTCACCCCACCCTTTCCTAGCCCTGTGACCTTGGCCAAATCGTTTAACCTGATCCTCAGTTTCCTCATGTGTACAGTGGGAATAATAATACGACCGAACTCACTGTTGAATTTTTTCCTCTCCCTCCCTGTCCCCCCAAGGGCACCTCTGTCTTTGTCATCATCACCAAGATGATCATTACTGAAAACCAGAAGCAAGGATTCTGCCCAGAGGTGAGGGTGGGAGGGAGCCTGGACGCAGCTGGTCAAGGAAAGAAAACATTAGTGGGAGCGAGGATGGCAGGGAGGGGTGTGGATATAAGCAGAGGCCCTAAGTCCAGCCCTGGAGCTGTGACCCTAGACCTCGGTCCTCTGGAGGCTGCCGGTTGTGGGGAGGCAGTGGGAGCCATGGGGCTCACCCAGGGCCAGGGCGGGGCTCTCCCCCAACCTGCAGACTCTCCCCACAGAGCGAGGAGAAGTACCGCTGTGTATCAGACAGCCAGTGCCGGCCTGAGCGCTTCCCGGGCGGGGGTGAGTGCAGCCCCTTCCCCAACCCCTTGTGCCCTCAGAGACTTAAGCAGGTCCCTGGAGGACAGCAATTCCCTATGGGGAAGAGCTCATCCCAGGATAGGAAATGGAAATCGGCCTCTTCTGGGTAATTCCGCAGGCATTCCTAGGGGCCCATCTGGGCTACACAGGTGGCCTGGCCCCTGCTCTCAAGCTGGGGTGGAGTGTGCCACCAGGGCCAAGAGCTGTCAGCAAGGTGGAAAGGACTGTGGGAGCCCCAGGGAGGAAGAGAGACTGGTTCCAATGGGAGGCCCCAAAATGTCTTCCTAGAGCAGGGCCTAGGGATGGGCCCTGAAGGCTTTAGAAAAAGCTTTAAGAAAAGGCATTCCAGGCTGAAGGAACAACTGCAGCAAAGGCTCAGGGGTAGGAAGAGCCCTCTGTGATTGGAGAGCAAGGGGAACGGGGGCTAGTCTGGTGGCTGGGGCTTGGGGTGTTACCTCCCTATGGCCTGATTGGGGTCTAGGTGGGGAGAGAGCTCTGCAGGGCAGAAGGGCAACACGCCAGCTCCCCTGGCCCTGCTATTCTTTCCCTCCGTATGCCAGGGTCCCTGGGTGTGTGTGTGGGTATGGGGGTGGGGGTAGTGGTCCCTGAGGAGGAGGGACCGGAAGCTGCTAAGGGCAGGCAGTCACCCAGCAGTGTGGCCCCGCCCTCCCAGCGATCCTCACCGGCCGGTGCGTGAACTACAGCTCTGCGCTCCGGACCTGCGAGATCCAGGGCTGGTGCCCCGCCGAGGTGGACACAGTGGAGATGTAAGGACCAGAGCAGACGGAAGAGCAGAGAACACGGCCCCAGCTCCCTGTGGCCAACACGGGGAGCTCTGGGCCTCTGAGCTGGCCGGGGGTCCTGTGGGCTCCCCAGGGAGTGTGCATTCCTGGAGGGGGGTGGGCAGCAGCCTCAGGATATCATCAACCCCAGCCTGGCTCACCTGCCACCCTGCTCTCCCTCTCACCCCCAGACCCAGGGCGGCCCTTCCCAATGCCAGCTCTTGGAGGGCCATGTACCCTCTGTGAAACGTCCCACAGGACAGGTGGCCCCTGGGGTGAAAACTCCCTCTCTTCCCCCTCTTCCCCAGCCTCTGAGAGCTCCTGTTCTCGCCCCCAGGCCTGTCATGAAGGAAGCAGAGAACTTTACTATTTTCATCAAGAACAACATCCGCTTCCCCCTCTTCAACTTTGAGAAGTGAGTCCTCTGTCCCTCCCTAAAGCCAAGATGCACCTCACTCCCACCCCACCACCTCTCTTCTCAGGAGAGTGGACAGATGCCCCATTCACCACGGTTCTCCAGCTTTCTCGTCATTCCTTAAACTACCTGGGCTTATATCCCCTGTCTCTCAGCCGCCCCCCGGGTATCAGGTGCACCTTAGGGCCATCCTCTCTGCCAGCCTCCCTGCCTGGGGGCTCAGAACCCAAATGGGAGTTTTGCTGGGGTCTGGGGAGAGAAGATTTAAACCTGGCCCTGGGACAGGGACGTCTTCAGAGGTTGGAGGCCCAAAGGACTCATCCGATTTCTTTCTCCCCACATCAAGGCCTTGTGTGGGTTGCCCTTTCCTCTTAGTCACTTCAGCTCCTCTTCACTAACTCATTCAGTAACTACAGGATGTGCCTCGGCTGTGTGCAAAGCCAAGTGCCAGGGACCACGGATGGACAAAAAAGTAATCAGGCATGACTCTAGCCCTCTGGGAGCCTCCAGCCTGGTTGCTTTGGAGAGTAGACATGGCACCCATAACCCTAATATAAGATGGAGGGTGGTAGGGGTTCCAAGAAGTACATAGGGAAAGAAGTGAGGGAGGTGGCAAGTGTCCTAGAGATCAGGTGTTGGGTCTCCCTGCCTGGGCGTGGAGGGACACTGAGGCTCCGGAAGGCGGGGGGAAAAGTTGTGCCTGGCTGTCATCTCATAATGAGAGGCCCTCCCTCCCTCCTCTCATCCTCCCCAGGGGAAACCTCCTTCCCAACCTGACAGCCGCTGCCTTGAAGACGTGCCGCTTCCACCCTAACAAGGACTCCTTATGCCCCATCTTGCGGGTGGGGGATGTGGTCAAGTTTGCGGGGCAGGATTTTGCCAAGCTGGCCAGCACGGTGAGGACCCAGCCACCCATCCATGATCCCAAGAATCCAGGAGCTCATCCCCTCCCCGTCTTCAGGGCCTTAGGAGGGGCATTGGGAAGAGGGAGCTGTGATGAGGCATTGCCCCCTGGTGGAAGCCTCCTTTCTATCCATCCCTCCACTGGAGGGTCTTGCTTCTCCATCCCCCATCCCCAAGCCTCAGTTTCCCATTCCCATCTTCACTCATCATCTGCAGGGAGAGGCCAACACGATGGGAAAATGGCTCTGTGGCCTCTTTCTCTCTCTCCTGTGTTGCAGATACAGGAGTAAAGATTCCCAAAGTGGGATTTAGAGGTTCTCACCCCAGCGGCGGCACTTCTTGACTGAGCAACGTGAAACAAGTCACTTTTCATTCTCCCTGCCTCAGTCCTCCACCTAGAGAATGGGGAGAGACCATCTGCCACACGCCCCCAACCCCACCCTCACCCTGGCCATGGACTGGGTCAGAGAGCTTATGGGAGGGCTCATATCTGGCTCCTTCCTTCAGGGCGGAGTTCTGGGCATTAAGATCGCCTGGGTGTGCGACTTGGACAAGGCCTGGGACCAGTGCATCCCCAAGTACTCCTTCACCCGGCTGGATGGCGCTTCTGGGAAGAGCAGAATCTCCCCAGGCTACAACTTCAGGTAAATCCCCCAGTCTTTTGGGACTTCAGGATAGGGAAGCAAGTTCCTTCCCGTTGTAAGGAACTATCTCAACTAGCAATACATATTGGGAAGAAAAGGTCTCACATTCTCCCATCCGTTCTCGGCTCAAAACCAGGAAGGACTTTCCAACAATTCAGCCACTCAGTGAGGGATGGGCCGCCTGTGAGGTAATGACTTTCCCATCGCTGGAAGGGATCACCCCAAGGATTCAGGTGCCAGGGTGGCTGTTGGACCACATAACCAAGGTCTCTTGAAATGTCGGGGTTCTGTGATTCTTAGCTCTCAGCCTGAAACTATAACTCCCAAATACCCCATTTCCTCTCCTGTCTGTGCCTGAATTTTCTAAGGTTTCTTGATTCACTAAGTAAGGACAATAACTGGTATCATTTTGCAAGATGGTAATTTTGTATTTCTGTCCATAACCAGGAGATTTCTATTTCTAAAAAGGTCCCTGTGCATAAAACCATATTTATCTGAGTCACAAACAACAATAATAATGGCCTTTAGTTCTTCTTCAATGTTTTTCCAAACAAGAACTCAAACTAGTCTTTAAATATCATCTAATTTATATTTCCAAGGGCCTTGGGACCTAAGGGATCCTTGGCTTTCTCCGTTCTGACAAAGGAGAAAGGAACCAGGGAATAAACTATTTGGGGCCAGCTGAAAGCCCTTGAATAAGCCTTGACCTTCTCACACCCTAATTCTCCCATCTTTGAAATGACAATTAGTATTGTTATCTCGAGGACCCTGTGAGCCAATGTGTGAAACACTTCAATTCTCTGTTCTGCTTTTCCCTTCATTTTGGAAGATCCATATATTTCTGGCAAGGCCCTGATTAACTACACAAAGTTATACACTAAATGGGATAAATAGGCTAAATAGGGGGTGATGAAAAAAAAATACATATAAGAATATATTTCAGTTAGCTGTCCAAAGAATTGTTACTCAAATTTCTCTGGTTGTATATCCCCATTCATTGTTGTAATGTTTTCCAATATAATGTCATATATAAGCAAAAAATAATAATAATAATAAAAGTTTGCCTTTTTTCACCTTTTTAAGCTTTATATTTAATAGTTTAAAATATATATGTATAGTCTCTGGAAAGAAGAGTTTTTAAAAATTGAAAGTGCTGTCGTAATCAACTCCAAACTTTAAAAAACCTTAGGAAACAACACATATTTTAAAGCAGGTTAAAAATACTGTTTAGCTCCCTGGCAGAAATTGGCATGTTTATTCAGTCAGTAGATCCCACTGAAATCAATACAAAGGGTATTTGTATGGCACTTAAAATAGTAACATATTAATAAAATTCTCATGATCCAAAAGGCAACTTTTCATCTTCACAACTTCCCTCTGGCCAGTGGGAATTCTTCAGTCCTCCAAATAACTCATTTGGCAGGAGAGCTTATTATAAAGGCTAGAACTACAATGCAGACCCCAACCATTAGTGTCCTACAGTTTCAGAACACTTTTCATTTAATAATTGGTTTGTTGTGCTGTCTGCCACACCCCATTCTAGGCACCACAGGACATGAGATAGACCTAACCCTAAATAATCATGGATTGTATTTGGGGAGACAGGGCAGAGACCTGTAATCTCTAAGGACCCTGCAGAATAATACCTGAGAGCCTAAGAGAGACCATCTAAGAGAGGTGGGTCCCTCTTAAGACCCCAAGCTGACTCCCTCACCAAAGACCTCCAGGCCAGAAGTATGAAGGGGACAGAGCTGCTCAATCTAACTCTTGCGGCTTAAGAGTTTCCAGAAGGCCCAAGGAATAATGCTGATATGGAAGAACACCTGACACTCATGCAAACAGAGGGCTCTGTCCATACTCCCTCAGAGCCCTCCACCTGGCAGCCTACCCTCTGCCCTCATGCTGCCTTCAATCCGCTGGCACCACCTGACACTCAAGTCTACGCTAAGTGCCCATGTGGGGGAGGCTGCAAGACCACCTTTCTGAATCCTCGGATAAGAGCCAAGGGTCACAAGCCAAGTTCAGTGGAGGGCACAGTGAGGTTCCTATGATTCAGTACAATTTTTACTCCCTGGAGAATTTCACAAAGCTACTCATTAGTAGAAACAAGACTCACTGGCCTCTGTTGAGCCTGTCTACGTGCAAAACGTTTTGCATGCTTTGGCCCTGCAGCTGGGTTTTGGCGCATTTGTTCCCACCAACCCTAGCAGTGGTACTACTCCCCACTTCACGTTTGAGAAAGTGGAGGCTCACAGAGCTAAAATTAATTCCCAAAGTCACACAGCCAGTAAGCAAGCAAGAGAGCCTGGCTTCAAACATATTTTCTTAGTTGCTCTCCATTCCTGTCCAGAAAGGCTAGGAAACATGCCATTTATTTATCCCCTGAAAACATCCCGATGTAGTTGATACCCTTCTCCCCACTGAAAAACAGAGGCCAAGAGACTAGCAGATGCTGGAGGCACAATTCAAAGCCTGGCCTTTTGTCTTCCAAACAAATTCACGGGCCTCTCTACAACAGGAGAGGCCAGATTTTTCAACTCCCAACTGTTGCCATTTGCTCTGGAGGGAATGGAATTATTCAGCCAACATTCAACCTTGATTTAATCTGCAAGCTCAGACAGCCAGAGGCAGTTATAGACTTGGATTTGCTACTCCTTTCCAAGTGCCCCCTTTTTGCAGCTTCCAGTGCACAGAATCTGGGAATTCGAGAATTTATAGCTGTTCAAGACCCCTGGGAGACTCCTAGACTGAGGACTTCATTTTAGAGATAAGGAAGCAGAATCTCGGAAGGGGGCAGTGACTTGCCAAGGTCACAGGTGCACCTGAGAGTAACCTTGGAAGCCTTTTGATCCCCACTCCTACATCAGTCTCTCTGCGATGCAGCCCTAGACAAGGGGCTGCCTCATGGGGTGGCCCTGCCCATCATGGGACAGCTCTGGTTACTGGGAATGCGACTCATATTGAGCCAAAATGTTCCCTTTCACACCTATCCAACGTACAAGGTGCTGTCCATCAAAATTCGTCTTTATTTGCGTTAAGCTCCTGAAGGATTCTGCTCCCTTCCCACCTGAAATTTGGTGGGAAGATGTTCTTTTTATTCCTAGGTGTATTCTGCATGGCTAAAGACACCAGGGGCTGCTTTCACTTTATGTTTATATGAACCTTCTTCCCAAGTACACTGAGAGCACAGTTGATGGGCTCATCTGGATTAGTGGTAGACAAGGTGCAGCATTTCTAAAAACGAGCTGGTAAGGTTCCCGCGCTGGAGGCAGCACACTGCAGGGGAACAAGGGGCTCCTCCCCATGGGCTGGTTCCTGCAGCTCTGGTGGACTCTTGGTTCTCCTGGATTTTAACCAGAGTGCTATGTTGGGAGTAGGCAGTGCTGTTTGACTGTGTGAGTGAGTGTGAGTGTGAGCATGGAAATGTGCATATGAGTGAATGTATATGTAAGCATGTATCTGAGTGTGTGTGAATGAGTGTGAGTTGTGAGTGCATGTGAGAGCACTTAAGTGTGTAAATGTGCATATGCATATTCGAGTTAGTGTGTGTGTGACTTTGAGTATGTGTGTCTGTGAGTGTGTGTGTTGTGTAAGTGGGTGTGGGTGTGTGGATGTGTGTGAGTTGGTGAGTGTGTGTGTTTGTGAGTGGGTGTGTGAGTGTATAGGCAGAGATGGTGCAATGACATTTAAGTTCCATATCAGTCAAGGTCCCAGCAGGAAAGAGATGGCACATTCACACTGGGTAATTCAAGAAGCATATAATAAAGGGACTGTTTCAAAAGTGTGGGGATGGTATAAGGAAACCACAAAGGATAGAGCAGTATTGGGGCCATCCCAGATCTGAAGGGGCGAGGGGAGGAAGCAGGTACTGGAACGTGGAGGCAGAGCTGTGTGGAGAGGGCAGCTTGACAGGAGCTGTGACCCAGCCAAGCCCAAAATTCAGAGGCCTGGCAGCAGCTCGTTCAGCCCAGGGCAGAGGGGAGAAGGGAGAGGCGAACACAGAGGGCCAGTGGGGGCCAGCAGAGATGTCCGGTACAAATTCTAACTTTCATTTAGGAAGCAAAATACACTTTCCATGCGTTTATAAACTTATTATTATTGAAAGAATAAATATCCATGGTTATTAAAAAAAATCAAAATACCATGTTTTGCTCTCCCAAGGTAACTGTTAATTAGGTGATTTGTATTTTCTTCCTTATACAGTTCTGTAATTTACAGACTTTGTCCAATGAACATGTATTACTTTATAATGGAAAATAAGGCCACCTTCTCTAATTTTGGAAGATCTTACCCTTTTATGCCCTTGATGAAAGCATCATTGACTGCCCCCCAAAAAATGCATGGATTAATAGACAAGGAAATTTTGCAGGCAATTGCCTTTTTGAAAGAACACTTTATTTCTACAAGTAAGATATAAATATGTTCTCAGAGTAGTAAATCTAAGCCACACTATAATATTCAGAGTAATTACACAGAAATCCCCTTGGCTCCTCTAGTCCTGCTCCCCAGTAGGAAGATAACATCCTAGACAGTCGAGTGAGTTTCCTTCCAGTCTTTTTCCTGTGTGTTTATATTTATGCTGCATAAAATTCTGGGACTTTGGAGACCTCTAAAAGCCCATCCCTGAATCTCAGATTAAGAGACCCTAGAGTTCAGTGTGCCAAACCCTTTCACTCCTATTTTTGATTTGGGTTTTGCAGTTTGCCCTCCTCCCAGGGTAATCAGAGGAAGGTTTTATGACTCACCCAATATTGCATAGCCTAATAAGAGGTGAAGGGGAACTTAAACCCCAAAACCTCATCTATCTCCATGGCTTCTAGCACACCTTCCAACCTTGCATGGCTTGCAGAAAAATAATTAAGTAGCCGTGGTGATGATTGCTGGAGTGAAAGGAGAGAAGCAAAACCTGGCGTTTAGCAATGTCTGATTCTTGTTTCCTCTCCGAGAGTTCTTAAAGACAGCTTTGCTATGAAAAGGCAACGCGGTTTTGGATTTCCTCTCTTGGTGTCTGGGACAAAAAACACTTGTTCAGCTGCTAGAGACTCCTCATGCAGTAGGTGTTTCTAGTGATGGTTTGGTGTTGGAAATGTACCCACAGCAGCTTTCATGAAGTTCTGAAATTTGGCACCTGTTCTGCTTCCATGCCGAAACATGCAGATCGGCAAGCTCTTAGGCCAATTGACAGACAGACTTGAAGTGTGCCCTTGGCTCTGATGACTCTTCCTACAATCTGGATTTTCCTCCTTCCAAAAGCCCTGTGTGAGAAGCAGCCATTTCCATCATTTCTACAAAAACACTTGAAGGCCCTCTTCCATTGGGGCGTATAAGCTTGAATTTTCCATGACCCATTGTCCAATTCATCTTCCTGGGGTTACAGTGGAAGGAGAGATTAGAGCAATACTGAATTTATACAGCCCATTATAATGTTCATGTCTATTCTAGCCTCACAACAACCAATAATATCAGGTGATAATATTGGCTAATGCTCATTGAGTCTTACCAGGGAGCCAGGAACTTAGCAAATGCTTTGAGTGGATTAACTCAGTACTTCTTAGCTGGGAAACATGGGGCTCAGGGGTTCATTTACCTGCCTGAGGCCACATGGGTCACTGTGCTGGGGCCAGAATTCAAACCGTAGTATTCTGGCTGCAGAGCCTGTGCTTTTAACCACAAGTCTCCTGGTAGGGCAGGAATGGTAAACCCCATTTTACAGATGAGGAAACTGAGGCCAAAAAGATAACTCTCTTGATCAGTTAGTAACCTGACTCTCAGGTACATCTTCTGGCTCCATATCCATTGATCTTTTTCCACCGCATTAATTATAGATAAATTAATGGTAATACATTAAAGAAAACTCAACGGCAAACCAGGTTTTTAATGTTTGCCTTTGAGGATAATTAGGTTTCTAGAATATCGGTATATAAACCCAACTTTGGGCCCTTTTCCAAGGGGATGGGTCCCAGCCTTCTCTAAGGATGTTGCCCCACCCTCACTGCAATGAGTCTGCCAGGAGGTATTTCCCTATCGGTGTAAAATCAACTGTTAACATGTACCTCAGCTGGCAAAACTACTTCCCACCAGCAAAAAGCTTTGCTGAAAACACCACCTCCTTTACATAGAAATCCAAATTCCAGGCCCAAGTTTTCCCTTGCAAGTCAAACCCAGATCCAGCAAGTTTGTTGCTGTTTTTCCTGCTGCTGTAACAGTTACATGTCCCTGCCTTGGGGAGGAATTTCCACCACTCTATGGGAGGATGGATCATTTCTAAACAGATGTCTGAAAGCTTCCAAGGGATTTGTACACCATGATAAAAACCCTTCTTCATTCAGCAAGCGTTTATTGACTGCCGATCGCTGCAAATGTCAGCTCAGCGTGGGGAAGCACTTCTAAGAGTTGGAGCTATCCAAAGCTAAAATTGGGCTGCCCCTGCAGGTAGTCAGTTTCCCTTCACTGGGAGAATTCAGGCAGTGGCAGGGAAACCCCTTCAGGATACTGAGGGAAGGATGTTGAAGGTCTCTTCCAACTTCTAGATTGTACCACAGGCTGAGCTTTTTGGCTGATACAGAGGTGAACAGGACCAGTGCCTATGTTCAAGGGATTTTCAATCCAGTGGAAATGATAAGACTGAATCCAAATTTTAAAACAAGTTTGTGCAAAAAAATATATTTTGTGCTGGGGCAAGCCAAGAATAATTAAGTTGAAGCAGTAGTGAAGCCGAGAGGCCCAGTGGTAGACCAGGAATCCCGGGCAGCTGAATTAGGGTCCAGGCCTTGCCACAGATTCTCACTGTAACTGTGAGCCAGTCCCATCCCTTCCCAGAGCCTCAATTTCCACCTCTCTAAAATGGGCTGGTCAGACATAATACCTAATGTCCTCTGAGCGCTAAAAGTCTGAATCAACGCATGTGGGTGTCTAGGGAAAGACTTGGAAACTCGGGCTGCTGAAGCATGCACTATTATTTATAGACCTATTACATTGGAATGTAGCTTCAGCCCTGCCCTGCAGATGCACATCTGACAAATGATTTATTATGGCCATTGACTCATTCTTTATCTGTTGCTGCTCATGGCATAAGGGAACACACATGCACACACACACACACATATACACAAAATGTCTTGGGCCTCGTAATTGTTCAGTTTGGTCCCGGAGCAGGTGTCTCAGCAAAGGTGCTGGTGGTAAAAGCACACTCAGTCGGGATTAGTGAAGAAGCTTACACAGTAGGAACCAACAGGGAAGTTGAGGCACCCAGGGGCTTACCAAGTGGGAAGCTGTCACTACCCCCAGACCTGCAGCCCCAGCAGGGGTGGGGGAGGGGGAATAGGAGTCTCGTTGAGAGCTGGGGTCCCTGGCAGGAGCAGCAGTTGCAGACAGACGCAGCCACTGGCAGGACCACGGCCAAGCAGGGGAGCAGTGGGAGGAAGAAATACCCCAGCCTCTCTCCTTCCTGCCCTCTGGTCCCCTGCCAGGCCTCAAGCTGGGCAAACCGCCCCAGTAACCAGAGGGGAAGGGAGCCTGTAGGGTGGGAAAGCTGGAGACTGGATCAAGGCCCTAGTGGGCAGTAGTCAGCACATCAGGGAACCATCCGCTCTCCTTCCGATGTCTGGGCTTCGGCAGCTCTTCCGGCTGGCCCTGACGGCTCCAGGCCTGGCTTCTGTCCTTCCCAGGCCTCCCTTCCCCTTCCCGCCCTGGTGGTGCTGGCAGGTATCCGGGCTCTGTTCTTTCTTCGGATTGTTAGGGCTTCTTCGTAGTCACAGCCCGGCTGTGCTTTCCTCAGCAGCTGAGGTGGCTTCCCGGGCACCAGCTTAATGAGCTCCCTGCGCCACTCTTGAGGCAGCAGCAGGTGGTGGGCAGGGGCTTTGGAATTAAGCCTCCGTAGTTCACATCCCAGCTGTGCCACTCGCTGACCTCGCGGCTGCTATGCCTGAGTCTCGGGTTTTCCAGCCTGTGAAATCAGGAAGGCATTGCTTGATGATCAATAGCCAGAGCTGATTGAAAGCTGTGTTTCAGGTGTTGTACTCAGCCTTTGCATCGGTAGCTCACATAATCCTCTCTGTAACCTACCACTATTGCTATTCTGTCCATTTTATAGATGGGGAATTTGTGACTCAAAGAGGTGAAATGATTTCCCTAAGGGCATGTAAACACATCCAAGTGGCAAAGCCAGTTCCAGCCCAGGGCTGTCTCATTTCAAAGCCCCTAAGTCGCTAACAACTGTTGAGCTGTTGTGAGCCCTAAAGGAAAGAATGGATATGGAAGGCTGTGGCCTGGTGCTCAGCAGGAGTAAGTGCTCCCCAAATATGCCCCTACTCCTAGCCCCATTTCCCCTCTGCAGGGATGGGTTCCCACCAATAGCATCTCCTTTCCCACCTAGCCAGCTGCTGGGTCTAAATGTTTTCTGTTTGACAGAGAAACAACCTGTTGTTACCACCTTTATACCAGCTCCACCTGCAGAATTGGGAGAATTTGGAGAAGCCCTAGTCAGTAGGAGGAAACCTGGAGGCCAGCATTGCTAAACTCAATCTTTGAGATGTGTAGAATCTCAAAATTCAGATATTCTCCCAGCAAACATTTACTATCCCCTTTACTGTTAGTCTGCTCTTGGGCAAACAAACCCAAACTATTACACAAAGTGTTAAATAAACCTGGTGTGCTAGGAAAGAGGGGTTTCACAGCCTCAGCTCCACGCTGGCAACCCAGATCTCTAGAGAAGAAAACAAAACTGTGGTTTGTGATGCGTGCCAATTTCCATAGTGTAAATTCTCCACTGTGGTCAATTTCAAACTACAAGTAGGAAGTCACTGGAGCCAGGGCAAGGTGGCTCCAGCCTCTGCCATTTCCCTCCATCTCTGTGCTCCAGCCTACTCTGCTAGTGCTCATTCAGGTTCCTCAAAATCATCATGTCCTCTTCCCCAAGGCGGCTTTTTTTTTTTTTTGCAAGGGATCTGCAGTGCCCTTAGCCTGGAAAGCTGCCCCTACCCCTGGCCTTCTTGCCTTTTGCCTCTCCATCCTTCAAGTCTCAGCTTTAGTGTCACTTGCACACAGAAACCTTCCTTGACACCCCAGCCTAGATGGAATGTCTTTCTTAAATGTGCTCTTAGAATTCTGCTCCTCTCCATCCCAGCCCTTCTTTCTGACGTTAGTCATTTACGGGATTATATGGCTAACATTTCTCTCCCTCTCATGGGAGCAGAGCCCACCAATGGCTCAGCAGTGCCTGGTGTACTCTAAATACTTGTTGAACGTTGAAGGAATGAGAGGCCTTCTGAGCTGGGCCCTAATGGATGAATAGGAGTTTGCAAGGTGGAGGAGGAGGATGAGGGCATTCTGGGAGAGGGGAATGGCATGGGAAAAGGCATAGAAGTCCATGTCTATGGAGTGTGTTCAGGAAATACAGGTAGTGTGGTGTGCCTTGAAATGCGTGGCGGGCGAGGAAGATGGGCTGGCCTGGGGCAGGAGGTGGGGGGTCTTGGATTCCAAGCCAAGGTGTTTGAGAGTGATGTCATTCTAACCAGCCCCATTTCCTAGCTAAGAAAACTGAAACTAGAAAGGTTAGAACCAGGGCACTTGGGAGAAATCAGGGCTCAGGTGTGGTGTAGTTCAGACCTTCTCCTTTAGGACTGCCTCTGAGGCCAAGTGGCTCTCCGGGGATGGAACCTGTGCCTCCTGTCCCCTCCTGGCCAAGTACTCCTGAGTACTCACCCCACTGGGCAAATGCAACCAGGCTCCCAGCTGGAGACCTAAAAGAAATGGCTCAGGACCTAATAGAAACCAGGCAGGAAATAGAACAGTCCAGAATGCTGGTTAAGAGTGTGGGCTCTGGGGCCAGACTGCCTGGGTCTGAATCCCAGCGTCACCCACTGACTGTTGGTTTTGTGACCTTAGACAAATCGTTTAACCTCTCTTATCCTGCTTCCTCATCTGTCAAATGGAAAGAGCAAGGTTACTGAACTGCAGGGGGTTGTCGATCAAATGAGTCGCTACATGTGACTCACTTAGCTTCACTTAGCACAAAGCCCCGCCCCCGCAGTCAGCGCTCTGTGGATGTGGCTGTTATTGTTCCTAATATTATTACCCCAGGAGGCAGGAGAGTGTAATGGCTAAGGACAGGTGGCCTGGAGGCCATTGATTGTGACACTACTTCCTAGTCGTTTGAGCTTTGGCCAATTACTGCCTGTTTCCCCATCTGTGAAACGAGAACATTGAGACCTGCCTTGTGGATTAACATGGAAGTCTACTGGCATCACTCCTGGCCCACAGCCAGGATACGAAATGTAGATATTATTACCTTGTATCCTGCTCTTAGGATACGAAAGACAACGAAAGACAACGGACATGCTTAAAGCACTTCACATATGGAGGTACAATCTTATATCATCCTACCCAGGGCTCTTTACTCTTACTTTTCAGTTGAAGCAAAAAGCTCATAAAGGTGAGTGACTTGCTCAATATCAAAATGCTGGTTAAGGACATCCCTAGGAACCAAGCTCAGATCTCCTAGACCTTTCTTAGAGGGCTTATTCCTAGGAATGTAGCATCATGGGAATTTGCCCTCTCTCTGTCCAATCCTGAATGACCCCTCAATTTTAACTCATTTTATGCCCTTTGCAAAGCACATCCCCTCGCTGAATCTGTTTTCTCAGCTATAAAATTATGGGGAGGGGTTCTAATAGTGGAGTTGGCATTGTTGGCTGCTGTGACAAATAACTCCCACGTCTCCGTGGCTTAACACAAAGATTTACTTCTTGCTTGGGGCACAGGCTGCTGTGGGTTAGTGGGGGCAGGGAGCTCTGGGCTCCTTCCATCTCTTGGTTCAGTCTCCCTAGGGCCTCCAAGTCCTCCCCTGGCTCCTCTGCAGCTGGCCATCAGGTGAGGAAAAAAACAGGAAGCAGGTACCCTGCTCCTACACACCTCAGTGCGGAGGTGATAAACCTATTTCCATTCACATTCCATTGACAAGAGCTAGATGCAAGGGGCCTGGGAAACGTGTGCCAAGAGGGAAGATAAGCCGGACCTTGGTGACCACTGAGCCACTCTCCACCCCAGGGTCGGGCAATATCCTCTGACCTCCGCCAGCTACGCGAGTTCAGGGCTGGTGACTCGTTTCCCCTGTCTGCAGCCTGGGCCCTCCCTCCGAGTTCTGTTCCTCCTGCCTCCTGCCTGGGAAGAGAACCAGTCCCTGCCAAGCCTCCTCGGAGGGTGGGTGGCTGGTGAGATAATGATCTTACCAGGCTTATTGCCTCTTGGAAGGCAGGTGCTGGGGAAAAACCAAGTCTGCTTTGATTTTTTTCCCCTGTTCCTTTCCCATTCCTTCCCAAGATAAATTTAGCGAGCCTGCGCTCTGAACGGCAGTGCCCAGGATACTGACTTCTTGTTCTCCGAGGTGATGTCAGAGCGTTTTTCATGGTTGCAGCCTTGGGCTGGGAATGCAGACTTCAGGACTCCCATCCCAGCCTCTGCCCTACCCCAAACATCGGTGCCCCACCACCCCCACCTCCCAGGCCCCCCGAGCATCAGTTGCCACATATGTACGACAAGGGTCAGAAACTCTCCAATGGCCGAAACAGAACACAGAACTTCAAAGGGCTTTGCTATCTTGCACAGAAAGGGCAGCCTGGGTCCTTAAAAGCTCAGAGGCAGGACGGTTCAGGGGTGAAGAGCTCAGGCTTGGCAGTCAACTGTGCAGCTCTGAATCCCAGATCCGTCTGGCTACCTTCTCGGTCTGCTTCCACATCTGTCAAATGGGTCAGCAACGGTGCCTTCATGAGATTAACTGAGATGTTGGTATTGAAGAATTTGCACACATCTCTAGTGTTTGCTGAATGGTGGGAGTGGAGATGACGATGGACCATCCTTACCCCTCTAGCCAAACTGAAAGCCACAGTGGGGACTCCTGGAGCCTTTTGCCCATTCTGGATGCTTCTTTTCCAGACTTCTTAAAAATCACCTGAGTGACCTCTTTGGAGAATCGTGTTCTTGGCCCTCATTATCTTACTAGAAACATTGTCCTTTCTGGTGTCTATCCCTCCTGCTATTGCAACTTGAATTCATTCCATTTTGCTTTGGTCTACAAACGCTCTCTGCTGCCATCACCCAGACCATAACAGCATATTTTTCAAGATGATTTAGGCCCTTTCTCTTTCTCTGTTCCCCATGCCTTTTCTTCTTTAAGGTAAGTAGTTGTACTTCTTCCAGCCTCCCTCCTGGGGGCTCTTTCATTTTCACTCTCCCTTTCACTCTCTTGAGAAGACTCTCTTGCCTCTCCTGCATTGCACTTCAGTTGCAGAGCCCACGGGGAGACACCTTCCTGGGTCTGGCTCCCCAGGTACCTTTCTTTCACTGAATCATTCAGCTGCACTTGGGCAGCAGATGCATCACTCAGACACACAAGCTCCAGCTCTGTCCAGCCACAGGCAGAGGTGGAAAGCGTGCTGCCCAACTTCTGCCCTCCATTCTGACCTGAATCAGCCTCTCTGGGCCTGAGCTCCCTCCTCTGCAAAATGGGGGTGATAAGGGTTGAGGTACTAAGAGAAAACAGATTGTTCACAGGATAGACAGGATGGAGGGAACCACCAAGGCCGGTGAAGCAACCTAGGGCTGGCAACATGGGAAAGCAGCTACCACCTAAGGAGTGGGTCAGAAGCACTCCCTGGAGAAAGCCATGGCTATAGGACAGGTTGCCTCAGCACCCCCTCCTTTCTGTCCTGCCACCCTTTCCTGGCAGTGCCTTCCATTGGCTGCACCCAAGGGAAACAGAGGGCAAGGGAGCTTCATTGAAGGAGTCCCTGCAGGCCAGGCTCCCAGGGCTGGGCGGAGAAGGACAGAGAGGGACTGGAGGGACAGACAGAACCAGATAGCGCCCACCTCCAAGGGTGGGGTCAGTAAGCATTTGGCCGCTCTCGTTAACAGACCTGGGAGGGGAGTACGAGCACCCCCATTAGACAGACATGGAAACAGGAGCCCCGGGGGCTAAATAAAAGTCCGTGCCCTTAGCCAGTGGTGGAGCCAGGTTTAGACCCGTTTTTCCAAGGTTCCCACGGTCGGTCAGGTCGTAGGGCAACCAGAGCGGGCAGTGTTTTGTGATTTCAGGTGACACGGCCCCACCGTAAAGCATCTTCCTCCCCTGCCGGTGACCCCTCCGTTGTTGATTCATCTGGGCTGAGCAGCCCCTTCACCCCTTCTCCCCACTGCACATCTTCAGATGCGAATATCCCCGGGAGGGGGAGCACGCCAACCACCGGACCCTTTCAGCGAATGCGTTTCTCAGACCTCTCCTTCTGCTAGGAGAGGCCTGGGACAAGCCCTGGGAATCTGTGGGGACTGGAAACACCGAAAGGGACGCAGCAGGCACAGAATAATAGCGATGTCAGCCCCGCATAGCCATGGAGCTTTCTGAGCCTGCTCACGCCCATCATCTCCCTTGATGGTCACCGTTCTCCTGAGATATGGACCTCAGGAGCCCATTTTAGAGCTGCAAAGAGTCCACTTTGCTAGTGTTAGAGTTTTGTCTCTGATGGGCAAGACCAAGCAGAAGGAAAGTGCTCTGGCTTAGAAGCCAAAGACTGAGATGATTTGAATCCTAGGTTCAATGCTTACTGTGAAACTATAAGGCAAGTCCCTTCACCACCACAGGTATCTTCAAAACAGTGGTATGAACGCACACCTCACCACATGGTGATGAGAATTAAATGGAATAATTTTTACAAATGCCTGCAGCACAGAGCCTGGCCTCCAGCAGCCGAGGCAGGGAAGTTCCTGGGGGAAAAGCCTTGGACTTGGACACATCTAGCTTTGAGTCCCAGCCAGTTGGATAACCCTGGACAAGTCACTAACTCCCCTCCCTTGTAGCCTCTGTAGAAAAGTAAAGCTGCTGCAACCCTGTTCCACAGGTTTGTTGCGAGGGTGAAATGAGATGAGGCGTCGAAAAGCACTTTTTCAAACTGTTTTATAGATGTAAATCTATTTCTTCAGCAATAATCACAGCCAACATCAGTGAACATTTGCTGAGTGCTTGCTGTGTTCCCGGCACTGTTCTGAACACCTGACGTGTGTGTGGTTTCATTCAATTCTCATGGCAACCCTGGGAAGCAGGATTTTTGTCTCACTCCCACTCATGCAGGGATCAATTCTCAGAGGTTAAGTAACTCGCCCCAGATTGCAAAACCAGTAAGTGGCAGAGCCAGGATTTGAACCCAGGTAGGGAAGCCTATGCAGAGGGACCTCCAGCCATGAGCTGGGCCCCGAGATACCCAGACAAAGGGCGCCGAAGAAGCTGAGAGTCCAGCAGTTGCTCAGACTTTCAGGCACGTCAGAATCATTTAGAGAGATTATTTAAAAGGCAGACTCTCAGACCCCAACTACAGAAATGCTGATTCTAGAGTTCCAGAATGGAGCCTGGGAATCTGCCTTTTTAACAAGCCCCCAAGGTCACGGGGGAACGTGGCAGGCGTATCATCAAAACCTTCACGAAGCTCTGTGAGGGCCAGGGGCTCCAGAAAACCTTGAAGGTTCAGGCAGGAGGGACAGGAGCCACAGCAGCCCTCCTTCGCCTCTGGCCTCCAGGTTTGCCAAGTACTACAAGATGGAGAACGGCAGCGAGTACCGCACTCTCCTCAAGGCTTTCGGCATCCGCTTTGATGTGCTAGTGCACGGAAACGTGAGTTCCTGGGCCGATTCCATGGGTGGACAGGGGAGGGGACCCAGGCCAGCTCTTGGGCCCCTAATGGGGCTTCTCTGGGGGAACAGGGTTCTGCCACCGAGCAGCTCTGAGACCCTCAGCCGGTGACGTAACCCATCTGCTCTCCTGTACCCTGAGGGAGAGGGACCTGCTGATCCATCAAGAACCCCTCTGGCTCCATGGTCCTGCTGGCTGGGTGCCCAAGTTCAATCCCAGGCCCACTCCCACCCTCCTGGACTCTCTGCCTACCCACCTTGGTCTTTGTGCCCGCAGGCTGGCAAATTCAACCTTATCCCCACCATCATCACCTCCATGGCAGCCTTCACCTCCGTGGGAGTGGTGAGTTCAGCTCCTCCAGGCTCTACCTGGAGGCTGGTAAGGGTGGGGCCCAGAGTTTAGCTCCGGGGTCCAGACTGGCTCAGGTGGGCTTGGGGGGGACCTTGCTTCTGAATGTAAAGCCCAACCTCCTGCCTTGTGCTTCAGTCCCCTTCACCACCTCCCTTTCTTGAATACCTCCAATCATGGAGAGCTCATTACCTCCAGAAGCAACCTCTTCATTTTCAGGAGGCGCCAACTGTTCCCAAAGTTACTGTTTCTCACCTTGAAGGTTGGGGAGGAGATTCCAGGGTTTCCAGAGACCCAAGAAGATTTGATGAGGAACAGAGCCCAACTGGCAGGGTGGGGACTTAGCCCCTCTCCACAGGGACTTCTATTTCTCAGTCCCTCTGCTTTTCCCATCACGTCTTCTCTCTACATCAGGGTCTGGGATCCTCCCAAGGAGTGGGAGAGGTGGGTTATGAAGACACTAAGCAGAAACATCAGTCATGGCGTCTCCGGAGAACTCGCCACAACCCCTTGCCTGCTGTCCAGCCCAAGGGCAGTCCTGCCTGCTGCCTGGGCAGCTCAGGGGCCACCTGAACCCACTTCCCTGCCACCCTACTCCCACCCATCCTGGGCAGCCCCTCAGAGCACCCCCCCACACCTCTCCTCTTCCTCTAGGGGACTGTCCTCTGTGACATCATCCTGCTCAACTTCCTCAAGGGGGCTGACCAGTACAAAGCCAAGAAGTTTGAGGAGGTGAGCAGGGGGCCCGTGGGAGGCAGAGGGGGCAGGCAGGAGGGGTGCTGGACCCCAGGACTCTCAGTGGCTCACCTTTCAGGATCCCCACAGCATAGTGGAGCCACAGATAAGACAGGGTTTGGCCAAAAGTGGGCTCTGCAGAGAATCTTGGGGGCTCCGCGGATCCCTATTGTCAACATTCCCACTGGTTCCTTGTCCCCTCTCTGTTTCTGGGCCAGGACAGATCCTGCTATGGGCAGCTCAGCTGTGTTACCCCTTGCGATGTGGGCCAAGTCTATCAAATGGGGTCATATAGGACTTTGCCCATAGAGGATGATCATGCCAGCCCTTCTCCCTGCAGGTGAGCGAGAGGACGCTGAACATTCCCACCTCGGCCAGCCCAGCACACCCCAAAGACCCGGCCACAGAAGAGAAGCAGTCCACAGACTCAGGGGCCTACTCCATCAGCCACTAAGGCCTCTTCTCAGGGCCCCGAGCTTGCCCTTGGGCTCCAGGCCTCCCAGCAGGGAACTCGGCCCAGGCAAGGGAGAGAGGGTGAGGGAAGTACTCGCATTTCCACTGGTCACCCCCTGAGGCCACAGATAGGACCCAGCTGTCCAGATCTGAGTGCTCAGTAGACGGGTCCTGCTCTCTGCCGAGACCTTGCCTCACCTCCCCCTCTTGCCTCTCCACCTTCCCAGGACCCCAAGCCAGAGGCACCTGAGTCATCATTCCCCTTCAAAAGAGGTAGATAGTAAGGATGAGTGGCCACAAGACCAATCAGGTGCCGGGCACCTCCGCACCCTTCACCTCACGTAATCCTCATCGTGCAAGGTCTATATCAGTTTCCCTGTTTTGAAAATAAACTAAGGCTCAAGGAGACTGAATGATTAGTTCAGCTCCCCAGGACTTTAGGCCCCATTTGAGGGGACCAGTTAGATGATAGCATGGGGGGCTCCAGATTCAAGAAGAAACAGGAGGCATGACTGTCAGTGAGTTTTCCTTATCTCACCCCAGAGCTGTCCCCAAACCAGAGAAGGGACCCTTCATTTCCTCTTTCTGGGACCTCCCCATCTCACACACACACACACACACACACACACACACACAGTCAGGGAGACACAGATCAGGCCACCCCCAGGTGCAATGTGACTCTGAAACCTGGGTCCCTGTTCTAGGAGGCCAGTCACCCCAATATTGGTGAAAAGGCCCCTGCTTTTTCACCGCTTTCAGGGGAGGCGCTGCTCAGCCAGACCTCCCCCCCCTCAGGGTCCTAAAAGGCTTCGGGGTTCCCGTACTAGAAGCTAAAGGAGGCTTAGGAAGCTCTTGGTTACAGATGAGCATTCTAAGGCCAGCGATGGGAAATGACTTGTCCAGTGTCACACGGTTGGTGCCTCAAAGATAATCCGGTGTCCTCCTTCTCCGGGAAGGAGGCAAGAAAAGGAAACTGGCAAGCCGATTGAGAGGTCAAGCCCACCCCCTGACTCCACTTACCCAGACTTCCCCCTCCCCCTTTCTGGGTCTTCCTACATTGGGCAGCCCGGAAAATCCACCAGGGCAGAACTTGGGAGCAGATTCAGGTTCTGGGAGCCTTGAAGCGTATGTACTGTGGGCCTTCCTTTTTCAAAATAATAGATATTAGAAGGGGCTCGGGTGAGTGAGTGACCCTGAAGTTTACGTTTCATTAACCTCATGGTCAGTCACCTATCCATATCGGACGGAGAGTCCCCTGATCCCAGTTTTTCTTCTCTTTGTCTTATTCTTTCTTTCTCATCCACGGCACGGTTTTCACGAACCCAGTTTCTGACCGGCAGCATATGGCCAGTCTGAGAAAGGTGGAGGTGGGCCTCGTTGAGAGGTCTTGGAGAGAGCAGAGCCTGACTGTGGGTGCGGGGCTGGCCTCCCAACAGAGGGGGAGGGAGATGGGTGGGGGGTGGGGGAGCAGCTTTGGGAGTAATTATAGAGAATTGAACAGTGGGCACTTGTAAAGGCCTTGCCCCAATGATTCCCCACCCCAGGGGGAGAAGGGGCAAGACTACCCTACAGAAGGCCCCTTGCCCTTTCCCTCTCTCTGCCTCACCCACAGCCCCGTCCTCAGAAGGAGGGGATAGTATCTCCCAAGAACCAGCCTCGGGAACGGGTCAGTGTCCGGGTATCTGACCAGACTTCCCTTTTCCAGCAGAGGCTTCAGTGAAGGCACCACCACGTTCCCCAGCCTGGAGTCCCACAGGGCTTCCCTGGTGAATCCAGGCATCAGGAAGCAGGGCCAAGGCTGGGGTTCCTGGGGCCTTGACTAGTGAGGAGATAGATGGAGGGAGCTCTCCTGGAGGGACCCTCTCCCCCAGCCCCTCCCTCTCCTCCAGACTGGGGTGGGCCTCCTGGGGAAGCAGCAATACTCCTGAACCTGCCAGCAAGTGTGTGGACCTCATGTGCGAGCCTGACCTTGTCCTCCCCACACGTGAACTAAATTCTTGCTTCTGTGTGCTAGACTTAGGGTCAGCGCTAGTGGAGAAAACGATGGCTAATTCGTCTTTGTTGCAACTTGATTTACTCAGCACAATCAGCAATACAGTCACACCAACCATGGAGAGGTTGCTATTGTTATTGATCCTACTTGGTAAAAAATGAAATTTACAATAACTGAAAATTAGAACTGGGCCCTTGGTAATTCCTGACATTACATTGCTTCTTTAATTACTTAGCATAAAAACTAACATTTATTGAAAAACTAGCATTTCTTGATTATATGCCACTGCCAAGCAATGGGCTAAAGGTATCACCTGCTTCAATCTTCATTTTACAGAAGAAACAACTGAAGTTTAGTAAGGTTAAGAATGTGTGTGGTAGAACGGGGACTTGAGCCCAGAGCTTCATGACTCTGGAGTCTGGGGTCGTGACCTCTGTACTACATCTGTCCGAGAAAAATTAGGAAATTTGTTGACACCCTCTTTTCTGTGTGTGTTAGTTAGGATAGACCTGGCTGAAGTCCACAATCTCAAGGTTCAATGCAGCAAAGCAGGCAGCACAGCACCCTTCTGTCTTAGCCATGCCATCTGAGACACATGGACTTCCAGACTACTGTGTCACGGAAAGTGAAAACTAGAGGCTCACAGGGGATAATTTAAAGGTGCCGCCTAGAAGTAGTTTATGTAACCTCCAACCCCATGCCGTTGGCTCAGAACTCAGTTGCATGTTACAGAGACCAATTTTACTGTAAGGGATACTGGGAAATGTATCCCCTGGAAGAGAAAATGGGGAACATGGCTGTTTTAGTTTGCTAGGCTGCTGAAAGCAATCTATCAGAAATGAGCTTTTACAATGGAAATTTATTTAGCTTATAAGCTTACAGTTCTGCAGCCGTGAAGATGTCCAAACCAAGGCACCATCAAGCTGATACCTTCTTCCTGAAGACCGGCTGTTGGTGATCCTGAACTCCTCTATCAAATGGCACAAAGCACATGGCAGCATCTCCTGGTTTCTCCCTTCCCCTCCAGTTTCGTTGCTTCCAGCTCCTTGCTTCTGGGGATTTTTCTCTCTTTGTCTAAATTTCATTCTCTTATAAAGGACACCAGTAATAGGATCCTGCTCACCAAAAGATTCTACTCTCAATGTGTCCACACCCAAGGAATGGATTAACTTTAAGAACATACTTTTCTGCCATACATATAACTTTAAGCCATCACAACAGCACTGTCTCTGCTTCTTTGTCTCCTTTTTAATGGACTCTCTTCTTCCCCTCACTCCCACTAACTGTCCCATATACCCTTCCCTTCAGTGATTCTTCTCACAAAATCTTCTCAGCAAGCTGCCAGCCTATCTCCTAGGGGTACTAATAAAATGCTCAGGAGTTTCCCAAGAGTATTTGCTTTCTAATCAAAGGCTGTTCAAGACTGGAAGGCCAAAGGAATCAATATATAATGGTTAAATTCTAGGCCCAGTAACAGACAGCCATCTACCCTTATCTGCCCTGGGCTGCCTCAAGCAAGCTCCGGCCTGGAGGGGTTTGAGTCCCCCTCCCCTCCCTTCCCACCTGACCTTGGCTGGCAGGATGTTGGGCTGCTGATCTTGGCTAGAGCCCATTCGCCATCAGGAAGAGAAGTGGAGGTGATAAAAGGAGGCTATCCTTCAGCTGTGGCTCTGAAATACCAATCCCAGAGCTGCCGATGTAGAGCTTCCCTCACTGCCTATCCCTTACCACACCCGATGGCCAGGTCTGTTCTTGGAGAAGCAGAGCATCAAGAATTGGCTCCTTGCCCTGTTAACCATGAGAGTAGGGTCCCTGTTGGGGGCCTGACTCCCTAGAAGCTCTTCTTCCATGTTCTTGAGGAAAATGCCTGCCTGACCTGCTGTGTTTAGGAGCTGCCTAAACCCAATCTCCACCCAAGACAGAGGGACAGACCCCTCTACTGGGGACAGGCCTTTTCATCTAGAGACGGTCTGGGCCCCAGGCTTGGTAAAGTTTGCTGCAATGCTGGGGTCCATTCTCCAGTTACCAGAGGCCTGCCTGTGTTCAGCAGGATTCCCTGCTCTTCACCATCTACTTCTCCCCCGGTTCTCTGATCCTATCCTGTTTCCTCCACTCCAACACTCTTGAAAGCAAAGCACATCTGGGCAAACTGTTCTTTTTGTTCCCACATCCCATGAGGTACCTGTCCAGAAACACGTATAAATGCAAACAGACCTCTGTGCAGGTATACTCAGAAACACTCTACATATTTACACACCCGCCCACACTGGCCAAAGACACAGAGGTATACACATATGCACATATGTGTGCACACATGCATTCAGGCATGTAATGCAAGGATGCAAAGACATACATATTCACAGATGTACAGATCTACAGCCATGTCCATAAATTCTCAGAAACGTCTAAAACTCATACACACAACACACAAACACACTCACATAAATGTGTGAACATTTACATGTACACATGTATGGGAACAGACACGTATGAAAAGAGTGACTCATGTACACACATATATACATAAGCACACATGGAAATTCTTGGGCGTTCTTCCTGCACCCTATGCACAGACACACTCTCCCACAACCCAGGGCCCTCTGCTCTCTTCATGCCCAGTGTCAGGTCTGCACTTCCTGCCTCATTGACCCCAAATCCTTCCTGGCATCTAGCACCCCACCCAGGACAAAGTTAAGTGCAGAAACAGTCCTCTCTCCCAGTGTCCCCGTGGACTGGGAAAACGGGATGACAAGAAGAGGGAGAAGCTGATGTCTGGCACTGTAGAAGCGGGAATGAGAAGCAGGCTTCTGACTCTGGCTCTAAGGCCCTACTGGTGGGAGCTAAGCCCCTCCTAAGAATGTTGCTCTCCTACAAGATAGGCTGAGTGGGGAGAAGGGGACAACCACCCTCCTGAGAACAGGCTGGGAGACACATCTCAGAAGCCGCTGGGAGGGGACTAAGAGTAAGGAAAACGGGAGCCAGTACAGGAGGCCAAAATAGGCAAAGGGCTAGAGGAGCAGGTGGCCCAAGACAGGACTCCTTTCTCCACCCTTCCACCTGGTGTTCCCCAGATGAGCCCTGATGACTCCACCCAACCCGTGAATCAGCTCCATCGCCTCCATTTTGGAAAGCTACCCTCACCACTGCTTGCCATGCTGTCTCCAAGCAAAGCAGAAGGGCCAGTTCCCCACCCTGCCTCAAACGGGATCATCCTCATCCACCTGGGGATAAGAGGGGCTTTCGGAGACCACCACCTAGTCCATGATCCTGTCTCCAGATCCACCGCCCTCCCATCACCACAAGGCCGCCCTCCCGCACCACTTTTCACTTTTCCTCAGTGCCCCACCACGCAGGAGTGAGCACAGCCAGGATTTTCCCACCCCCACCAAGGTAAGCAATGAAGAAACAAAAGTCAGGAAGTGCTGCTGGAAGTCGATTTATTACCAGGAGAGACTGGAGCCCAGTGCCCAGGGTGGGACAGGAGCAGCAGAAGCATGTGAAGGAACGGGGCTCCAAGGAAGGGTCTTGGTGCCACCGGCTTAGTAGGAGCAGATGAAGGGCAAATGCCTCTTGCATGGAGCTCGTCGCCATTGACCCCCTAGCAGCAGAAAGCACAGTGAGGTCAGCTGCCCTTCTGGGTCTGGCCTGTGCCCTCCCTCCTACCTCCTCAGGCTCCTCATATGTCCCCTTCACCTGCTGTCATTAATATCTGTCACCCATATGTTTCCCATAAACCCCTACTAGCCAACATTTACTGAGTTCTTACCAGGAGCTAGGCAGAGTACTAAGTGCTCTATATGGATTATTGCATTTAACCTTCACAATGACTCCAAGAGATAAGGGCATCATCCCCATTTCACAGGTGAGGAAAGCAAGGCTTATTGGAGGTAAATAACTTGCCTATATCCCAGCAAGTGGCAGAGCTGGGATGTGGATCATGGCCGTCTTATTCCAGCCCATGTGGTCTCTGCTACTAAACTAAACTCCGTCACATCTGGCATCCAGGCTGTTGCCCACAGCTGCCATTCAAAGCTGGCAGATTCTCTCCCAGCCGTCCCTCATTCCCACATCTTGCCTTTGTCTCTCACCCACATCTCATCTTCACATCTGCTACTCTGAGCTGTGACATTAGTCGCTCACATTTGTTGCCCTCGTATCAGAGGAGGTAAAGGATTTCCCAGGCCCTGGCCCAGCTCTACCCATGAGGATGGAGAGCCCACGTCCCACTCGCCACAGTTCAGCCCTCCTCACAGGCAAGAGTTTGGTTCTCTAGTTGGGAGAAGGTATTAGCTTGAGCGAGGTCCGTTCAGGCAGCTCAAAGATCAGTATGTAGAAGCTCACCTTGCCACTTGCCTCCCCTTCTCCTTGCCCTAGCACCCATTCCCCCTCACCTTTAGTGCACAGGGTCACGCAGCAGCCACCCCCATTCCCAGGCTGCCCTGGTGCCCAGTATGCAAAATTCCAGCGGCTCCCATCAGTCCATTGAAACGTCTTGCAGCTGAACTAGAAAGGTGATAGGCTGAGTCAGAATCCACAATCCAGGCAGACATACGGACTGAGGGGCCCCCAGGGACTGCCCACTGCTGGCTCTTCTCACTGCCCGCCCTGCCAGGAGCCAGATGCCTTAGAAACCCTGAGGGTTTATAGGCTATGACAGTGGAAGAACAACTGATGTTCCCAGCCCTCTTGCAGAGCAAGCTTCTCAAACTTTACTGTCATACAAATCTCCTTAGGATCTTGTTAAAATGCAGATTTTGGTCTGATGAATTTTTTTTTTTTTCACATTTCTCAAATGTAATGGATACATATAATTTTTTTTAATCAAACAATATAGTACACAATATATTTGGTTCATAGTAACGAAAATGCAGATTTTGATTCAGAAGGTTTGGAGTGGGACCCAAGATTCTGCATTCCTAGCAAACTACCAGGTGATGTCGGTATTGCTGCTCCACGGACCACACTTTGAGTAAGAAAGATAAAGAGCACTAGCATCACCCTGGTAGAAGACGGTTCCCAATTTAGCAATAAGGAAATTGAGGTTCCGAGAAAGTCATCCAGTTAGTAAGTGAGCAGGCAGGACCTGGAACCTGTCTTCTGACTCTAGTGGTGTGCTGGTAAATGCTTAACAACCAGCTCTGGGAGAAGGTGAGAAAGTGGGCTGGGGCAGACGGGGAGAGCCCTGATGTGTGACAATTGCCAATTTCCTTCGTGTAAATAACCCCCCCCCCCCCCCATGCAAGCATGAAGTCACTGAACAGGGAATTGGGAAGAGATGCACACTGTCAGCTCTCCCAAAACAGTACAAGCCCACTCCAACACCTCACCGTCCTGAGGACACCTCGGCTGCTGGGCTGAGGCTTGCACTAGCAGGTTCTCCCTGAAGGCATTCTGAAAGAACTGCTCCCGGAAGTTGGCCCCTCACTTACCCAGCCCCTCAGGAAGCCTCCGATCCAGACTTGGCCCTGGTTGAAAGCTTTGACTGAGCTTTGGAGTAGGTGATTAAAGCTGAAGCTGTGGATGGAGACAAGGTTGCCCTGGTAGCACCTCCTGCAGACATCCTTCAGGGAGAAGAAGGACATTATGGGAAGCAGTGGGGTAGAGAATTCACTCACGTTTGGTTCAAGTCCCTGAGTCTCCAGGAGAGGGCCCCAAATCGCTATTCAGGTCTGAAATCAGGGACCTACTTCCCTCCTCCCCACCCCCAACTCAATCCCATCTCTTGCTCCTTTATCTGTTGCCTGGACCTGGAAATAATAAGAATACTCATAACAGTTATAGCTACCATGTATTGAGAGTTTGTGCTGACCCAGCACTATTCGAAATACTTTCCATGTATTATCTCATTTAATCCTCACCACAACTCTTAAGAGGTTGGTACTATACACCCCCATTTTACAGACAAAAATACTAAAGCCTTGAAATGTGAAGTATAGTGGTGAAGCCCAGGCAAAAGAGTCAATGAAAGGCGGAGTCAAGATTTAACACAGGTATATCTAATACCAAAGCCTGTTGTCTAAATCAGTGATTCTCAAAATGTAGTCCCCAGACCAACAGTATCATTAACGATTTATTATAAATGCAACTTCTCAGGCCCCACCCCAAGCCTGCCGAATCAGAAATTGTGGGGATGGAGCCCAGCAACCTGTGTTTTAACAAGACCACCAGGTGATTCTGATGCAGACTAGACTTTGAGAGCCTCTGGTCTGAACAAGGAACAGAAAGTTGAATCTATTCTGTCCTCTCCCAGACCCTCTGCAATAATCTCAGTGCCACTTACCTGGGCTTTCCTAAATCTCCTGGGGGTCCGCACCAACAGATAACGGCAGGTCTTACACCCAGGGCTGCCCACATGTTGAACTGTGTCTTCTTCTCTGGGGCACTGCAAGTCATTGTCTAAGGCAGCTGGGTCTGACTCCACGGCCTCCCCATCCTCAAAGTCATCTTCACACCCAGAAGCTTCGACCTCCTCTCCTTCTGAGAGAATCATCTCCTGGGATGAGACCAACTCTCCCCCCTGCTTTGCTGAACCTTCCAAATCCTGGCTCAGGTCTGCCTCTGTCTCTGGGCTCTCCACTTGGGGGACATCATTCTCTGGGAAGGAGAAGTAACCTGTCACCAGTCGGGCAGGTCCTTTTTCCAGCACCACGGACAGCGCCTACTGCTCCGCTGGGGTCTTCCTAGGGACACCATCAGGATACTGGAATGCCCTCCTCATTGTTGGATGAGGAGAGATCTCTTGGGTCACACCCATAAATAAATGAGAACCTGACTTCCAGATGGCACCACGGGTGTATATTTTGGGGGTGAGGGAAAGCACCTGTGAGAAACCTGGTGAAATCACCAGCCTTAACAAATGGGGTGACTGTTTCTTGTGGATGAGCCCTGGCAGAAAGTTCAGGTTCTTAGTCCAGGAGGAAGCTTACCAGAGGTGAGCTGGGTCAACTGAGGAGGGGAGGCTGTTGCTCTAGCCCCATGAGAGCAAAACAGTGTAGGAAAGAGGAGAAGAGAGAATGATGGATGAGAAGGGAATGGGAGGGCTTACTCAGATGAAGAGCAGATACTGTCCCCAGCAGCAGAAGGGTCAGGATCAAGGAGTGTTTCATATCCACTCAGTCTTATGGCAGGACACACAGTTCCACCTCCCCTCCTTGGGGTTTTTCCTTATGTGTCTAGCACAGTTCCTGGCACATGGGGAAGATGCAATAAATGTTTAATTAATTGATTGATTAAAAAGCAAACTAGGAAGTGGATGTGGCTCAAGTGTTTGGGATCCCATCTACCATATGGGAGGTCCAGCGTTTGATTCCTGGGGCCTCCTGGTGAAAAGCAAGCTGGCCAGCACAGCAAGCTAGCCTGAGTGGCAAGCTGGCCCACGCAGAGAGCTGGTGCAGCAAGATGATGCAACAAAAAGAGACACAGAAGAGAGACAATAAGAGATGCAGCAGACCAGGGAACTGAGGTAGCGCAAGAGATTGAGCGCCTCTCTCTCTGCTCCAGAAGGTCCCGGGACCGGTTCCCAGTGCCGCTTAAAGAGAAGATGACAAACACAGAAGAACACACAGAGAGCAGACTGTGGGCACAGAACAATGAGGGGGGAAGAGGAATAAATAAAATAAAATAAATCTTAAAAAAAAAAAAGTAAGCTAGAAGGAGTCTTCTTTCTCTTCCAATGAACAGACCCTGGGTTGGAGAATCAGGAAAAGGGCATGGGGGCAGAGGCAGTTCAGATACAAAAGTCCCCTGTCCCTGAGAGCTCCATTGCTGCTCTCCAGGACAGCACTTAGTCCAGACCACTGACCCTGCAGGAACAGATCTGCTCAGGGTCAGGGCCAGTCTCACTCATGCTGGGAAAGGAGGTAGTCAGGAAGGACAGTGGCCATGATGGTCCTAAGAACAGGCCTCTTAGGTGTTTGCCGTAAAGGGTCCTCCTTCCTCCCAGGCCCTGGATCCCTCCTCCCTGGGCAGCCAGGGAGCACTCACCTCTGTGAGTCAAGAGGCCTCCTCTTGGCAGTGCCTCTGGCTGCTGGGTGCCAGAGGCAGCCCTTATACCCAGCCTTTGGGGAAGTGGGAAGAGGCCGGAGTGATTGCCCCAGGCTGCGGTCAGGGCAGTGGAGTTGATAACAAGAAGTTTGTTCAGACTTCTCACCCTCAGTCCTGCTCTCTGCTGGGCCTACTGCCATAGATGCCCACTCACACCTCCTACTTTGCTAAAAAGAGTTAACAGTGTCACTTAAAGTTCCCCAGCCTGAACAATACCCCTTAATCCCAGGAACAATCTTCCCTCTGGTCAATATCCCACAAAATGGAGACTGATGGAAGATGAATGATATGGGAGGTTGGGCATGCTAAGAGGAGGTTTAGCCCTCCTGAGCTTTTATCTGGACATCAAATCCCTGAATTCTCACCTTTACATCATTCCCACAAGGAATGTATTACTATCCCCTCTTCACCAATGAGAAAAATGAGATTCAGAGAGAGAAACCAAGGTCATACAAGAAGCGGGAGAACTTAGATTTCTGTCTTTTTGGCTCCAAAACCTTCTGCCAAGAGCTAGTGGGCTCATCAGGATGGGTGACCCAGCTCTGTAACATCCTAGCTGGGCAGTGCTTATTTATACCCCATATTCCAGCCCAGCTCGCCAGAGCTCAGAGCACCCAGGGAAGGTAGCCCAGAGGGCGAAAAGTCCTGGATTCCTTCCCCACTTCTGCTCAACCAAGGGACTCACAAATGGAGAAGTATCTAAGAGGCCACTTCTGGGCCTAATTACAGAATAACGGCCTTGACTGTTATCTCCAGGTCCAATAGACCAGGCCTTCAGCTTATCTACCCAACAGTGGGGGTATTGGCCAATCCCAGGGCCCAAAAACCTGGCCTCCCAATTTCAAGCTTCAAACCTCCCTAGCTGGGAAAGGGATGGAGGGCTAGACCCTCTCCCCATGATTCTCCCCATCTTGGGATCCAGGTGAGAGATAGCATTTCGGTTGGTGACAAAGACATGATCCATCACCACAATAAGCTTTATGCCCATTGTCTCCTTTCAACCTCCCTGCTCTACAAAGGAGGAAACAGTTTTTCAAAGAGTTTAAATGAGTTGCCCAAGATCACACAGCAAGTCAGAGACAGTCCAATCCCTGGGCTTTCTGGCTCTTTATCCACCCCAAACCCCGTAACTGCCTTCTACACCCTCCTCACACTGTCCTCCGTCCTTTGAAGCACCTTCTCTCTTACAGTTGAACCTGTTTTCTTTGCACACAAACCCTTAGTCAAAGTATTCCAATGATTCCAAGCAGCCTCTTAAAAGACCACAGTAATTCCTGTCTGATATAAAACTGGAAATAGCATTTTTGAAGGTTCAATGTGGACCAGACATTATGCTTCATTAAAGACATTATGCTTCATCTCACTCAATCCTTAAAATAACCCTAGAAATTAAGTATACTAGCATCTCTAGTCTACACACTTACTACCAAAACTCAGAGAGGTTACATGATTTGCCCAAGTTCACACAACCAGTAGGAAGTGGCACGTCTGACCTTAATCTGCCCAACACCCAAGTCCTTGCTTTCTTTGATATGCCCAAATGTGCTACCCCCAGAAAGCCGAGCCAGTGACATCAAAATTGTCAGCATTCATGGAACTCCATGTTTGCACGTATGATGTTCATGTTTTGAACTCCCAAGATTCAGTACAGCCCAAATAATGCAGAAAGTGGGACTTACTATCTTGGGAGACAGTGTAGAGTGATGTAGGATGAAGTCAAAAGTTCTAGAGTCAGCTCCTCTGTGTCTACTTCCTCATCTGTAAAATGAGGATAAATGATAGGCCCTACCTCTAAAGGCCACCAGGAAGATTAAATGAGATAAGTTCGAGTAAAGCTCTCAGCACAGTGCCCAATGCTTGGAGTTGGTGGCCCTTGTCAGTCACCTTCTCAGGCAAAGCACATGGATTTGAGGTGGCCCTTGTAAGGAAACCAGAACTGTGACCCTTATCAACAATTTAGCAGCAAATATTGATTGAAGTCCTACTCTGTGTGGTGCACCATGTGAGGAACTCCAGGGATTCAAATTGTAAAGGCATGACCTTGGTTTCATAGAGCTTAGATCTTGTTGGAGAGGAAAAATGCCCACACAAACCTATATTTCAGGATATAATGCCCACCCCTTTACTCCATTAGTTTTGCTTATTTTTTTAAAGATTTATTTATTTATTTATTTATTCCCCTTCCCCGCCCCCCCCCCATTGTTTTGCACTCTCTGTCTGCCCTCTGTGTCCATTCGCTGTGTGTTCTTCTGTGTTTGCTTATCTTCTCTTTAGGCTGCACTGGGAACCGATCCTGGGACATTCCAGAGTGGGAAAGAGGCTCTCAATCTCTTGTACCACCTCATCTCCTTGATTTGCTGCATCTCTTATTGTCTCTCCTCTGTGTCTCTTTTTGTTGAGTCATCTTGCTTCACCAGCTGTCCGTGTGGGCCAGCCCTTCTCGTGGGCCAGCACTTCATGTGGACCAACTCACCGCTCGGGCCATCTCGCCACTCAGGCCATCTTGCTTTCACCAGGAGGCCTGGGAAATAGAACCCTGGACCTCCTATATGGTAGATGGGAGCCCAATCACTTGAGCCACATCCACTTCCCAGTTTTGTTTTTTTTGTTGTTGATGTGTATAACGCATCCTGTAAAGTGTACTGTAGAGTAGACTGCTCAATGGATTTTTAAAGTGAATGCAATAAAAAATATATATTAAAAAAAATAAAGTGAATGCACCCATGGAACCACCCTGAAATCAAGATATAGAATATTACTAGGAGCCCAGAAGCCTTCTTCTTGCCCTCTCCTTTACATTACTTCCCCCCAAGGGGATCTCCATGAACTGGAAGTTACATCTCTGCCAAGCACATGCACACCAAACAGAGGATATTTATAAGGGAGAAGACAAGGTCCACCAAGCACTTAACACAGGTTGGCACCTAGTAAATTATTAAGTCTGTAGTATTATTGTTGTTGGAAAAGGGGGGAAGCGACCCTTTCCTACACCAGAATATAAGGTCCAAGAGAACAAGACTGAAAGTTCTACTTCTGCTCCTCCACAGCACTCAGCATACAGCTGGGCTTATAATATGTTTCAGAATTGCACCATCTTTGAAATCAACAGACTATCATGGAACACCAGTTGCAGTGGACCTAAGTTTTATTTCTATCTCTTTCTCAACTTATTGTGTGACCTTGGGCAAGTAGCTTTCCAGCTCTGGGTCACAGTAAAAAAATTAAAGTCTTTGATCTGCCTCTCCCAAAGACACTGGTCACATCTGAAAGTCCATGAACTTGAGAAGTTCTGGAGGAAAATGGCTTCAGGGTATGGACCCTTTACTTTTTGCTCATCTGCCTAGTGCAGAAGTGTTTTAGAATACCTTCCTTCCTCGTTTCTGATTGGGGTTCCCTCATGTCCTTTTGGGTAAATGTTCTATGCCCCAACTGAACCCAAGGGTGAAGGAGTCTGTGTTACCTCCCCAGTTGATCATGTCAGGGAGAGTTGAGCAGCCACCCTTTCAGTCATGGAAGCATAATGGTTAAAGGAACATGCTATGGAGCAGACAGAGCTGAGCCTCAGCATTGGTCTTATTCAGAGGTTTGGCCTTGGGCAAGTCCTTTACTAGGTCAGAACCTCTCTGAGACTAGTCCTGTTAACTGAGGATAATGACCAATCACAAAAGGTCATCTGTGTAAATGTTTGCTGCTATAGTGTGGTACATTGTGGGTGCTTAATAAGTGGTAGCAATTAGTAGATGTTGTTGTTCTTATATTATAAACAACTGAATGCCAGGGGACTATGCCTTGACATGTACACAGCCCTTATATAAAGCCTGACACATGGTAGGTTGTCTTCTATTGGGTTTCCCCAGAAAGCAGACCCCAAGACAAGGATTTGAGTGTAAACAGTTTATTTGGGAGGGGCAGGGGACACTGGTAGGGGAGCAGAGAATTGGTGTGGAGAAGGGAAGATAGCCAAGAAAAGAAGTGTTATAAAGCCAGCTACCTCAGTGGGTAACTGGAGGTAAATTCCACTGGGAAACCCTGGGAAATGGTGCCCAATGCATGCTAGAATTATTCCACCAGAGAGTCAAGGGACTTGGGTATTTATATATCCATTCCTGAGAATTGTAGAGGGTTCTGAGGGGCATGTTAATTTCCTGGCACTTCAAGCCAGCCAGTTCTGGGGGAAGACCAGGTCTTTGAGCATGAAGATACAGGGCCAGGTCATTGGGAGTTCAACCAGCACCTTGAAAGGTTTGAGAGAGTTGGGGGTTCCAGCAGCACCTGCTACACAGGTGCCTTGTAGGTGGGTGTTCTATGAAGTGAGCTAAATGATCCCATTCCTCTGCCTTCAGGAAGGCCCTACCTCACCCTCCATCCTCCTTAAAGTGATAACTTCTGGCCCTTTCTGTGAGACACAGTGGAGTGGGGGAGAGCAGGGATTGTGGGGCAAAATGTTCAAGTATGGGGTTAACGAGAGTAGATCAATGATCACAAGAGAAAGAAGTCAGTTTCAAGAAAAGAGTTTTATTCCCAGGTGGTGGAAAGATGGGCAGTGGGCAGGGGAGGGAAAGCAGCTGACCAAGAGGGACCACCTCTGAAAACCTGGCTGGTGCCAGCTTAGTAGGAACAGATGAAGGACAGGCGCCTATTGCAGAGAGCTCGGCGCCAGTGGCCTCCTGTGAAGACAGAATCGGAAGGGACTGTCAGCCTCTCGCCTACCCCCACTCTGATTGGGGATGGTCTTTACTCCACTACCTTCTTCTTCATTGGAGATGAAGTCTAAAGGCCGAGGAGGTCTCAAAGGTTCTGGCTCTTTCTCTCACCTTCTCCATGGGGTACCTCCCACTGCCCAGGCCTTTCCCATCCTTTTTGTCCTCAGCCCTTCCTTACCTCGGGTACACAGGGTCACACATTTGCCACCACGGGCCCAGGGCTGACCAGCAGCCCAGTACGCAAAATTCCAGGAGCTTCCATCAACCCAGCGAAAGCGTTTGCATTTACCCTAAGGATACAGGTGAGAAGAGTTGGGCTGGGGCATGGGGCAAAGGAAAGACAGATGGGCAAAGCAAGAGCTGTCCCTGCTAGATCATTCTGCTGCCCCAAATTGCTGGGCCATGATGGGCACTGCCCTGGTCAATAAAGCATTGATTCACCATAGTCATCACCATCACATTCTATGAATTCCAGCCACATGCTTTCCCTTCTGGTCCTAATAAGAAATAGGGGAGGGGTTGCCAGCTCAGCTTAGAGATGAGGAAACAAGCTCACAGTCTGGCCTCAGTCATAAAGATAGTCAGAGGCAGAGCAGGACTTGAATCCAAACCTCTTGACTAAATCCTTATCTCCTCCTTATGCCAGGCAACCCTTCCGGTGTCTCACCCAAATGCCATGCCCCCTCAATTCCCACCTCAATTTTTCAGAGGGTCATTGGGAGAAACAATAGCAGAGAGTCTCTACAGACAAAGCTGCAGCAAGCTGAGCTCTGGCTGGGGGTGCCCATGTCAGGAGGTGCTCCTCATGCTAGAGCTGTGACCCTACTTACCCAGCCTGTGACTCTCCCTCCAATCCAGACTTGTCCCTGGTTGTATGTGCTGACTGAGCACTGGATTTGGTAATTAAAGTTGAAGTTGTGGATCGAGACGAGGTTGCCCCGGTAACACCTCTGGCAAATAAACTGCAGTACAGGATAAAAGAGGAAGAATGGAGTGCTCGCCAACAGGAACTCAAGTGGCCTTTGTCCCCGATCTCTAAGTCTCCAAAATTCACTCCCACAGCCCTTGAAGGCTAGAGACCAAAATGCAACTTCTGTTTCCTCATGGTCTTCACCTCTGACGTACACTACCTCTTCAGGTCTCAACCTTTGCTGACACCTCCAGGCCTTTCAATATGGAAAATAACCAGTGATATGGAGGCTGGAGATACAGCCCTTCTCCTGACCCCAGACCTCAGCCCTGTCCACCACAGGACACTCACCTGAGCCCGATTAAACTTCCTGGGGCTCCTCACCAAGAGGAAGCGACGGCAGGTCTCCTGTCCAGGGATGCCCACCAGTTTTACTGTGTCCTCTTCCTTAGGGCACTGAAAGTCCTTGTCTGCCTCAGCCAGGGCTGAAACTGACTCTGCATCCTCCTCTTCTTCAAGGGCCTCTTCACTTCCGGAGCCATCTGCCTCTTCCTCCAACAGCGTCAGCTCCTGAGGGGTGGCCTCCTCTGCCTCCTGTTCCAGATTGTCCCTGTCCTGAGGCAGGGTCTCCTTTTCCAAGGGGGTCTCAAAGTTGGGAGTTTCAGTGCCTAGCAGGGAAAATGGCCAAGTGTCCCTCCTTGTTCCTCCTCATCTTCTCCCACTCCTCCCCAGAACCATGGACAGCTCCCACCTTGCCCTAAGCCTCAGAGTGCTCAACCCTAGAAGAGAGGAACCTGTAATCAAGTCTCCATGGGCTGAATCCAACCTCCTGCATGAGGTCTTGGCGGCTGAGAACAAGGCCTTAGTGTCAGCTGTGGGCTTGAGTACTGGATTCATCATCTACTAGCTTTATTTTTTTCATTTCCAAAGTGGGACTACAACAGCCCTTACCTCATAGGGATGCTATGAGGATTAGAGGAGATGGTGCAGAGGAAATCTTAGCACAGCGTACTTCGTAATCTCGTAGTAAAAAGTAGTTATTATTATAGTGATTATCTATCATTAACACTCTGTAGAAAAGACAAAATTGGGAATGTCACAGTAGAACCAAAACTGCAGATATAACAGATGCCCTGAGGAGACTCATCAGTTCCCAGCTATAGAGTCACTGCTCCTTTAAGTGACTCCTTTATGGTCACAAAGGAGGTAGGCATGTGGCTCTGACCCCATTTACTATAGTAAGGAGCAAAACGGAGGGAGAATGACTGAAGGCAAAAGAGACTTACTCAGATGAACAGCAGAAGCTGTCCCAAATAGAAAAGCCAGGATGAGGGAGAGTTTCATCTTGGCTTTGTCCTGCAATGGAGAACACAGTTTGTCTCATTCTCTCACTCACACCCACACAAGCCACACCATTAGGAGGCCTTAGAAGTGAAGTGGAGAAAAAGAAGGTATGAGAATAAGCCAGGATGGACCAGATAATGCTGAGCCCAGCCCCTGACTCTCCAGGACCCTGAGATCCTTTCTGAAGAGAACAAAGCAGACCAAGATGTACAGCCATGGTTGGCTTCCCTGTGGTCCTGGAAGTGAAGAAGGGGGGAATATTTCATTTATTTTCTGAACTTAATTGGCCCCTCAAAGTCTATGAAACAGGAGAGGATTAAGGAATAATCACGGGAAGCGACTGCGGCTCAATCAGTGGGGCTCCCGTTTACCATATGGGAGGCCCTGGGTTCGGTTCCCCGGGCCTCCTGGTGGAGGCAAGCCCGCCCGCATGGCGTGGTTAGCTGACCCAGCGAGCACAAGCAGCAAGGGGGGGGATAAATGAATAAATAAATTAAAAATCTTTAAAAAAAAAAAAAAAAAGGAATAATCACTACTGGCCTCCTGAGGGGCATACAGCATTTAGAAAGTGTGCCCCCTCCTCAAAGCTCAAGAAGCCACATATCCCCACTTCCTCCACCCTCTGCCATCCCCAGCCAAGAAGAGCTTTCACTTGCCTCTGAAATTCTGTCTCCACATATACTCACATAACCTGAGAGCCAGTCCTCCAGACCCTGTCAGAGTCTGGACCTCTGAGGAGATTGCACATTCACTCAGGGACAGCTGCACCACACAGGGAAAGCACTCACCACCCAGAAATCTTCTTGGGTCTTTAGGAGTTCCCAAAGCTCAGATCCTCCCTTTCTCCCTCCAAAGTGACAATGACATTTTATATAAGGGCCTTGGGGGAAGTTATGCTAGGGAAGGAGGGTTTGCCCCATCCTGAGAGATGGGAGGGCTGATAAGAGCCATTTCTTCACTTCCCTGGGGAGCCATCACTCATTCGCTGCCAGTTCTCTCCCAACACCCCTTTTAGGGACCCTGGGGGCCATCTGGGCTCAAAACCTGGGTGGCACATCAGACTCCCATAGGAAACTTTTCCAAAATACTCAGCTCTCCTGTTTTACTTGTGGGAATGTGAATGCCACAGATATTTTGGGAACAATCTGTCAATATCTATTGAAATTTAAAAATGCACATATCATTTGATCAATTTCACTCTTTGGAGACTATCTTTTGGAAATAAATGTACCAATAAATAAGATCACTTTTACACAATTATATTTTGCTTCGCTATTTGTAGAATTGGAAGACATAAAAATAATCTGAATGTCCACTAAGAAGGCATTGATTAAATGTGGCCCAACTAGTCTACAGAATATTATGAGGCTACTAAAAGAAGGGCTGGACCAGTATCTATTAACTTGAAGAGAATGTATATTCCATTGTGAAGTCCAAAAAAAAACAAGCTTCACAGAAAACATTTGGATTTTTCAGGATTTTTTTGTATATAGGATTATGTCATCTGCAAATAGGGAAAGTTGTGTTTCCTTTCAAAATTTTGGATGCCTTTTACTTCTTTCTCTTGCCTAAAGGCTCTGTGCAGAACTTCCAGGATGGTGTTGAATAACAATGATGACCATGGGCAGCCTTTCTTGTTCCTGATCTTAAAGGAAAGACTTTCAGTCATTCACCATTAAGTATGATGTTAGCTTTGGGTTTTTCATACATGCCCTTTATCATGTTGAAGAAGTTTCCTTCTATTCCTAGTTTTCCAAGTGTTTTTATCAAGAAAGGATGCTCCATTGCTTCAATGGAGATGATCATGGGGGCAGTTTTCCCTTCATTCTCTTAATGTGGCTATTACATTAATTGATTTTCTTATGTTGAACCACCCTTGCATACCTGGGATAAATTCCATTTAAATTCCATTTGATCATGGTGTATAAACCTTTTAATGTGCTGCTGGATTCAGTTGGCTGTACTTTGTTGAGAATTTTTTCATCTATATTCATAAGAGATTGGTCTGTAATTTTCTTTTCTTGTGATATCTTTATTTGGCTTTGGTGTGTGGGTGATGTTGGCCTCGTAGAATGAATTATGGAGTGTTCCCCCCTCATCAATTTTTTTGGAAGAGTTTGAGCAAAGCTAGTGTTAATTCTTAGATGTTTAGTACAATTCCTGTATGAAGCCATCTGCTCCTGGGCCTTTCTTTGTTGAGAGATTTTTGATTACTGATTCAGCCTCTTTACTAGTTATTGATTTGTTGAGTTCTTCTATTTCTTCTTGAGTCAGTGTAGGTAGTTTGTGTGTTTCTAGGAATTTGTTCATTTCTTCTAGGTTATCTAATTTGTTGGCATACAGTTGTCCATAGTATCCTCTTATTTCATTCAGTGGGGTCGATAGTAATGTTTCCCTTCTCATTTCTGATTAAAGTTATTTGTCTCCTCTCTCTCTCTCTTTTTTTTTATCAGTCTGACAAAAGTTTTGTCAATTTTATTGATCTTCTCAAAGAACCAACTTTTGGTTTTGTTGACTCTCTATATTGTTTTTTGTTTTCCATTTCATTTATCTCTACTTTAATCTTCATTATTTCCTTCCATCTGCTCACTTTGCATTTAGTGTGCTCTTCCTTTTCTAGTTCTTCCAGTTTTGAGGTTAGGTCTCTGATTTGAAGTCTTTTCTTTTTTAATGTAAGCATTTAGAGCTATAAATTTCCCTCTCAGCACTGCCTTTACTGCATCCTATAAGTTTTGGTATGTTGTATTTTCATTTGTACTCACCTCAAGATATTTCTCAAGTTTGCTTCTGATTTTCTCTTTAACCATTGGTTGTTTAAGAGTACATTGCTGGTGAAAGAAATTATATCACCAATGTGGAGACAGTGGCCACTGAAGTAAGGGAGAGAGAAAAAGAAGTATAATATGGGGGCATTTTCAGGACTTGGAATTGACCTGGATGACGGATACAGGTGACAGATACAGGCCATTATATATCCTGCCATAGCCTACAGAATTGAATGGGAGAGAGTGTAAACTACAATGTAAACTATAGTCCATGCTTAGTGGCAATGCTCCAAAATGTTCATCAGTTGCAATGAATGTACCACACTAACGAAAGAAGTTGTTAATGTGGGGAAAGTGGGAGGTGAGGGGAGGGGGGCATATGGGAATCCCTTATATTTTTTTATGTAGCATTTTATGTAATCTAAGTACCTTTTAAAATAAATAAAAAATATATTTTAAAAAAAGAGTACATTGCTGGGAAGCAGATGTGGCTCAAGTGATCGGGCTTCCGTCTACCATATGGGAGGACCCGGGTTTGATCCCCGGGGCCTCCTGGTAAAGGTGAGCCAGGCCCATGCAGGGAGCAATGCAGCAAGATGATAACTCAACAAAAAGAGAGACGCAGGGGAGAGTCAAGGCAAGACGCAATAGAAACCAGGAACTGAAGTGGTGCAGGCAATAGGGTACTTCTTTCCCACATTGGAGGTCTCCAGGATTGAATCCTGGTGAAGCCTAGAGGAGAAAAACAAGACGAGAAGACAAAAAGAAAGATCACACAGTGAATGGATGCAGACAGCAGAAACAGCAGGTTGTGGTGGAGGGAAGGGTACATTGTTTAATTTTGACATATTTGTGAATTTTCCATGTCTTCCTCTGTCATTGATTGCTAGCTTCATTCCGTTGTGAAGAAGAGTACATTGCATGATTTCAATATTTTTTAATTTATCAAGACTTGTTTTGTGACCTAAGATATGTTCTATCCTGGAGAATGTCCCATGTGCATTTGAGAAGAATGTGTATTCTGTTGTTGTTGAGAAAAGTGTTCTATATAAGTCTTCTAGATCTAGCTGATTTAGAATACCATTCATGTCTTGTATTTTTTTACTGATCTTCAGTCTAGATGTTTTATACATTATTGAAAGCAATATCTCCTACTAATAATGTAGAGTCACAAATTCCTTCCTGCAAATCTATCAATATTTACTTCCTGTTATTATAGAGCTCTATGTTGTTAGGTGCATATACATTTATAATTGTTACATATTCTTGTTGAATTGTCCCTTTCATCAGTATATAATGACTGTCTTTGTCCCTCATAACTGTTTTTTTTTTTTTTTACTTAAAGTCTATTTTATCTGATATTAGTATAGCTACCCCAGCTCTCTTTCAGGTGCTCCTTGCATGGTCATATTTTTTCCATCCTTTCACTTTCAACCTACTTATGTTTTTGAGTTTAAAGTGAGTCTCTTGTAGACAGCATAAAATTGGATCTTTTTTTTTTTTAATCCATTTTGCCTATCTCTACCTTTTGACTGGAGAATTTAATCTATTTACATTTAAAGTCATTACAGATAATGCAGAAATTTCTTCTGCCATTATGCTATTCAGTCTTTGTAAATTTTATACCTTTTTTGTCCCTCAATTCTCCTTTTAAAGGCTATTTTCATATTAATTTGATATTTTTGTATTGTGCCATATTATGTCTCTTCTCATTTCTATCTGGTTATATTTTTCATATATTTTCCTTTTGGTTACAATGGAGTTAAAGTTTAACAACCTAAATATATAACAATCATATTTGATTTGATATCAACTTGACTTCAATAGCGTACACATACACTGTAACTATACCTGTCTGTCCCCCACTTTTTTTTGTACTTGTTACAAATTATATCTTTGTACTTTGTATGTCCAAAACCATAGATTTACCATTGCTTTTCATGCATTTGCATTTTAGCACCTGTAGGAAGTAAAAAGTGGAGTTACATACCAAAAAATATAAGACAATAGTACTGGCATTTATAATTATGCACATGGTTACCTTTACCAGAGGTCTTTATTTCTTTATGCCACTTTAAACCACTGTCTACTGTCCTTTCCTTTAAGTTTGAAGGATTCCCTTTAGCATTGCTTGAAGGGGCAGGTCTACTGGTGATGAACTCCCTCAGCTTTGTTTATCTGGGAATAAAAAAAATACTTTTTTTTTTTTGAGGTATTGGGGGCCACGGATTGAATCTGGGACCTTGTATGTGGGAGACCAGTGCTCAATCACTGAACCACATCAGTTCCTCTGAGTTGGTTTGTTCATTTGTTTTGCTTGTTGTTTGTTTTTTGTTTTTTTTAGGAGGCACCGGGAACCAAACCCAGGTCCCTCCCATGTGGGAAGCAGGTGCTTAACTGCTTGAGCCACATCTACTTCCCTCTCCCTCCTTTTTAAAAAAATTTATTGAAGTATATCACTCATACATAAACACACATAAACAATAAGTGTATAGTAATAGTTGTGAGCTTACAAAACAAACATATATAACATCATAAAGGGCTTTCATACCTCACCCTAACACCAGTACCTTGCATTGTTGTGAAACATTTTTAACTAATAATTAAAGTGTATCCTCAAAATATTACTACTAACCAAGGTATCTTACATTTGGTGTATTTCCCCCAACCCAGCCTATTATTATTATTATTATTATTACTATATCATTTATACATGAACATACATAAACAATAAGTGTATAGTAAAAGTTGTGAATTTACAAAGCAAAAATACATAGCATCATATAGGGGTCCCATATATCAACCCACCACCAACACCTTGCATTCTTGTGAGACATCTGTTACAAATTATGAAAGAATATTGTCAAAGTCTTACTACTAACTATAGTCCTTATCTTACATTTGGTGTATTTTTCCTCCAACCCACCCTATTATTATTTTTTAAATATATCTTTATGATAGAAGTTGTAAATTTACAAAACAATCATGCACAGTTGCAGAATTCCCATACAACACCCCTCTATCAACACACCACACCAACACAGAATATTTGTTACAGATTATGAGATAATATCCTCAGCCATTACCAGGTCCATAGCGTACATTTGGCACACTTTTTCCATACTCCCCCATTATCAATACAGTACCTCTTTGGCATAAATGCATGAATATTACATTATTACTGTTAACCACAGTCCATAGGTCACTCCAGTTGTATTTTTCCCATGTTTCTCTACATTCCCACCACCCTGCAATAGTGCAATTGCTCACAAAGGACCCTCTTGCATCTGTACCATCAACCACAATTCTCATGCACCTCTGGGTTTACTGTGTCATTCAGTCCCTAGATTATTCTCTAGCTTTCTTTCAATTAGCATTTACATCCCTAGACTACTCTTTTCAGCCACATTCCCATTTATAAACTAGCTGTTACTTACTATAATGTGTTACCATCAACTCTATACATTTCCAAACTTTTACAATCTCAGTCCTCCTCTTATCTCCTTTAAGAATCCACCACCTACCACTAGGTCTTGAAGATATTTTCCTACATTTTCTTCTAGAAACTTTATGGTTCTTGCTTTTATATTTAGTTTTTTAATCCATTTTGAGTTAATTTTTGTATAACATGTGAGATAGGGGTCCTTTTTCCTTCTTTTGGCTATGGATATCCAGTTCTCTCAGCACCATTTGTTGAATGGACAGTACTATCCAAGCAGGGTAGGTTTGACAGGCTTGTCAAAAATCACTTGACCATAGATGTGAGGGTCTGTTTCTGAACCATCAATTCGGTTCCACTGGTCTATGTGGTTGTCTTTAGATTTCTCATCAGAAACCATGGTAATATGTAGCTAGGTAATATGATTTAAAGTTCAGAAGTGAGAGTCCTCCTACTTCACTTTTCCTTTTTAAGATGTTTCTGGCTATTCAGGACCCCTTACCCTTCCAAATAAATTTGATAATCATGTTTTCCATTTATTTTTTAAAATGCTGGTGGAATTTTTATCAGCATTGCATTGAATCTGTATATCAATTTGTGTAGAATTGTCTTCTAAATGATATTTAGTCTTCCAATCTGTGAGCATGGAATATTCTTCCAATTATTTAGGTCTTTTTTATTTTTTATTTTTAACAGTGAGTTGTAGTTTTCTGAATACAAGTGCATTAATTACATCATTGGTTAAATTTATTCCAAAATATTTGGGTTTTATCTGTCATATTTTATTTTCACCACTCTTTTGACACTTTTAGTTACTTTTATTGATATAATCTTCATTTCTAGACTCTCTTCCAAGCTTCTCTCTCCGGTCTTTTCTTTTCAGACTGTAGCACACCCTTTAGTATTTCCTGCAAAGCTGGTCTCTTGGTTACAAACTCTGTCAGTTTCTGTTTATCTGTGAATATTCTAAACTCACCCTCATTTTTCGAAAGACAATCTTGCTGGATATAAGATTCTTGGCTGGAAGTTTTTCTCTTGCAGTATCTTAAATATAACATACCACTGTCTTCTTGCCTCCATGGTTTCTGGTGAGAAGTCAGCACTTAATCTTATTGGGTATCCCTTCTATGTTATGCATTGCTTTTCTCTTGCTGCTCTCAGAATTCTCTTTGTCTTTGGCATTTGACATTCTGATTCATATATGTCTCGGAGTTGGTCTATTCAGATTTTTTTGGATGGGAGTACGTTGTGCTTCTTGGCCATGGATATCTATGGCCTTCAATAGGGTTGGGAAATTTCCTACCTTTATTTTTTCAAATATTCCTTCTGCCCATTTTCCTTTCTCTTCTCCTTCTGAGACACCCATGACACATATGTTTGCATGTTCTTGCTGTCATTAAGTTCTCTGAGAACTTGTTCAGTTTTTTCCATTCTTTTCTTCATCTCTTCTTTTGTATGTTTGCTTTCAGAGGCCATTTCTTCAAGTGCACCAATCCTTTCTTTTGCTTCCTCAAATCTGCTATTATATGATTCCAGTATATTTTTAATTTCCTTTATTGCACCTTTCATTCCCATAAGATTGGCTAATTTTCTATGTATGCTTTCAAATTCTTCTTTGTGCTCATCCAATGTCTTCTTAATCTCTTTAGCCATCTCATTGAATTTATTAAGGAGATTTGTTTGAACATCTATAATTAGTTGTGTCAACTCTTTTACATCATCTGGAGGCTTATCGTTTTCCTTTAACTGGGCCATATCTTCCTGTTTCTTGGTGTGGATTGTAATTTTTTGTTGGTGTTTTGGCATCTGGCTTGTTAGATGTATTTATCCTGGGTTCAATTTCTCTCTTTAATTTAGGTCTTTCTTGCCCTTTTCTCCCTTGCTGGTTGTGTAGTAGGAGCCAAGGATGTAGTTGGTGCTGCAAGCTGAGGAGGCTCAAGCTGCCCTCATTGCCCCAGGGACTGGTGAAGCTTCTCCCAACTTTATCCTTTGTCAGGGATAGGAAGAGAGCTGCAGTCATGTGTAATAATCTAAGTTGTGCAGGTGTGGACTGTAGTTGCCCAGAGAGACTGATGAAGCTTCATGCCCCTTTCTCCTCTCCCTGGGGCAGGGATGGAGCTATAGTTGTGGGCAGTAATCTATGCCATATAGGTCCAAAATGACCACAGTTGCCCCAGTTGACTTCCAACTATTCAGTCTGTGCCAGCCAAATGTACCTGCAGTTACCTAGAGTGGCTGGTGCAGGGCTCACCAGCTTCCTCCTTGTTAGAGGTGAGGCTGGAGCCTAGGCTAGGGCTGCAGGCTGATCTGGGTGAAAGAAACAGGTCTCTACTGTCACTGTGATTTTCTGTCAGCCCAGCTTCCCTCATGCTGGGGACAGAGTCAAAATGGCAGCTACTGGCCTCTTTCCTACGTGGACAGGCTCAGACTTTAGCTGTTCTTAGGGGTGTACTTTAGCCAGCCAAATTGACTATACAATAGCTGAAGTTTGTGCCCATCTGTCTCTCCCTCCCCTGTTTTTGGGAAATGGAGCTTCCAATTCCAGCCACAGAACAGCTCCTGGGGCGGCTTGCGCTGCCAGAGTAGGATGATCACTGGTCTCCGCGGCGTAGACTGTATTTTCCCGGAGAGGCTGGTGCAGGTCTCCACAGCTTCCTCCCTTCCCAAGGTGGGCCTGGGGCTTAGGCTAGAGCGGCAATCTAAACTGGATGGTGTTCCTGTAAAGTGGGTGTTTCGGCAAAGGGTACCGCAATATAAGAAAGACAAGACAAAGAGTTTAAGAGAGGGAAACGGATGTGGCTCAAGAAGTTCGGCGTCCGTCTACCATATGGAGAGACCGGGGTTCGATCCCCGGGACCTCCCGGTAAAAAAAAAAAAAAAAAAAAAAAAGAAGAGTTTAAGAGAAAGCTAGGGTCAGGGGGCTAGCAAAACTCCACTGTCTAGCCCCAAAGCACAGACAACCCAGTGCTTTTATTAGCAGAGTAAAGTTCCTGTTATATGCAGAAAAGCACAGTCACTGATTAGTTATTCTTGGAGTTAAGCAGGAGTACTTTGCTTGCAAGATCTGCTTCTCTAATCTAGCTATATCTATCTTATCTCATCCTTGAGCTCTTGGAGTCAGCAAGAGTCCAGACAGTGCTCACAAGGTTTTCCTCTTGAGCCAGTCTCTGGCATTCCAGATACTCTGTCTTTGTACTCTGAGCCAAATTCTGCCAAATCTCAAGGATTCTTTCCCACAGGATGGTAAGAAGCCAGTCCCTACCAGCACTGTGATTTTCAGTCAGCCCTGCTTCCCCTTGTGTCAGGGTCAGAGTTAAAATGGCAGCTCCAGCCTCTTTCTGAATTGGACAGGTTCAAAATTTAGCTGTTCTTAGGATTATACTTTAACCCACCAAATTTACTAATCAGTAGCTGAAGTTTGTGCTTATCTGTCTCTTCCTCCCCTGTTTTTGGGAAGTGGAGCTTCCAATTCCAGCTGCAGAATAGCTCCTGAGGCAGCTTGTGCTGCCAGTGAAGGATGGGCACCAACCTCCAGGGGATAAAGTGCTCTATTTACAAACCTTCTCTGCAGATGGACAGTCTTCTCCTTCCATTCTTTCAAGGATGTTGCAGGATGCTCTTCTGGTCTCCTGGAGCCCCCAAATAAGTGCTTTAGATAGCTCTGGGTGATTACTAACTTCCTTGTAGCACGAGCTGACTCTAGGAGCTCCTTATTTGCTGCCATCTTGCTGGTTGTCTACCTCCCTTCTCCCTCATTTTTGAAAGAAAGTCTTGCTGGATATAAAATTCTTGGTTGGCAATTTTTTTTTCCAGCATTTTAAATATTTCAACCCAATGCCTTCTTGCCTCTGTGGTTTCTGATGAGAAATTAGCACTTACTCTAATTGGAACTCCCTTGTACATAACATGTTGCTTTTCGCTTGCAGCCTTCAGAACTTTCTCCTTGTCCTTTGCACTCAAGTTTGATCAGTATGTGATAAGGAATATTTTTCTTCAGTTTTACCCTATTTGGTATTCTCTGGGCATCTTGGATGTGTATATTCATGTTTTTCACCATATTTGGGACATTTTCTGTCATTATTTCTTTGAATATTCCTTCTGCCCTGTGCCAGTTTGAAGTTTTGTGAATCCCAGAAAAAATCATGTTCTTTGAACTAATCCATTCCTGTGGGTGTGGGGCCCTTTGATTGCATTAGACTCAGTAAAGGGACCTTGATTAAATCACTATGACTAGATCATTTTAGGGCCTTTTATTAGACTATATCAGTGAGGCACGACCCAGGTTAAGTCTCCACTATCTTTCTGGGGTCTTATATAAACTGGCAACTGAAAGCAGAAGCACAGAGAAAGACAGCTGACATTTTGACCCTGCCATGTGAGAGAAAGGGACTGCAGTAAGACAGAGAAACTCTGAAAGGCTGAAAGAGAGGCTGGAGGCTGAAGGTTGGAATCAGCAGAGCACAGAGTCATGGAAAGAAGCCCCCAGGAGGCTAGGCCCATGGAGCAGCTCAAAGCTGATGAAATGAACCCTGCCATGTGCTTGACAGGCCCATAGCTGAGCTCAGGGAGAAAGTGACCTGGAAGAGAAGACAGAGAGCCACCATTTTGCATTGCCATGTGGCAGGAGTCCAGGATCCAGCAGCTGACCTTGGTGAAAAAGTATCTGTGATGATGCCTTGATTTGGACATTTTCACAGCCTTGGAACTGTAAGCTTTTACCTTAATAAATTCCATTTATAAAAGCCAACCTGTTCCTGGTATTTTGCATTGACAGCTTCAGCAAACTAAAACATGCCTCTTTCTCTCTTTTTTCTCCCTCTGGGACTCTCATAATGCATATATTGGTATGCTTGATGGTATCCCAGAGGTCTCTTAGACTATTTTCACTTTTTGTAATTCTTTTTCTCTTTCTGCTCCTTAGCTTGACTAATGTCAATTGCCTTGTCTTTGAGTTCATTGAGTCTTTCTTCTGTCAGCTTCAATCTGCTATTGAAACCCTCCTGGTAATATTTCATTTCAGTTATTGTGGTCTTCAACTCCAGTAGTTCTGTTTGGTTCCTTATAATTTTTTCTATCTCTTAATTGGGATTTATTATTTGTTCATTGTTTTCCTTATTACTCTAGTTCTTTCTTTGTATTTTCCTTCATCTCCTTGAGCATATTGAAGATTTTTAAAAATGTTTGTCCAGTATGTCCACAGACTGGTCTTTTTCATTGATGTTTTCTGGATTTTTATCTTCTTCCTTTGGATCAGCTATGATTTCCTGTTTCTTTGTGTGTCTGTTAATCTTTTGTTGCACACTGTACATTTTAATATTTTAAAATGTTAACTCTGGGATTTATTTCCTGAGATATCTGTTTCTTGAGTTTGTAATCCATAACAAAGAATCCAGAGCTAATAAAGGAATTTGGAAAAGTGGCAGAGTACAAGATCAACACCCCCAAATAAGTAATGTTTCTATACACTAGTAATGAACAACAAAAAGAAGAAATCAAGAAAAGGTTCCATTTACAATAGCAACTAAAAGAATCAAATATCTAGGAAGAAAGCTAACCAAGGATGTGAAGGGCTTGTGCACAGAAAACTACAAAACACTGCTAAAAGAAATAAAAGAAGACCTAAATAAATAGAAGGACATTCTGTGTTCATGGATTGGAAGACTACTTACTATTGTTAAGAAGTCAATTCTACCCAAAATGATTTATAGATTCAACACAATCTCAATAAAAATTCCAACAACTTCTTTGATGAAATGGAAAAGCCAATCATCAGATTTATATGGAAGGGCAAGTGGCCCTGAATAACCAAAACCATGCTGAAAAAGAAGAGTAAAGTTGGAGGACTCAGACTTCCCCATCTTAAACTGTATTACAAAGCCACAGTAATCAAATCAGCATGGCACTGGCACAAGGACAGACATAAAGACCAATGGAATAGAATTGAGAGCTCAGAAATCAAACCTCATGTTTATGGCCAACAGATTTTTGACAAGGGGGTAAAAACCACTCAGTTGGGGAAGAACAGATTCTTCAACAAATGGTGCTGAGAAAACTGGATCTCCATGTGCAAAAGAATTAAGATGAACACCTACCTCACACCATATACAAAAATCAACTCAAAATGGATGAAAGACCTAAAGAGCAACAACTATAAAACTAGAAGAAAATGTATGGAAGCATCTTCAAGACCTTATGTTAGGCAATGGTTTCTTAGACTTTACGCCCAAGTACAAGCAACAAAAGAAAAAATAGAGAAATGGGACCTCATGAAAATTTAAAATTTTTGTGCCTCAAAGGACTTCATCATGAAAGTAAAATCTACACAATGGGAAATATATTTGGAAACCACATATCCAAAAAAGGTTTAATGGACAGAATCTATTTTTTTAAAAGCCTTCAACTCAACAACAAAAAGACAAGCAACCCAATTTAAAAATGGGCAAAAGACATTTCTCCAAAGAAGATATGCAAATGGCTGAAAATCACATGAAAAATGTTCAACCTCATTTGGGAAATGCAAATCAAAACCACAATGAGATACCATTTCACACCTACTAAATGGCTACTTTTTTAAAAAATGCAAAATTACAAGTATTGAAGAGCATTTGGAGAAATAAGAACACTCATTTATTGCTGGTGGGAATATAAAATGGTGCAGAGGCTGTGGAAGGCAGTATGGCAGTTCCTCAGAAAGTTAAGTATAGAATTACCAAATTACCTGGCAGTTCCACTTTTAGGTATTTACCCAAAAGAATTGAAAGCAGGGACAGATATTTGCACACCGATGTTCATAGTGGCATTATTCGCAATTGCCAAAAGATAGAAACAACTAAAGTCCATCAACCAATGAATGGATAAACAAAATGTGGTATATAAACACAGTGGAATATCATTCACCTGTAAAAATAAATGAAATTCTGATACATGTGACAACATGGAAGAACCTTGAAGATACCATGTTGAGTTAAATAAGCCAGACACAAAAGAACAAATATTGTATGATCTCACTGTTATGAAGTAATTAGAACAAGCAAACTCATAGTCAGAATCTAGAATATAGGTTACCAGGGGGTGAGGTGGAGGTAGGGCATGAGGAGTTAAGGCTTAAATTGTGCAGTTTCTATTTGGGTTGGTAGAAAAGTTTTTGTCATGGATGGTAGTGATGTTAACACAACATTGCGAATATCATTAACAGCCCTGTATTATATACTTGAATATGGTTAAAAGGGGAAATTTTAGGTTGTATATATGTTATTAGAATAAATTTTTAAAATCTGTGAGACTGTACAACACAAACTGTGAGCCCCAAGTTAAAACATCGACTATAGTTAATAATACAATTATAAAAATGTACTTTCATCAATTGTAACAAATGTACCACACCAATGTGAGGTGTTAATAATAGGGTGGTATATGGGAACCCTGTGTTTTATACATGATTGTTCTGTAAACCCACAACTTCTCTAATAGAAAAAAAAAGAAAAAAACATTTAGTATGATAATAGCTTTGCGATGTAAGTACATCTCTGTGAGTTTACTTTATATGACCATAGAGCTAGAATGCTGAAAAGGGTTCCCACCAGCCTGTTGATCTTGGTGATCTCTAAGAGCAAGGGGAGGAGAGGGAAGAAAGAAGGGAGCAGATGGTTGTTTTCCTTCTTTTTATAACTTAGCATTGCTTCAGTGGTTTCGATAAACGTGTGCTAATTCTGTAATTTCAGAAGAAGTCTTAGTAAAGATTTTTTAAAATACAAGTACTTAGACCTCACCCTGGGAAATTCTGATTGGCTAGAGAATCTAGAGTGGAGGACAGATGCCTGTATTTTTAAAAACACTTCCCAGCTGACTCTGATTGAAAAGGGATCTGGGATTCACTTCTCAGGGGATCTCCCCAGGCATGAGAAATGCCTGTATATGACTAACCCCACTTTCTTTTAGAACTTAACCACTCACGTGGCCAAACTAACAGGCTTCATTCTGTGGTAACCTTTACGGTATATCTTTTAAATTCTGTGCATTGCCTCTATTATCTCATTTAATCCATAAAACAACCCAGTGAGTTAGGGGTGGGTGATATCTCCACTTTCCAATTGAGGAAATTAAGGCTCAATATGGCTCCTGACCCACTCTGTCCCCCATCCCCATTGAATCAATTCCCCTTATATACCCTCTCATAGATCCATGGGCTTGTTCTTCACAGTGCTGGTTTCAGGGAGTCATTTTACCTGCTTTGTAAGATTACCTGGTTGAAGGGTTAATATCTATCTCCATCCTCAGACTATATGCTCCATGATGTAGAGACTATGTCTGTTTACCCACCTTTGTACCCTCAGTGCCTGGCACATAGGAGGCTCTCAATAAATATTTATTGAATAAACAAATGGTTAAGTAAATTGCTTACATAAATATCGGGGTTGGCATTTAAAAAATGGGCAAGTGACCTGAAAAGACACTTCTCCAAGGAAGAAATACAAATGGCTAAAAAGCACATGAAAAAATGCTCAACATCACTTGCTATCAGGGAAATGCAAATCAAAACTACAATGAGATACCATCTTACACCCATCAGAATGGCAGCTATTAAAAAAACAGGAGACACTAAATGTTGGAGAGGATGTGGAGGAATAGGAACCCTCATCCACTGCTGGTGGGACTGCGGTATG